>VZRO01001051.1:186410-210971 GCA_013397915.1 Daphoenositta chrysoptera
CCCACTCCCCCGCCCCCAGACACAACAGTTCAACTACATGTATGAACAGGTTCATCAAAAGACACGATCAATCCAAGCACAGTTCAACAAGTCCCAGAACCCTGGCACGTCCCCTGACAACCTCAGCAGCTCCTTATGCAACTGCCCAGTCAGTATGCAGAAGAGTCACATGAGACTAGCACAGATCCTGGGAGAGCAGGTTTTAAGCTATTCCTGCACAAGGAAAAGGAGTGATAATTAAGCAATGCCTAGGAAGATTCCTGGACTCTATCTGTTTGAGAATCATTGCTCCCTTGGCTATAACAGTACACCGAGAAAGCTACACTCCATTTTACACAGTTTGTTTAAATATCAGTGCTATTGCCAGTAGAGAACTCTGCAGCAATTTCTAGGAAAGATGACACCAGAGCACCAGTTTCCACATCCCTGGCTTACTGCCCTTGGACAGTTCTTTCAGTGCAGAGTCGGTAAGGCTGAAAACTCGTTCCTGTCTGACACCAACTCGTGATGCAGCCTCCCCTCCCTCGCAGCCTAACCAAGAGCAGAGCCCTGCTGAAGTCCCAGTGTCTACAGGCACAGAGGAACTCACACATTTTTTCACCAAGCCCCACTTTGCTGGGTTGATGCTACTGCAAAGTTAAGGCTTTCACAACAAGCTTCTGTGTTGATTCTCAATCCCTAAAACTGAATGTCACGTGGCAGCAGGCTTAGCGAGTGCTCTGCAGCTCACACTGTGCAAGGCAAGGGCACCATGCCTTTGCTCTGCTGCTCACCCCCCTGCAAGCAAACATTTCCCCTGTAGGAATAGGGGAGAGACAAAAGGGTCAGGAAACAAACCAACCATGGTATGTAGAAACAAAATGTGAGCATTTGTCTCTTAGAGCCATCTCCTGGCAGAGTAGTGCTGAGGAGAGCCCTCCACAAGCTCTGTGCACACGTGTTGGGTGCTCGGTTGTTGCTCCCTCCTCAAGTTTATGATCGGTCATGTCCAACTTTGTCCTGTGATGCCGGCACCTTCCTGAACAGAGGACTCTGTTCAATCGTATCAGCCAAGGACGTGCTACCAATACCACTAGGAAAGCAGATTTCTGTGCTTTCAGAAGCAATTCCTCTGCTGTTCCTACAGAACCATCAATTTTGGCCACGAGAAACCTTGCCACAAGGGGAAGAAATGCTTTTTTTTTTTTTAATAGAAGCAGCAATTACCATACCTGGGTTTGCCATTTAGCTATCCTAACAATCTCCTTCCAGGCTTCTTGGTTCTCCTGTATAAAACTCTTGAAACTATCCCACATTCCTACCACTTCTGCCATTGTTAAAAAACGACTTAAGATTCCCTTGTTCCTCCCGTTTCTTTTGTTTGGGTGATTTCAGTATCATTCTCAGCACTGCCACTAAAAGTAACACTTGTATACTGGAAGGGGAACTTCCCATGCCACCTAAATTCTGGCAGAACAATGTACACACACAGAGGATAGAAGTAATGGTTCGTACATGTGTTGTCTCCTTACACCACAATGTAAAGATGATCACTTTCGTTCCCCTCATGCATCATCCAGAGGTGTAATGTTTCTGGAAGTTTGGAAACGTGGGGAGTGAAAACTACTTTTTTCTTTCCACCTTTCCCAGAAGTTTTCAAAGAAGTCAGCTGTAGGAACTTGGAACTACATTTTCTCATTTAGGAATGAGAAAGTGTCATGCTTATTTGAGTTAGCTCATAAATTTCCACCAGGTATGCTTTCTTTAATACAGGGTACATTTGTCACTGTTCAAAGGTGAGACTAGAACATCACAGCACACTGCAGTAATAAATGTATTTGTTGCCAGTTGGTGTATCTCTAAAATGAGACAAAGGAGGGAAGAAAAGTGTCAGAAATAGGAAGTATCAATATTGTTAACTCAAACAGAAGGTTAAATATCCTGGGGGCTCTGAAATGGTACATAAATAAAGACCTAGTGTCATAATGCAAACATAAAGAAACAAGTACAACATCGCAGTCTGCATGGAAGCGTCCTTCATTGTGACATGAAAACATCAAGGACAGAAAGTAAATCTGATTCCATGTTATCACTAATTAAATTTGTATGTACCAATTTTCTTTTTTTAAATGAAGCATACATTCAAATTCATTAGTGACAGAAAACATTCTGAATAACTTAATTGCAGCAGTCATTTCCATTTAAAGCTTTTCACTTTTAATCCTAAATATATCTCAAGAGTATCTCTTCTGATTTTTCCACAATGGACATGGTGAGAGGAAAGTGGACTCAGAGAGCTTATAAACTACCCTTTTTCCCTGTCAAGTCCTCACATCAAATACATTGCATCCATGACTTTTCCACAGAGATTAAGAGTTGTTTCATGTACTGAATCTTGCCTAGAGAACTATCTGGCCTTCATGAAACACAATGCCATCATCCATGAATCAGTCCAAGGTGTCATTTACTTCTAGTTCTGAGGATATGTGTTAGTCTGACCTTCTGACTTTGAGCACAGAGTTTGCAGGACACCCATAAAGCCATTTTATTCATTTATTAAAACAAAGAATGAACCCAAGGGTGTTATTTTCTTCTCATAGACCTAAAAGATCTGATCCTTGGAATGGGACTCCCTGCATTTCATTACTGATTCATGAAGACCTTACCCTGCTAAGTTGCTTTGCAGCCAGAGCCCCATGTTTTCTCCTCCCAAGCAGCACTGCAACAAAAGCTTAGATCGCCTGCTAGAACGCTTATGCAGTGCAGCTCTGAAGAAAAAGCTGTATAAAAATGGATTTATCTCTGACTACCATAGAAAGTGACTGAGCATGGAACAAGGATGCTATTGGAAAACCATGTTTTGTTCCCTGGAGCAGAAGTAAGTCATTTTACCTCAGCGCCTCAATTTGCTCCTGCCTTCAGCATGGGTGATACCCAGCACTCTGCAGACCTACGTGCTAGAAAGTCTAAGGGCCATGATCAGGACAGCATTCCACACTCCAGGGCAAAAAGAATTGTTCCACTTCCACTAGCCAGGCAAGGACTGATCTTGGGGGAATTTCTCACGATTTAATTCAAAGTGAGAAGACCACAGGAAGTCAATTCGAGTTACCTCCTGGTGGCCATAGCATCCATCACAAGGATGACCCAAAGAATGAATCACCCACTGTTAACAGCTTACAACACAGGCAGATCACTGTGCCAGCTGAAGAACAACTTCCACAGTAGACTGAACTACAAAAATATCTTTTCTGAGGTGAAAGGAAAAAACAAACAAACAAAAAACAAACCAAAAAAACCCAAGAAAAGTGGAGTCCTGCAGGAGAGCTACCATGCTTTGCGGTCACACCCCCAGTTATGTCTAACTTTGCCAGTGCAGACACCAGCAGCAGTTGCACATCTGATTCCAGTGCTAATGAGAGCAGACACCAGCATCAGGCCAGTTAACTGGGCAAGTCTCTTGGTAGCTTTGTTGCTTTTGCTTCAGACAAAAGATCATAAAACGGCTCCTGGCCAGAGGGGGCAAAGCAAAACCAGAAACCATTCACTCCAGCCGGACAAAAGGAAGGTGTCCTTGGGCTCACAGCCTCAGAATGGAGTCTAGTGGGAAGTGAGAAGCCTTGCCCACCTAGGAAAGTCTGCAGCTTCCCAAATATTGTTTAAGGTTACACAAAACTCCTTTCTAAATATGAGACCCCATAGGAAAGGAAAAAGAAGGAAGGGGAAAGCAAGCTATTCAGAAGTGACTGGACTTCCTCTGTAAGGGTTACAGTGCCTTAACTACAGCAGATTAAATCCACAGCCTAGTTCAGCTCACACAGGAAAAGCTTTCTAGTATAGACGAAGAGTTAGGCAGAACCATGTGCAGATCTGTAGCCAGAGATGTGCTACACAGCGTAAGCTTTACTTAAACTACTGAAAGAATATAGCAGGACAATGATAGCCATATACCTGAGTTACCAACAGGAGTTCATGAAGTTCTTTCTTACACCCAGGAATCTCACTGCAGAGTACAGTTAACTTACCTGTAGCTGCTAAGCCAAGCCAGGACAGTTATGACATAACTCAAATCTCAGTACAGATACAGGAGATGAGAGCAAGTTTAACTGAGCAGTTACTGCTGAAAAAGTAGTTGCATCACATTATGCCCACTCTTGTAGTGCAGGGAGGCTGCTCTGTGGTTATACTGATATGATTGTGTCAATTCAGCAGCAGAACTTCACCAGGAAACCAAAATCCTCTGTGTCCATCTGGTTGCTCCTCAGAGGCTGCTAAACTAAACCTTCCTTTCCTACTGTCAGGTTAAGACAGACAGCAACCTTCAGGCTGAGTCCAAGGATGCTCTGACATTCTGCAATGTCTTTACATATGGTATCTTTGGAGGGAATATTGCCAAAATACAACAGAAGGACAAGGCAGGACCAATCCCACTCTCCCTCAAATCCCACATTTCTCCATAATGAAACTTGATAGATTATTACATGCCAAGAGAAAGTCTATCCCTAGCTCAGGATGACTGATGCCAATAAAAAGGAATTTTAACTCTGTCTGGTAAACTGTTGGATGGAAAAATATCAGACTGAACCACCCAGTTATTTACAGCACTGCAGACTTCCTGTTTTGATGCAAGTCAGCAAGATCTTCTGGAAAAGCCAGGAACAAAGAGCAGTAGTTAAGGATGATAAGTTAGTTACAGAGAAGCTAATGATCTATCTCTGTTAAGACTTCAGAACAGAGGAAACTGCATCTATGCCTCTCCTTTCCTAGCAGTATTTCAAAAACTAATGCACAGGGAAAAGAAGTAATAAAGTAATGAACTAGAAAGAAAAGGTATCAGTCATAACAAAGAAGACAATCTCTGCCTTTGGAGTTCCAGGTACAATTCTCCTCCCCTGCCTCCCCAGTCCATCCTTCAGTATGTGCCACGTTTATTCCAACCAGGCACTGCTACTCTGTGGTACCAACTGCAGAACACCTTTGGGAAGGGGAAGCAGGTGGGTAGAAATGATTCTGAAAAGTTCAGAACAGTAGTCTTACCTCCACACCAGGTGAACTACCTGAAAAAGATCACTCGAGACAGCTATTAAAGCAAAAAGCCAAACAAATGAAGAGAAGATGCTTAGGTTCTAGGAATCTTCTTGTTCTTATCATAAATGTTCCTAGACTACTAAAAACCATTTAAACATATTGCTAAATTTTAATCTAGTCTTTTGCCAACTTACAATTGTGGAGGATCACAGATGATAGGATGAGACAATACTGTGGATTAAAATTAGCTACATAAAAATGAGAGTGATAGGAGGGGAAAAACACCCCAGAGTTCTTTCACATCATAAACTGGAAAAGAGGATAAATGGCAATACAGGGCCCAGCCTACAGTCCTCCAACCAAGAGGGACTTATTCAACTGACCCTGCTGGGCTCTGGGTCACAGCATTTACACTCTCAAGTTCATGGATTCACTCCATAGCAGTTAAGTACAAAAGCATCCCCGGAGCGTTCCCAGTACATACCCTGCTATATTGGCAGAGCTGTGCTTTGTGCAGTTCTACTGAATCACCCCCCAGCAAGTTCTGCTGTAGAAGGGTGGGCTTTGCTGGTCACACAGCACCTACATGGGGGATTTCTGCTTGCCAGCAGATGACCCATACCTCTGTCTCAAAGATAAACTAACAGTGCATCCCACCATCACAAGCCTACACACAGCCAGTAAATCCAAAAAATTTTAAAGCTGTAATTGATAAAGCCATGAGGAAAGAGCTTTGCATGGTGACAGAGTCTGTCACAGCGTACTTAAGAACAATGGGCCTCAAGGACTGCTCTCAAAATACCAGCAACGCTGCTCTCTGCTCCCCTGCAAACATCTCTATGGCAGAACATGGTGCTGCACACTTCTCTCTTCCAAGGCCCTGGACCAATTACTGAGAAAGATCATTCAGTTAAAAGCATAAAATTTCACAGAGCTGAGAAGACACAAGCAGCAGGCAGCCAGACTTCCAGCAACTGCTCCTGCACCCAGAAGCTCCATCCGGGATCCTTTGCACGTCCTGTGCCAAGCAGGGACCAAGCCAGCACGACGCACTTCAGACTTGCTTGCTTAGCCCACCAGAGTGTTCACACTCTGACAATTCGGAAGCAAGTTTCCAGGAATAAGTAGCAGGGATTTTTGTCACTAGATGGATGGATGATTTATGTTAGCATGATAAACACACCCTTCAAAAAATTTCATGATAACCAAGGAACAGCTACAGATAATTTGTCTGATACACGAAAGGCCCTGCGTAGCTGGTAACTCACCTTACAGAAATACATTTGCCAGAACCCTTGAGTGCATACTAGCAAGCAGGTTGATGAGCCAGTGTTTGTTTCATTCTTCTATCTGCAAGCTATTCCCACAAGGTGCTGATTAGGACAACGTCTGTTTGGCTGCAAGATCTAGGAGAAGCTGTTCTAGCTACTCTGACCTCTTGCCCTCCTCTTGGCTCACCTGTGTGCCCATCTGTCAGAACACACGTCAAACTACAGCCTGGTGTAATTGGTCACAGCCTTGGAGCAGCTCCTGCTTGTCCATGTCACGATAGCATCTCTTCATGGTAAAGTAGGTCACCAGGAGGCCTTGAACCCTGAGAGGGGCCTCCTTAAATTATGCTTCTACATCAGAGTAACAAGAGCTTACTCCCCTCAGGATGCCCTAAGGCTCCATTATAACTGAACCCAGGAAGATAATTTCACTATCCAATAGACCGTGGTTTTCACAGACCACAGCAAACACATTTAGGACCTGCTTTTAATCTCTCCCTTCCAAAAGCCAACTGAACACAAGTTCTGTTGAAGTTTCCAAATAACAGGCATTTTGTACAGACACACCTTGCACAGAGTGGGCTGCAATAAACCTGAGCTCCACTACCAAACACTTGATAAATGTGGCAGGCACTCGGCACCCTCTGGCTACCTTGCACATGGCCGAGTGACAAATGCTGTGGTGTCTCTGTAGACCAGCTGTCCTCTCATCACTTCACAGGGGATAGTTCTGTAGTTGTCATTCAATGAAGATTTTGAATTCATTTCCTGTTTTACACCATCATGGGGAAAATTAGCATAGCTCAGAGGCATAAGACAATGAATGGTGTGACTGATGCAGGGGGTGTTTATTTAGGCAAGCAGCTAGAGAGAAATCTGGAAGGACTGAACATGTTTCTGTTAGCATCACTTGACATTCCCTTCTCCAGCCTTTGCAGTAGATGAGGCCTTTGAGTGCTGGAAATCCTGGGCTTCAGGCACTTGCTTAAATCCAGCCTCCCAGAACACTTGCCTGAAGAGCTTCCCTGCCTTCTCTGGTACCTTGTATTCCACTCACAGATTTTCAGGGCACAGATCTCCAGAGTTTCAGAAACCCTTTTCTGTGACTATTTCACAAACAAAAAGCATGGAACAGAAATTGACAAGAAACACCCTCCAAAATCTTTGTGTAAAGGGTAAGAGGGTTTCTCCTGAATCAGTGAAACCCCCTGGCTCCAGGGCTGTGGCTGCTCTACGATGCCAGGCTTCACCCACAGAAGTGACATTTAGAAAGAGGGACAACACCAAAGCAGTCAGACTAGAGAACTCCCCAACTTCAGTGGTCCCTGGAAGCAGTTTTTCTTTCATGAGCAAGCAAGAGAGGCAGCACCAAGAACTACGAAGTTAAGGTAACCCAGAGAAATGTGCCCATACATGAGCAGCATTGGACAGTCCAGGAAATCTGGTCCCTCATCAGTCCATTACAGGCAGAGGGAAGGAGTTAAACTTCGAGACACATCAAGGCTGCTCATAAGGCACAGAACAGGCCTGGCACAACAGAGTCTAAACCCAACACACATTTACTCATTATATATTTCTCTTCCTTCCAAGCACCCTGAAGGGGGAATGTGTAAATTTAGCCTCTGCCTTCCCTGTTAGAGACATCTTTCCCTCTCGCCCAGTGCGCAAATGCAGGCTCCTCCCCGAGGTAGCCAGGCAAGCCAAGCACTGGCTGCACCTGCTTTGCTTTGCAGTAAAGCCAGACGAAGCACACTGTCTCCACAAGGAATTCACAGTGGAATAGTTAATGCACCTTAGTTAGCCTGCAGCCAGAAACACTTCTGACTTTTGGAAGACAGATTACAAAGGAACATTTCTTCCTGTTCTACCTCCAGAACGTGAATTAGCCTGTTGTGGTCAGACCAGACTTCAGATGCATCAATTCTGTTAATACAACAGACCACAAACACTGACATCTCCTCTTCCTGTCTTACTTGTCACCAAATCAGACAGGGGGAATTCCAGCCCTGCCTCATAAAGCACAAACTCTTCTCAGGCTGCTGTTTTCTTCTCTGATGTTTCTACATTCACACACATTCATCCACTCCACTCTCATCCCCATCCTGAATAATACAGGTAGCTTTAACATAAAATGGAGAAAGCTAAAAGGTTCAGCTTTCTGCCCAAGGTCATACTGGAAGTCAAGCAATGAGTTTCCTATGGTGAAACACCTGTCATCATTTCCACCAAGTGGCAATGATTCTCACGTGTCAGGATTTTAGGTGACTTTGCTTAATGAAACCAAGCTCTTTTTGGAGTGTTCTCCCTGCCACCACCTCTTACCTTCAGATGTCAGTGTTCTTTGCTGCAGGGCAGAGTACTCTAAACAAAGTTTACCTTCTCTTATTAAGGGAAGACTTGTTGGTTGCCCCATTTGAAAAATCAACTGGAGGATATTTTTCCAGAACAAGATTTGAAGCCACTGGGCCAAAAGGAAGAAGGGAGAGAAATATAATCACATTATCTGTGTACCATGCTGGGTCACCTCCCAACTGATTTCTCATTCATTCAAGTCCAGCCTTCATTTTACAAAGAGGTAACCCAGCTGGGGGCTAAGAGAATAAAAAACTTAAGAACTTGATGAATGTTTAGCTGTGGAGAACACACATGCAGAGTAGATGTGCTAATTACTCATCTTACTACCTGGATTAACTGTACTCTGAAAGTTCCATCCTGAACAGGAACAGTTTCTACTTTTCCCGTGGCACACAAATGCCCTCAGCTCCTCTGTGTGAATGAAGTAAGTACCAAGAGCCATAAATGCTGCAGGCAAGAGCATTCATTTTCCCCAGTCCCAGCACTTACTCTGACAATCCAAATGACTGAAAGAGGGAACAGGTTATTTTTCTTCCCTTGCCACTGCCCACCTCTTGTTCCTACACATCTAAACCCTGGAAGGAACCTATCAGTCAGCTTCACCTACCAGTCAAGCCACTGGCAGTGGTCAGATATGCCCGAGAGCCCCTCAGAGGCTTGTGTCAAATCACAGCATCCTACGTGCGCTTTCCCCCATCACTGCCAATTAGTCAGACATCTACACAGAAGGGCCATTTTCGGTGTGCTGACAGCTTCCCCTGTCCAATTCATTCCAGGGTCTGTCCATGATCATTACTTCATTCCCTTGCTCGCTTCACTAACAGCCTAGCTGTGCTTGGCCACGAGCAAAGACTATTTATTTATGGCCATTTGGAGGCAGTGTTCCCACCACTTCCCTCAGCGCTAGCCCATACTCCTGCTCCACTCAGTTGTAGTTGGATGCAGGTAGCTCTCTACAAGGTAAGTTAAATAGCCACTTAGACATCTGTTTTGACAAGAAGAGCTTTGTCATCCTAGAGCTGTGTGACATGAATGCATCTGTGAAACAACAAGGTGTAACTGTACTGTGATCCAAGTACAACAGGGATCTCCTGCCTGTGTAACAATGGCACCAGCACAAAGTGCCTGTTCTTATTGACACCTGACAAACTCAGCACCAGAGTAACCACCTGCTGCATCAAGGACACCCCGATGGCAATGGAGGGTCCTGCTCTGAACACGTGCCATGGGAACAGTGCACGAGTCGTGGTGACCTTGTTTTCTAGATGGGTCTGTCAAATAGCACAAGAACAGGAACTGACATGACTCACAAGATCTGAGTTAGGCGAGGCCTGTTTGAGCCTCTTAGAGGTCCAGAAATGAGGGTAGTAACAGTATTTCCACCTCGGAAAAAGATACAGTGCTTTGTGCTGCTCAGGGATGAAGCAAGGTGTCTGTAAAGAAGGGAGGTTAGAGGTGGGAAGAGAGAAAGCCATAAGGGCTCCTTAACTCGAACACCTATTTAGCCAAGAACTTACATGGAGTAAAACACAGAGGTGGAGAACAGGACCTCTACTGTAAAATTCAAGCCTGAAAAGAAGTAACAAGACCTTAGAAGATCCACTCAGAGCTGAATCCAGACTCCAGACCCTGCAAAGCACATGTCCTGCAACTTTACTCAGCTGAAAGTCGTGCCAAGAGCTGGCCTGCACGGTGACTTACAGTGTTTGGCTCTTCCTGCATCTGGCTCGGGCACATTCCCCAGAGCCAGCAGTTCATTTGGCTCGCTCACACTTCCAGCAGCCTGCCACAGTCCAGGTAATCATACACGAGGTCCCCATGCCCTGACAGCCATAAAAAGGGATGCTGCTTGCCTTCAAAGGACAGGCAGGACAACCAACAGGAGGGTAAAATATACAAAAACACACACTTGCAATCCCCCACACCCCTTTATCACAGGTTATGGCAAGAAAGTTGTCCGTGGTGACCAAGCCCAGCACAGCAGGGCCACGTTTTAACAGTGCTGTGAAGGACATCCCACTTTGCTGATGGTCACAGGAAATCACAAGTGACAGCAACAACAGCAGGTGCCAAATCCAACGTGTACCCCACTATGTAAGTCCTCAACGTCTAAGCACACTGCTTCTGGAAAGGGCAGAACAGAAGCCACAGCAAAGAAGAGCTTCAGCTGAATGGCCTGAGCAGCTGCAGGTCTGGCAGAGGGCATGTGAGCAGAGAAAGCCACAGGTCTCCTTGCCTGGGAGGAGAGAAAGGATGGACAGGCCTGCTCTGGCTCTCCCATCACCAGGCAAGCTGCCTTTTTGCCCAGAATGCCAGAGCAGTACCCAGCCACCTACACAAGCCCCTAACACAGACAAGAAGAGCTGCTGCAGGCAGAAGCAGCAGCTCAGCTCAATGTGGAGGTGTCAGGCCATCAGACACAGCAGCCTTTGGCTAGTTCAATGCTGTCATGAATGTAGCTTCCCTTCTAGCATCACCCCACCAGCCTGGCTGCAACCCAGTATCAGGAATTCAATTCAAGACCATATTCTCCCAAGTTTAGGGAGAGTGGATTTGCACTCACCTGAACTGAAAACTGCATGTTTAATCTATCAAATCACAAAACAACAGAAAGAACAGCCAAGTATCTTCAGAAGAGGACACTAAAAACATGAGATTTTTTTTATGTATTTTGCCCACTGCCACTTTCCAGCTGATCTTGGTTTTCTTCCTTCTTTCTGTTACCCATCTCCCATCTTAGACATTTGAGCTTCTAGCTCTGCTGATCTCACAAGTCCTTCTCACATCATTCTTGAATCTTCACTGAATCTTTCTCCCTACAGTTGCCCTCCAGGACTACAAAATCTTGCCAAAATGCAGAAGATGAAACACATCGTTGTTGTCAAGTCAGCTTGTCCTTTTAACATATGGCACACAGAGTTTTGTTTCATCTCAAACTCAAAGCAATGAAGTTTAGCAGTCAGCTCTCATTACAGTATTGCAGGAGGAGAAATTTTAGGCTCATTAGAAAATAGTGTATTGAAATTTCTGTATTAGATTGATGAACACTGGAAGTTACTTTAAAAAAAAAAATCAAAGGCAAGAGAAAGACACGTTTCATACAGCCTGAAAGCAATTCTGCCATTTATTTTAAGTTTTCCACTAACATAAACATGGCCTTTGAGGTAGCATTTCATTTCAAACCTCCTTAGAAATATATGACTGCTCTGTGATTGTTCTGTTCCTGTGGACATTTTTGTCGGAAAAAGTAAATTCGGATACGTATGTTCTCTAGTCAGTGATCATTGATTCCCTAAAACAAAGGGAAAAAAACCCAAGGGCATCAAAAGATGCTTTCAATTACTTTTACACTATTGATGAGAATCAGATATTTACTCCCTACTGCATAATCTCCACGTGTCAGGTACTGTAGAACTCCAGGACATTCTCTGTCAAACTTGTTTAAAAATGCTTTTGCATTTTGACTAAGTTCTCCACCAAGCCCACACAATAGTTATTAATCAAACAGGGAGAAAATGACATACAATAGAATAGTTCTGCTGAAATTCATTACAACTGTCATTCCTAAAGCTTCCAGGGACTTCCTGAAAACATCCCCTTCCCTCCATTCCCATGAGATGCAGAGATTGATGAGACACACCTCTGCAAAGGAAACTCCACAGGTAAGCCTTACTCAGATCTTGGCTACAGCTTCACTTAGTCACCAAAGAGAATTTTAGTTAGAATGATTATGCCCAGAAAGATATGGAAAGATGGATTTCTTTTGAAGGCAGTATCCCATATAAAATCTGTTTCCACCTAGAGCGCAGCTACTTAGAACATTTTGTTCAAACTGAAAAATTTCCAGCCCTTTGATTACAAAGGCAACCTGCCAAGTAGGAGTATAAAATTAGCACATTAGTGCAGTAGTGTCTCTTCCTTAGTTTGGATGCAGCTTCAGTGCCTCGACCGCATGCCATAGTTTTACAGGGGTAAAACTGAGCTAAGAGTAACTAGATTCATTCCTTTCTCCTCCAGAGGCTAAGAATCACTCTTACAGCAGTGAAATACAGATATCAAGCCAAATTATGTCTACTGATGACTAGGTTAAGAACAGAGCAGCAGTAGAAGTGCAGAGGCAACCCTAGCACACAAGGAGAAGCCTGCTGCAAGAGCCAACAAGCACCAGGGTAAGCGAGCAGCACCCAGCCCTGGTAGCCCTTCCTGCTGCAGGCTGTATTGCAGCACAGGTGTTTCCCACTGTGGCTTGCAAGTGCCAAGTCCATTTTTCAAACCCTGGTTGTAACTGCTGCTGACTTTAGAAGCATAAGCTATTTTTAAAATGCATCATCAAAAAAAGGTTAAATACAACCTTTTTCCTTTTATTCTCATGTTTGATAAACATTTCAGCAGGCATCTGTCCAACTTAAGCAGGCTCTGGGTGTGCACCTTATCCAAGCTTTGTCCCAGTCCTGGCAGCATGAATTAAATCCACTGCCTGTATTAATACACAAACCACACAGTCACTGGAAAGATTTCTCCTATCCATCTCTCAGAGACCCCATCAAATCTCCTCCCACCCCTTCGCCCAGCAGACACTGAAATAATTTCGCAAGCAACGCTACGGCACCAGCGGTTTCCTTCCCTCCAGCCGAAACAAAAGGACGTGGCTGCTGCTACAGAGGTGCTGCCGTGGGCAACACAGCAGCCACAGCAGAGGGAGTGATAACCAGACAGGACAGCATTCCACCACACTGAGCCTGGAGATGGCTGCTTCCAAGAGGAGCCCAGTGTCTGCTCCCAGAGCCTCCTTCACGAGAACTCAGGTAAGAGGGAGTCCCCTGTCCCAGCAAGTGTCTGAGCAACAAGGACTGCTTCCAAGTCTAACTCTCCAACAGCTCATTTATTTGCTTTTATGATCTCTAAAAATATTATTAGAGGTTCAAGAAGTTCTGTCTTTATTTCTCCTCCATCCTTCAAAATAACTCCAGCAAGAGAAGTACAATAAACAACATGAATCTGCCTAACGTAACTACTCGCACACACACTTCAAACAGCTTTAGCATTTATAAATGCCTGCTAAATCTACATCCCTCCTTTCAAACCAGTAGTGGTCAGTCTCAGATTGCCATCTTCATTTTGCACCAGCACATGGATGTTCCCCAGTCACTAGCTGCACTAGAGCAAACTATAAGATCTCCCTACTCCAACCATCTTTGCATCTGCTCCAGTAGAAAAAGTAATTTTTCACCCAAATCTACAAATACACTCCTAAACCCTTGCCAATTTTCAGCCTGCTGGCAGAATGGCTGGATTTGTGCCTGCCCTGTTTACACCACCAAGACTGCACCTCACCTGTATGTGGAGGACAGCTTGCTGTTTCACCTGAAATTGCCCAAGAAAAGAAACTCATCCCATGAATCACAATCCCAGGCAAATCTTGGGGGAGAATCATCTTAAAAACCAAACCAAGAGGAATAAAAACCCACCCAAAATATAGAAAGAGCTAGAGCACAACGCAGCACTTTCCCAGAGAGCAGACCCACTTCTCAGAGCCAGTACACACAGGAAGAAATGATTTGCCAAGCAACTCAGCTTTTGGGCTGAAATCCAGAGGACAGCTCTGAAAAATCATCCTTCCACCACCAAGTTCCCACCAGCAAGCCTCTCTCCCAAGTTATTCGATACTTGCACAGAGCCTAACAGGAAAAGAGAGGTGGTGAGAACTTCAGATGAGATCCAGCTGTACCCTCCGAGCCTCCCCTCAGCACACACAGCGATGAGCCCCAGGCTGAGACTACAGCAAAGAGAAAAGCTCCTGCATGTCCTCACTGTTTGCAGATTTGAGTCAGCCAGCAACCTCAAGGTTTGCTTTATTCACAGAACAGGCGAGGAGACCTCCCCTCTCTCTCCAAATTCATAGGAAAGGCTTCAGAGCTACTCTCAGCAGTTCAGCCTCAGTGCCCAGCAGGCAGGGACCAGCTAAAGATTCCAGACAAGCACTCAGCCCGTCCCCAGGGCTGTCCTGGCTGAAGGAAAGATCAGCTCTCACCTTTCTCACACACCTGTTTGCTGACAGCAGCAACAGCTCAGAAGAGTGACACGACCGGCCAAAAAAGACAGATGCTCCACCAGCTAAAGTGGGGGGAGCATTTGCTCCTACAAGAACAAGTGGCTTCCACAGGAGAAGCTGAGGCAGAAATTCTTCAGTGATGAAACAAAAGCCTTAAGGAGCCTGAAAAGGCAAAAACGTCACTGCTACACAAACGCTTGAAAACCAGGCAGATACCACGTTCAGGGAGGCGTGCAAGTTGTAAAACAGATTAAGGGACAGAGTTCTGCTGTATTTTCCCCTCTTATAGAGCAAAATCATAACAAAGTAAAAATCATGATCACTTTCTTCCAGCCTGAGAGGGAACTTGTAACAACACAACTACAATGAAGCTCAGACACGGGTGTCTCTCCTGGATGAGCAAAGTACCAAGGAAGAGGACTCGGGAGCACAGAGAAGAGCACAGAAATCCAAGCAGGGCTCGGTTAGTAAGAGGGTGGACAGAATCCATAAACTGCACTAAAACTCTAATGAAAGTTGGAGAACCACAAATAGCACTTAGGAAAGAAAAAAAGGGCTGAGACATACTAAAGGAAAGAAATCTTTTCTTATAAGAGTTGACTACAAAACTGTTTAGGGCAAACCAAGCAAGTAGACTTTCTCCCCAGAAGCAGGTAATTTTTGGAAGGACAAACAAGGACAACTGCAAAAAAACCTAACTGTTTGTTAGGATGGTCAGAGGGAAAAGGTATACCAGGGAGCCAAGATGCAAAGAGAAAACAACTTCAAAGCAATTGCTGTGGGAGGTTAAATTAGGTAAGAGTGTGTTTTGCTCAGAAAGAAAAAGAGCAGGTGGTAATTGGGAGCATCTCTATAAATGGCCTTATTCCAACAGGAATGACAGTTACTGCACAGCAAATGTTTATAAAATAAAAAAGATCCGTTTAAACCAGTGGCCAGAGCATAACTAATTACTGCTGTGATACAGGAAGCCAACAGCTGCAGGGACAAAGACATGATGGAGCTCAGCCCTCAAGAAGCATACAGGGGCCATCACTCCCCTAAAGTTTGGGTCTCCAGGTCCCTTTGGGCCCCTATAATGTGCCATACATCCTTTGTCAGACATCAACGACAGAAATAACATGAAGGAACAGGCTGCCCTTGTTTCTTGAACATAAAATGCCAAAACACAAGCTTAGGACAAAATAATTTATCAACAAGTTAAAGGAGCTACACCAGTTCATCCAGCACAGAGAGCACCTACACTAACAGTGTGCAAAAGCAGTACAATTTTTGAAGGTGTTTACCTTGCCTTAGTCATAATTTTAAGTTTTTACAGCCAGAGTTTAGAAGTGATCTTGTGATATTTTAAGCCCATGACCTTTGTTTAGAGTGTATGTCACTTGTAGCAGCACCTATTTTAATGCAGGCTAAAACTTTTAGACTGAGTGGCACAACAGTTTTGCATTGAGAGGCACATGGCTTTACTTCACAGCACTTGGTTTTTTAGAAAAGGTCGTGTCAAAACCTACCTGCTGAAACTGCTGCCCCCCCAGCCACCACTTACTCATGATTCAGATGTACAAGAGGGGTTTCCCCCAAGGTTGGCTGGTGTCAGGGGACTCCTCTGGGGATGGTTTATTCTGCCAGCCTAAAGAAAGACCCAGACTTAGGGGTGAGCTCAGTTGTCTTCCCCCGCAGAAGTGGCAGAGTATCTGGAGTGGGTTTTTTTGTTGTTGTTAAGACTACTTAATCCACACACTGAGCTGGGTCTGCCTAGCAACAAGTTAGAGTTTTAAACTTGTATCATCCTACTTGTGTTCCCATGGCTACTGTCATGAACAGTGTGGTAGCAGCTGCACAAATCAGCACAAGGGTCCCAGGAGGGACATCTTTAAGATTCCCAGACAGAAAACAATACCGAGAAAGTACAAATGCTACACCTGGTATGCCTGCCTGCCTTCACAGTCCTTTACTCCTCCCAGAAGCACCCGCACCAGCTCCCTCCTAAGGATGGAGAGACGTCAGCCAAAGGAATAGATGTGCACACTGGTATCACTGATCATTTTACATTCTTTAGAACAAAAAAGCTTGGGTTACAGAGGCAACGCTTTTAGCTTCTCACACAGCTGTCGGCAACCTAAATGCAGAACTATGCACAACTCCAGCACCTGCTACATGGGGCAGTGGGCTCTCAACACAGGGTGGGGAGGAGGTGAAAAATCCCCCCCATCACCATTCACACGGGGCCAAAATTCAGACCAGTGTTACTGATGAGAACAGGGGATGAGTTTGGACATCCAAAGAAGGTGGGAAGTCAGAGGAATGAGAAAAAAACCTCCTTGCATTTCAATACAAGCTGCACATCAAGCATTACTACAAAAGCAATGCTGTTATGTAGACCAGATTTTCCCAGTCCTGTCAATTCAGTTCTTCCAGAGAGAAGGTGATTTCCTACTCAAGAGAGGTTTTTCTTAGTCTTTATCTATTCCCAAGCCCCCTGGTAGAACTAGAATCTCTCTGTACCCTCTCCAGGGACCAGCAGGCACTGTACCCCTGCATGCAAGCCTTATTTATACATATTCCTTAGAGATTTCTGAACCCAGAAGCCACAACTATGATTACACATTTGTTATGCTGTGCTTTCACATTAGGGTTACAAAGTCTGGAAGGACACCAATTCAAGGTCATATACACTAATAATTATTTTCAATACCAAACTTGCAAATCAAAGTCTCTCTTTGAAATAAAGCCCAGCCTGGTAAAGCAACCAGTCATCTAAAAGTACGTGCACACGTAAGGATTTGAAAAATATAGAAGTTAAAACCTAAGGCATCACTGTCATGACAGGTTATCCCAGATACCTACAGAGAGCAGAACTGAAAAGCTGCAATAGACAGCCACGTGGCCAGACTCCCCTAATTAGACAACTGCACTGCAAAAACAAGTTCTCTCAGGTTAATATTTGTGAAATCCATCCAGGTGAAGAGCACAGGGTTAGGGGAGGGGGCAAGAAAGATTAAATAACTTCAAGGACAAAAACTCACAACCTTAAACTCCTGCCCCTAAAAGGGCCAGGGGATATTTTTACAGAGACATACCTAGTTACACAGAGTACCTATGAGACCCTACTGATGTCCCCTACACACACCTGCACTATAGAAGGACAGAGCTGAAGGGGGAAGAATAGACTAGAATTGCCTCACGAGAGGGGATTTTTGCAATTTTATCACACTACTGCAGCCTCCTCCCCCCAGAGAGGCAACATTTACCAATACTTCCTTTATGAAGTTCAAAGAGCAAGCTGCTGCATAAAGCTGAATTTTTGAAGATACTTGGAAAGGTAGGTTAAACTCACTTGTTTCATCTCAAAACCTTACATGAAAAGTAAAGCAAATTTATTGAGTTTGACCTACAATACTTAAAGCCAGTCTCATCACAACCAGTTGCATTTCAAAACAATGTAAGGAGCACAAAAGCAGCCCAATTCTCCAGTATGCTGGAGAAACTTTCACTGCCTTCACTAAGGCTGAACACATCCTCTTGCACTTTCAGAAAGCACACAGTCATCAAAACTTTCAATATGAAACAATAAATTAAAAGCCTGTAAATTTTAAAGAAAGAGACACCTAATCTAATGCTTTAAAAATGCTTTCTATGATCAGGTTTAGCTTACAAATCAACTTTGCATTTTCAAGAACTGAATTTCAAACTGCTATTTCAAGTTTAAACACCTAATGTGGGATTGCTCATCTTGTTACACTACCAAGTCAAAGTCTCAAAAGACAAGGTCACCCAGTGCAAAAAGAGGTACAGACTTCCAAGGAAAGAGGTATGCTCTAACTACCCCACAGTTTTCTTTTTTATTTGCTCTCTATACTCAGCTACTAGTCACCATGTCCCAATCTTACCTTACACTTGGTATGGGTAAGACAAGCCCTGGCCACAACCAGAAATTGCCCTGTCTGAGGGAAGCGGGGACTAACACTAACCTCACGTTTCTGAGGAGGCAGCTACTTCAGATTTACCTGCCTGGCACCTTTTAAGGAATTGTATATTGAAGTTAGAACACAGTTAAATACATACATATGTCCAGCAGAGCACTGTCATCCATACTACTCTGAAGGTATGTGACAGGGCTAGAGCCCACCATAAGCTGCTTTATACAGTGTGCCTTGATCACAGAGGCAAAGATTTCCGAGCTAATTATAATGACTAATCACAGGCAGCTCTAAGCCTTCACTTGGCCAAGTCACAGACCTAACCAGGACTGAAAACAAGAGTTTTAAGAGCACCTCATTAAGCAGCAGGAACCAGCTATGAAGAACAAAGCAGTCACTCTACCTAGTATTAATTCCAGTGCAGCCATTAATACATTTGTCAGTACATGAGACAGCTATTACCTCCACATACAAACACTGCATGTGCCAGGCAGGGAAGGAAGCCACAGGCTTTGGCTACACAGAGATTTGTTTGTTTACAACGGCATTAAGGTTTGAGAAGGATGTTCTCGGTGCTATTTGAATAATGAGAAAGCTCCAAAGCCATGCCTTGAAACATGTTTGAGTGGGAGCCATGCTCACCACTAGAACCTCTGCACCCCTTCCCAGGACGAGTGAACAGGCTGGGTGAAAGCTGACTACTGAGCAATGCAGGCTTAAAAACAGTCTCCCCTCAGGTGAGCAGCCCACAGGTAAAGAAGATACAGCACCAAATCAACAGCTGTACTGCTGCTGAGGTGCCAGAGTTATGGATAATAAAGTTTCCAACTTGAGCACCACTCATCTTTTTCCCCAGGGTGGATTTTAAAAACAGAGGATAAGCTGCAGTGTCAGCATCTACAAGTCAGCTTCACTCTGTAGTAGCAGGACTGCAGCCTTTCCTGCCCTGGTGACTGGACCAGCAGTACACACCACTGACAGAAAAAGATGAGACAGACTCACCCACACAGCAGCAGAGCTGCCAGCCCAGTAAGGAGATGGCAGGAGTCACCTTCCCCCTTCCCCAGGGCTGCTGGACACCAGCCTGACCCTTCAACTGTACCTAAATTCCTACAGAGTTGAAACAAAAACCCAAGGGTTGGGCAAGAGTTTCTGGTGGAGCACCTTTTCATCTGCTCTGCACTACAGCACATTCACAGAGGCTGTGACCTCTGAGAAGGAGGGCAAGACAAATAGAGCCCGTGAGGAAGTATGGCACTGAGCTGACTACAACTAGGGGGGAAAGCTCCTCTTCTCCCACCAGAGTTTAAGGGAAAACCTGCAGTACCTGAATTATCCACCACCTAATCCCGAAAACACACCCTTGTTGGGGATGATGTACATCTCCTGAGGAGTGAAAGACCCAAGGTGTGTGTGGTTCACCAAGACACCAGGCAGCCTCTGTCAGTCCAAACACCCTGGGCATTAGTACATTATGGTTTGGTATTTCTGATTAGATCAAACACTCTCTTAACCCTTCTTTTCCAAAGGGACTGTTGTGCTAAGGGAGTTCCTGCCTGTTGAGTTTAAGGCACAGTCATTTGAAGAGATGAGATAGCTTTCCAGGATACCAGTATTTCCAGTTTCAGGAGTTGGGTTTTGAATTTTCCACTTGCTTAGATGGAGATCCCAAAGTCTCACCTAAAAAGCACCTTTTTTTTTCCCTCATCCCTTTTCTGATTAGTCCATTCATCAAAACACCATTTTCTCTACACCCACTGGGTACTCTGACTACTTGCAAACTATTAGGACTGTGAGGCACAGGACTAGCTGCAAAGAAAGAACCAGAACAAGCAGGCTGGGAGCTGGACTTGTCAAGTGTAAGTCATAAGGGGGCTTAAAACAACCTCTAGTTAAAAGGTTACAGTCCTGATTGTGTAGGTCAGCAGGTGCCTCTGCCCAGAACCCCATGAAGTAGCTGATGATACAACTTAATAAAACATGGCCTTTACCACCACCAGAGAAATACAACAGTTCTAGGGGAATCAGACACCCAGGGGTTGTCCCAATACTATACTTACAACCTTTGAACCTAAATAGGCAGAGGGTAGGCACATTTTAACAGCCAGAGTTGGATGGATGTATTAGCTCCCTCCCCTAGGACATGGCCATGCCACCACTTCCATACAGTGATCAGGCACTCCAGATAAGAGACAGCAGAGACTATCTTGGGGTTGTGGGTTTTTTTAACTCTTCTTAGACACATCTACACTGACAGGGTTTCTCACTATAGTGAAAAGGGTTTCTAGTTCCTTTTTTTTTCCCCCTTCATTTTCTGGCAATGCTGAAACAACACATCTGGGTCACAGAAGAAGGCCTGGGAATACCAACTTTTTGTGCAGGAGCCCACAGGGTGCAGCTAACAGTGTGGACCAGGAAACAAGCTCCTCAAGGATTAGTGGCATGCTGGCAGTGAGCACCTTCCTGTAGGCTTTTCTGAACCCAGGGCTGAAAGCACTACAGGTGGATTTCCTTCCACCATTCCTACTTACTTCAACTGTTACAGCAGGAAACAAACAAACTGGGAAGACAGCAACATTTGCAAGCAAAGGATAGAAGTCTCCCCACTGACATACATCCCAAATTTGCATTTCCACAAGACACTGTTGAGTCAAACCTGCTTTTCCTCATCTGTTTCTAATGGAAAGAGCTCCCGAAGCTGCTTTCCAAAGATGACCAAGACAACCAATGACCAAAGATACAAGACGTGGCTTGTATTTTTACTGCCATTGCAACAAATAAGGAAATCTAAAGTTGTAATGTTACAAAGGAGAAAAAAAAAAAAAGAGTTCATTTGCCTTCAATGCAAGTCAACATTTTGGAGTAACTGTTCTCTTCAGGGAGTTATTTAACACTCCTCAAAATTATAGAAGATTTAATCTTTAGTGAAATTCACTGGCTGTGTTGAAGTGCTCACTAATGCTTTCTTCCTCCTATTTTCCAATAGCATAAATTAATAAGCAACAAATAAAACAGTCAAGTACAATATCAGTGCTTCCCCATACGAAAGATTTTTGTTTAGCTTTAGGATATGCAATGTTTCCTTCCACTGAGTTTTTCCATTAACAGGACATGTGGGTTTCATTTGTATGGATTAAAAGAACCATAATAGTTTGCCTCTCCAAAACCTTCCGTGTCTCAGTTTCAGAACTCACAAGAAATGCTGACCTACCAATATCAGCCTTTGTTTAACACACAGAATTTTGGGCTGGCAAATAATTGATTCTGAGCTCTCATAAGAGAAGAAATAGCAGACATAATAGCAATTTTTCACATTATATCTGTGAACTCAAGGCCAAAGAGTGAAGCACAGCTGAAGTGCAAGTTTTACTGAGTCTAGTGAGCTCTGGCACGGGATTTTCAGCCCAGGCAGTTTTGCCTATTCTTCTCCCAAGTTGAACTGCCCTGTTTAATACACAATACTCTGCAAAAGCCTTGCCTCTACTGCACTGCTACTCGTATTATACAAGTAGTAATAAAGGTGTTAAGTACTGTAACAATAATAAAGCTGTAAGTTTTTGAGATAACAAAAGAAGTGGGATCAATGCGGCGAGAATGTACTTTCCCAAAATATGGGGAGATTGGGATGTGCAAAAAGGATAGCAACATTAAATTTAGCAAAGAACCTACAGGCTCTGCCAGCTCATGGAATAGGCCTTGCCACTGTAAAGAGATTTACTAAAGGAGCTGTGAGTAAGAGCCACCTCCTACATAGGATTCCAGCCACGAGCATTTTTACAGTCAAAGAATCACATCGGGCCCTTCCTTGGCCACCGCCACAGCAAGTTTTAGCCACAAGGAATATTATAAACTTACACCAAGGTATTTTAATTCAGAGTGTGAACTTGTCATTTTCTAGTTCCAAGGATGAAGTAAAAACAAAGCTGCACAACCCTTAACCCTTTTCATTGGTAAAACAAGGGAGAGACAAGAACTTTCTATCCTTCTCCACACTAACAAAAAGGTGATGACATCCCTTCACTTCCTAAACTTAGGCAACCACTGAGAACACTCTCTTCACTTACAGGCCATACCATGCAATAGGTTTTTGCTCTCCTCTGACTATTTAATTCATGATACCCAGACCAACATCCCACCACTGCCTTGCACTACACCTCTCTTTTCTCCTGCAGCTGCACGGAGAAGTGTTTCAGACCTTTCAAAGCTTTCCTAATTTCACTGCTCTTTGCAGCAGCTCACATGTGGCTGAGAAGTGAAACAAAATGAAATGCTTTCTCTGCCCCTCTGCATGGGGACAGAGGAACTGCCACATAAAATGCTGATGTAAGAATAAGGAGCTACAGATATACCTCAGCCAAACCTGAGGTATAACTGAACATTAAGTAAAAAAAAAGAAATACACACAAGGCCTGGTCTGTGTTATTTTCCCCTCAGACACAGAGCAGCATGAGCAGTCCACATTTTACCAGTCAGCTAACCTGAAGGTGGAAAGCCTCCACAACTCAACAACAAACAACTTGCAAGCTTTAGGATCCTTTGGTCAACCAGTCACTGAAATTTTTAGTGAGAAACAGGCATAGCATCTGTGCACTCTGATAACATTATTTCAGTGTAACTTTTGACATTACCAGTGAGACAGGACAACTTAACAGTTTTAGTCAAAAGGTCTTAGTGCAGCATGTTGGGCTTATTTAAGGTTTTCTTTCTTAAAAAGGAAAACAAAAGAGACATAACAAATGATATTAATGTGGCTTTTAGCCTTTAGGACCAAGAAGAGAAGACAAAACTCAGGGAACAACGTGGCATTGCAAAATGATTCCTGGGTAATTCCACAAGACAGGAAACGAACTCTTCCATACACAAGCTGACAAAAGTTCACCCCAAACTTCTTAACTAAAAGGTATACTTTTCAGAAACAGAAAAAAACCCCCCACAGGCTAGTAAAGGAGGATCTGATGTCCATTCAGGTCATCAGAAGACTGATCATTTACTTTGGGTGAACCTACTATGAGCTTGCTGTATTACACTGTGTACTCAAGCACAATCACCTGCTGATCCCGTGTTAGGGTACAGATTACTCAGAAAAAAATGTGTTTCTTCACATCACACACTTCCCCCTCCATTCCACTCCACACAGCTCAGAACGCAGTAACCTTTGTATAGGTCACTGTGTGTCTGTAAGTTTAAACCAGAACAATGTACATCTGAGTACACAACAGTGAGGAAGCGGCTCACAGTGTTTTTCCCCCCTCCATCTATTACGTTAGAGAAATTAATTGCTCAAAAGAACATAATTCACCAGGGTGGCCCAAGTATTGTTGTGATACGTGGCTGATAAGTCAGTGTGATGCACGTTGTGTGTTACAGAAATGCTGCGTTTGACCTACAGATTGAAAACCAGTGTCAACTGCTGCCTAGCTAACAGCTCCCCCTTCCTCCCCCTCCCTTCTCCTCCTCCTCCTCCTCCCCCCTGTCCGCCCCCTTTTTCCTCCTGGTCAACCAAGAAATGGACCTCCCTCGTATCTTATTTTGTCAAGAAAACGAAGGGGGGAAGGAGTGGGGAAAAATTATTCTGTAAATGAATACAAGTAATACTGAACTTAAGAAAAAAAAATCCTCTTTGCCCTCCCCCCACCCTGAGACCTTAACAGTTAAGAACAGACATACATATTTAATAATAAAAAAGGCATCCAACATTAGTGCACAACATTCGGATGACCCACGACAAATCTTTTTCCTGAGTCCACACAATAGTAACTCTCAGGATTATTCGATAAAGAGACACTGTGGCTTTCCACACCATTCTTTTTGTTTTAGTGTGAGAGGTGCGGAGGATTCAATTAAGTTTGGGCTGGGCAAAGGGACAACTCCAAACGCTAGGATCTCCCGACAGAAGGAGGGTTTTCACTAGCTACAACCTCCACTTACAAAGGAACAATACCAAAAAAAAAAAAAA
>VZRO01001051.1:218353-267919 GCA_013397915.1 Daphoenositta chrysoptera
AGAAGCTTTCCCCAGGAGCTCACGCACTACTGTGGCATTACCTTTGAAGGACACTGCTATGTCAAGGATAACTAACTATGAGAAACATTGCCTGGATCCAGCAGGAAAACTCCTCTATGCCAGCCCCTCCATGGTGGCAGCTTTCCAGTGGCCAGTGTCACTGCAGTCCACGGTGGGAGCAGAAAAGACTGCCCAGAGAGAGGTGTCCCACCTTTGCAACATTTCGGGCAGCTCCCTCCCTGCACCCTCCCATGGAGACACGCTGGTGCCTGGGGCTCTGACCACAGCAAGCCCCTCAGCCAGGTGGTCTCCTGCCTCCCTGGGAGTCCTCCAGGGGTCTTGCTGTCCTGCTGCTATCCTGGTAATCCCAGCAATGGGGAAGAGAAGTCCAGCTGAGAGGCAGCTGCTTGCTCCTGAAATCCTACCAAAAAATCCCCGCGTTGACTTTCTGCCAACAGGGCCCCCTCTACTCCCATCTCTCAGGCCAATCTCTTCCCATGACATCTTAGGGGATCTTAGGGAAATGCAGCCAGGGCTATCCTACAGGGCCTCCAAGCACTGGCATTCCCACAGGAAAGGGAACTATTAGAATTAATCTGAAACTCCCTTCATAAAGCCACAGTTGTAGGTCCAAGCAAACTGTTGTAACAGAGTAAAAATGTTCAGTTGGTTTGTCCATACATGCATGTGAGAGAGGAGAAAATCACCTTTTTCACAACCTTCTGATGTATGTGAGCTTCACTCTGCTGAAATTCTTGGAAATTCCCTTTGTTGTAAAACCAGTAGAAGGCTCAGGCCCAGCTCCTGTGAACACAGCCCTAAGGCAGCACAGCTCATCAGGACTCTAGTGCCAGCCTTTGATTGTACACTTTCTCTTCATTCAGCACAAATATAATCTGGAAATCTCAAATGCTAGTGATCTCAGAGGGAAGAGAGAGAAATCCAGGTTAGTTCCTTACTGGTATTTGTCTAAAGAAGACCTGCAACACATGAAAACCCAGAAAAGAAATTTTAAAAAAATCAATGAAACCTCTATTTGGTGTCAAGTGAGGCACTAATCATGAACCAAAAGAAACAAATTTTTGAAAAGCCATGAACTTTTAGTACCTCTTAAAATCACAATTAAAAAAAAAAAAAAGCTACATTCCTATCTGCCCCAAGCTTTCCCCTTATTAAACATGGAATGCACCAAATACAGATTCATTTTCCCTGCCCAGCAGCACTGAGCACAGGAGATGGATGGTCTTTCACTGGTACCTTCTCACAGCCACTGCCCCCCTGGGATTCCCCTGATGACATCAGAAACCTTGCACCAAACTCAGATATCAGACCAAATTTTTATTCTGTGGTCTTCCTCTTCTCAGTTACATCGTTGTAAATCAAGGGTTTAAACTGATACCAACCTGCTCAGTGGCACTGGAAGGCTCTGGATTAATATCAAGCACAGGCATCTGCCTCCTGCTGTTTCTGTGCCTGTGGTATCAATAGTGATTTTGAAAATTATTATTTCCATACAGTCTATAATGACTTAGAAGGAATGGTTACAGCCTGTTGTGCAAATGTGAACAATACTTGCTTTTTAAAAATGTGGATTTTTCATACGACAGGAACTAATGGCCCTTTCAGAGCAGTTATGGTCTATCTTGTCAATTTGGTTTCTATTCATGCATGCTAAGTGAATTTTTATAGCCAAACTAGGAGTCCTTAAAAATGGGCCTTATACTGGAAATGCAGATGTGACTTACTGTGAGTTGTGCTAGGAGAGCATCCCTGCCCCTGGGGAGCCAGAGCCAGTAATCAGAATTCCCTTTTCCCGTGCACATAACACGACTTGCAGGCACTCTTTCATCTGCACTGAGAGGCAGGAAGGAGAGGCAGAATTAGCCCTTCATTACAATAATGTTTCTCACACTTTCTCCAGCTACTCTCTGCAGGCATTAGTAAAGGGGGCCTGGCTGCCAGAAATGCTGAAAACCTACATCTCCAGTTAAAAGAAACCAGAGAGCAGGGTGCTCAGTGGCTCTGAAAAATCAGAGCCACAGAGCTTTAAACAAATGCTTTTATACTCTTTAAAATATAAATATACAGACTCACCTTAACTTTACTCTCTACTGTGAGTGCTTTGTTGAAAGGAAATTGTGTATTTTCCAGACTATCTGATTTCTCTCGCAGCTTCACTATAAACTGTACTGCATACATACATCAATATATTTACCTGCCTTCTTCACAGCTGGAAAGAAAATGAAGCCATCTCAATCACCTTCACATTCAGCAATAGAAAAAGCTGATTTTTTTCCTCACTCAATGCTAATTAAAATGCGAAATGTGGATAATCTAATCTCCACTAAGTATTCCAATCCCCTCCATTGCACAGAGTGCATACACCTCCATCCTCAGTGGCAACCTGCTATTCTAAGACTGGGAAAAGCAAAAGAATAGAGACTGTACAATCTTATTACTTATTTATTTAAAATGTTGTAGCCATGCCTCCCTTCATCTCTTGGCTCCTTACCCAAAACCTGTGTAATGAGCAACATCACAGGACCTAACTACCAGCAGACACGACACCTCCACTAAAATGAATGCATTTATACTGATTTATGGCAGCCAAGGAGCTCCACAGCACACCCAGGGAATACCCACCTCTCCAGAATAAAGGTACACCTCTGACAATGTCCTCCCAAGGTATTTCTCACAGATCCCACGCCTTAGTGGAGCAGGAGCCATCCCCACCCCAGCTTCTAACCCTGTCTCCATTGCTGCACCGAGTGCCCGACCACCTTGTCCTCATCAGAGAGGCTCTCCCCTGGAAAGGCACGGAGCCAAACCTGGCATGAACTGATCAGATGTGTACAAAGGGAAATCTTGACAGCATCTGTGAACAGAGTTTAAGAGAAAGGAACAAAATAATACCACATATGTTAACAGATTGAAATGGTAGCTATGGTGACCACGGACAGACAAAGAACAAACCATTTTGACTGAATTCAGCCAATTCTTTCTGACAACAAACTGCAAGTATAAAGCAAACTTTTAAAAATCCCTAATGAAATCATTATAACAAACCCATTCAGCTCTGTTTGGCTTGTTTGCTTTCTAAATTTCCACTGCAGCTATTACATTAAACCTATTAATCATTGATGTAGTCAAATAATTTCCACCGACTAAAAATGGGGATTTTCTCACTGTAAAAAAAAAAAAAAAAATTAATTGATTGCATTTTCAAGTTGAAAAATTTTAAAAGCAAGGAATAGCTATTGTAAAATGGCAGACATTCATAATTCAGGGCATTTTCCTGTGCATGAGAGAGTGTCTGGGTTTTGTAGAATACAAGCTTGTTTATAAAAGTTGGATTACTTTCTCTATCCTGATATGCATCGTAGCTATGAAAAATGACTGTCCTGTTTATTGTGCATCACAGTGTCAAACATCTCAGCTTCTCTTTCCTGCAGTGTGCCACGGAGCTGCCTCTCCCTGCTCTCCCACGGAGGGCTGGCCAGTTGTGCCTAAGGGAATTGAGCTGAGGACAATGTGGGGGAGCGCAAAGCTGAGCTATCGAGGAGCAGAAAAGCTGCCTGCTAAGAGCCAGCGCTGCAAATAGGCAGGCAGGAGATGGGGAGGATTACTCCAGTGCCAGCACAGCATAAGGCTGCTCAAAGTGCTGTGCAGCTGCTTGCTTGCTTGCAAACTCCCACCCCAGGAGGCTGGCAGGGACCAGAGGAGCCCCCCCGGTGAATGTCAGGATGGAGACTCCAGCACATCGCCTGCTGTGGAGCATCCCAGGCACACCTTGGTGGAGACCCCGCTGCCTGCTCGGTTTCAGTCTGGAGACTGTTCCAGCACACGTGAAGCTGCCCTTCCACCCTGTCCCTGCACCCAGCTGCACTCACGGGGTAAAATTTCACAACATAACACAAAATCTTCTACTTCTAACCTGTGGAAAAGCTGCTGTCATTTCCCTGGCTGAGGGCTTAATATTTAACTTGGTGTGCTTGGTGCCTTTGCAGACTGTACAGTTCCTAACAATACGGATTTGCATTGTAGCCGTGCTTTTGATGCTCCAGGAGCAGTAACTTCAGATTTCTGCAGTGCACAGACACTCTCAACTCTACTCTCGCATTTCCATCCGCACGAGCTCATCGTTCTTTCAAAGAACAAAACAAACCCGAAAAGCAAACCAGCAAGAAGTGCCCACCATTCAAAGGCTGCTCTCTTTTATCTGTGTGCTGACGGAGGCTCCGGCTCAGCCTTCTGCCAATTAAATTAAGCTCCCGGCTATGCCATCGCTGCCTGCGTGACGAAGGGCACTTTCCCCGGCTGCCTCTGCCCTCGGCTCCCCGCACACCAGAGCAGGACCAAGTTTAGGGCCTTTCCTTCCTGCCTAGCGTGGCCCTTCCCTGTGCTCTCCACCCACACGCTCCGCTTTCGCTCTTGCCAGCGCACAGGGCAGGTCCTTGGGGGCTGTGCTGGCTCCGTGCGGGTCCCCCGAGGGCTGGGCTGAGCTGAGCTGAGCTGAGCCAGGCTGAATACATGTGCCCTGTCCTTTGAATGAGCATTCCGTCCTGCACAGCCTCACCTGCTCCAGCCGCTTGCTTTAGCTGCACCTTAAGTGGGCAAGGAGAACCTAGAGGGGGGAAAAGAGGGGAAAAAATTAGTTTTCTTTCGGTATTGCCTGGAAACAGTAAAGAAACAGTTACTTTAATTTTATGTGCAGTAAACCCTCACTAGATGGCTCCTTACAGCAAGTAAATATATTCCCCACAGAAGGAACACTGATGTGGCTTAATCTGTGTGAGAGCAGAGACAGCGTGTTGCTAACTGGGCTGTATGGCTGGCTGAGTGCTTTGCATGGAAAAGCAGGATATAACACGGGTGTGTGTGGGTGAGCAAGTGAGCGCTTACACGAATTAGGAATGACACCGCTCTGCGAGTCGTGAACTGTGAGTCACATGGCCACCGGTGTCTCAGGCACATCAAAAATGCAACTTGCCCTTTTCCGTAGGTTTTCATGTTAATTTGTTTCACATTTAACTTTCTAATTCAGAACGCAGAACTGGGCTGTGGTCAAGGGTACCCAGCAGTGGAGATCCTGCAGCGGAAACAGCTGATCCCAGCAGCTAAGGTAACAGATGGTATTAGAGCCGAACCCCCAAACGTCATGTAATCACTCCTAAAAAAAATTAGCAGTGCTTGCTTCTGAAATGCCCCCCCATTACCATCACAAGAACATGTTATTTATAATGTGTGTATTGGCAGGATGTTCTGGGCAGAAGAGCAAAAAGAAATGAGCTGTCATCTGCAGTTAACCTCTCATTCATACATCGCTGTGTGCATTCAGTGGTTCAAGGTTATGCAAGTTGATTGTGCCCTCATTAGCGAGCAGTGTTAGTTGGTGTCCATCCTGCTTTGAGATAAACGTGTATATTACGTGTTGAAAGTACTGCAGGCTGTGAAGGAGCTGTATGGTATACAAACGTATAGGGGCCCTGCTTAGGGAGCTGCAGGGAGAGGTTGTGAAACGCTAGGACTGATTTAAATCCACCAGCGATTCCAGTCTGTGCTGCCCACGTCCCTGCAAGGCAGCCTGGCGCTGGCTCGAGGGCCGAGGGACTTCAGCTGGCAGAGCTCTGCCACTGTGCGTGCCCCCGGCTCCCCGCTCTGCCTCTTGTTGCACCCCTGAGCACTCTGCCTACAGCCCCCTTTTCAAGGTGAATTTGCAGTGATTTTAGCTTCCCTTAAGCCCCCAGGCTGTCTGGCCGTCAGCAGCTTGCAGGGGGTTTCACCACCCATGCACCAGGGCAGACAGACACAGAGAAAGGTGTTGTCCATCTCCATATAAAATGCCCCTGCTCAGGAGTCAGTGGAGCCAGGTCGGCTCCTGGGCGCTGTGTCAGCAGCCCTTGAGGCTTTATCCAGCCTCTTTTCTCTCACATTTCCCACTGCTCATGTGCTGGCATGGTGCTAACTCAAAATGAGCTCAAGTACACAGACCCACGAGTCTCACCTCGCCTGGTGAGGGACAGAAAACAAGGTTTGACATTGTGTCAAACTTGTACATCATGAAAAGACCTTTTATTTTTTCTCCCAGAACTGCTGAAAATCAGCACAGATAAATACCCTGAGCCAGGTCGCAATCAACACACAACATTGATTCAAATATTACGTAAATTAGAGAATTATGGCAATTACACTAAATAATCTACTGGAGTTTTATAAATGCTCAAAAGAATCGAGTTACATGTCTCATAAGCAGGCACAAGCCATTCCAGGCCAATGCAAGAATTTACCAATAAAGTAATATTTGATCACCTAATTAATGGAGCTGTTATCTCACTGTAACAACACGGGGCTTAGAGCTCCTAGGCTGTTAAACACTTTGTGTCAGTGTTTAAAAGCAAGTAGCACCCAACAGACCTTTCTTTTCCTCAGTAGCATTCCCTTGAAGTACAGTTGTTTACTTCAGGCCTTGAAGGCCGGATTAAGAGCGGAGATTGTTTGCTTTAAATTATACACACACATTTTATTGTCATTCCTTCTGCCACTAACAAGCTATTTAATAAAGGTCAAAGTGGCAGAGCTCACCGACTGCGAAAGTGAAAGGGTCAAACCTGTGAATCCAGAAATAATACTGAGATTTTCCTCTCTTTTCATGAAATGTACTTGCAGCAGGCAGCATTGAAGCGCTTCCAACTTTCATAGCAACGAGGAGAAGCAGCTCATGAGTCAGCCCAAAGAGGAAATATGTCATTAGCCAGGGAGTTTTCAACATATGCAAAACCGTCGACGTGTCTATGGCATCCAGGGAGGAATTTTTATAATATTCGTTGTAGTCAGCAGTTTATTGCCAGAGCTGTGGGTGTGGGCAGGTATCTCAGTGGCTGAGGCTGTGATTGCCCCCAACATCACCGAGCATTTCACTCCATGGCTCTCGTGCTCCTCCTTTTCAAGACAGGAAACAGACGAGACATATTTGTTTTTGATAACTGCTGGAGAGACCCAACTCAGTTCTCGTGGTTGTACCCTGAGTTCCTCTTCATCCTCCATATCGTGCTCACCGCACCAAGGAAGGGGTAGGGCTCTTATCTCAGCTTTCTGCAGTTCCAGCCCTTCTGTAACTGAATGAAAACAAACAGAAAGAAAAAAATAATCAGCTTCCTACGTTTTCTTGCCTGTGTAAATTATGCATCACACTCATTATAGGAAAAAGGAAGACGCAGATTTGGAAATCAGTTGTGAATTTCTCCATATTTCTTAAAATTATGCAAGTGTTACAGCTGCATACACAGGGGACTTTCTTTTTTCATGCAGCTTTACACCAAAATAAAGGCCTCAGTTGTTCTAGTTGGTGATTAGGCTCAATATTATGCCTCTGGGAATGGGAAGCACAGGGACTCCGAGGAACAGAAAACTTAATGAATTCTTTATTTGAAGAAGAAAAAAATTTTCAAAATGTTTTCCAGAGCTCACAGGAGAGATTCGGAGGCTCTTCCCTCTTCAGGAAAATGCAGCTCTTCCAGGTGAAAAAATTAACCCTTGTCTACCATCAGCTGCCCCTCAGCAAAGGTTTCCTTGCCCTCAGAGCCCAAGCTGAGCTGTGGTGCACAAATTCTCCCAGGGGCTAAAATGAAGTCACCGACCCCTTTGCTAGATCTTTGTGCTAATATGGCTCATACTGGCACGTCTCCCTGCAGGACTTGGGACTCACAGTGGGATGACTCAGAAACCAATCTTTAGTTGCACAACAAGCTCCAGAAGGACGAGGAATACAACCAGGGAATTTGCATACACTCACTTTGGAGGGAGCTTGCCAGTGGTCCATGAACCAGGCTTAGGAGGCCCCTGATTTGGACAGGCTCCTGCCTCTGGGTCTGACCCAAGAGGAGCAGACCTCAAAATGGAAAGCACTGCACCATGGGATGAAGGGACAGCAACCCTGCCCAGCAGGAGCAAATGGGAAATACCCTTCTCTGGAAATATCTTTGGGTATTGGGGGTTTTCCTGGTGTTGGTGTGGGTTTTTTTTTTTTTCAATTAGAATATTTTATGTAATCGAATAAATAAAGATGAACCCCAATCTCAGGATTGCTTGCAGAGCAGCTGGGCAGCTGGCAGAGCATCAGTGAGGCTGGGCAGCAAATCCCCACTGTCACCCTGAGGCAGAGCCTCTTGGTGCTCCTGGGTCTGTGACACCTGCTTGGGGACACCACCACAGAGGCCACAAACCCTGACAGTGGGACACCACTGGAGCCCTGGGCCAACCTCAGCTCCCAGCAGTCCCACTAGCAGCATCCTAGCCCTGCATCCCAGGACTCTGCCACCACTGCTGCTGGGACACAGCACTTCAGCACTGAGGCATCTTGTCTGACAGGGCCACCCATGGGCACCTGCTGAAGGTGACCCTACTGCCAGCCCTGTCTACACCAGGAGGTAAAAACACAATGGTAAAAGCTACCCACCATCTTATTTTATCCCAGTTCAGCTGTCCCTAAATCAATGAGCTGTGCCTGATGCTTCTGAGTGCACTCAAGCCTTCTGAGCGCACATAAAAGAGGACGGGCAAAATAATCATGTTGCAAAATGCTGAGAATAGTAGAAGTGGTCACTCAGTGCATCCAGGCTGCTAAGAAAGCTCTTTTGATTAAATCAAACACAGAGCACAAGAAAAATGCTCATATCATACATGATGGTATCTCCTGGGCTGCCTTATACCGAGATGAAAAAGAAAAAATTACCCATGCAAAGCCCACATCATCCATAATCTGCAACGCACTTGGACAGAGGGAGGCCAGCCTTAACTCAAACCATGTGTGTTTGGCTTTAAAACCAGCATCAGCAGGACTCAGCCAGCCTGTGTGCCATCCTGCCTGCCCTGGATTCCCTGCTTCTCTCCCATATTCAGCATTTCTTTCCATGTTCACAGCTGAATCACTCTTGCATCAGCAGCATCACCATGGGCAGTGTTCCTTCTCCAGGGCAGGCAAGTGGCAAGACCCCCAATCCCGCTCTGCTGGAGTCTGCAGTGGCACAGGATCTCTTCTAGGATACTTGTCTCAGACTCCTGCAGGGCCATGTGCAACTTTCTTTTTTTTTTTAATCCCAAATTAAAATTAAGCTTCAAAGGCATAGATCTAGAGGGGTCTCTTCATGCAGACACTGTATTTCCTGGAACAGATCCTTTAATTTTGTGGTGAGCCGGAGTTGAAGACATTTGTATTCAAATCCTTATTTAGGCTCTAATGCTCTTTAGTATTGGATATAGGGATTTGAGACTGGAAATGGCACTTTTGACTTTACTATCACCCCAAACAGACAATCAAATTTTAAGCTGCTATTTCTTTTCCAGCCTTCTTATGCTGTTCCCCACACTCCCCCAGAAACTGTAATTATTCTGCCACATCTACTCTACTAATAAAATTTATTCTGTTCTGTGTTCTTCCCCCCATTTTCTACTCAAGTCTTACACCATCAAATAAAATCAAGGTTTTCATTTGTAAAGTGGTTATCAGCAGCTCAGCTTTTACTTACAGTTCTTTGAACAGGCTACAGGGATGGTAGATGGGTAGAAATGTAAGGTAATACCATATACTGTGGTGTAACCTCCAAGCATCATTTTGTATGGGATGTCCCACAATACCTTCTCCTTTTAGGGGGGGTTTAGCCCTGGAGATGATAACAGTACTGGTTCTAATAATTTTTCTGGATGTTAAAAACAGACATGATCTAGTTGATGTTCATGTCACTCATGCCAGTTCACCTCAGTGTTTGCAATCCTGCCTGAAGCCAACAGGATTTGTAATCTCCATGGGTCCTTGCAGAAAGCCCTCATTTAGGGATCTCTCAGGGCTTCACAAGCTCACGTTGTGCTGTTGTAGGCTGGCTAACAATCACAGGGATGGACATCACTGAGCTAGTGCTGAGGCAGGGGCAGGCACAAGACCATATCCCTCTAAAATGCAGTGAATGAAGCTCCCTCTGAAGGATTGAATGCACTTAAAATCTCAATTACACCCAAAAAAAATGCATTGAATATGCACAAAAGATTTGTTCGAATCTCAGTTCATTCCCAGATTTACTCATCTTTTTTGTGCTGGTGGCTTTAGGAGCAGCAGCTTTTGTAGTTGTCCAGCAAAGGATTCATTCTCAAGTGTCCCTTGCATGCAGCTGTGCCTGTGGTGTCCATAGGCTGCCATGCACCTCCTTCACTCTCAAGAGTGCAGGTTTTTCCCTCAAATGGTCACACCTAAGCTGGGATGCATGGGCAGAGCCTCCCACTCACTAACACTTAATTCCCTCCCGGGCCCCATGCCCAAGAGAGTTTTGTTTCATAGGCTGGTATTGCTCCTGCTCTTAAAAAAAAAAAATCCCACATTAAGGATGAGCTTGAAATTTGCTGTACGTTCCCTCTGCAGAAAACAGAGACTCCAAGAAATTGGGGAGGGGGGTGGAAATCAAATGTCATTCCCAAAAGGCAAAAAGACAGCATCCATTTATGTAGTCTCACATTCCCCCATCTAAAATCAATAACACCCCCAAATAAATAAAAGAGGCATACCCATTCAGTGCTGGTAGATCTGGGGAATACTGCAAAAAAGTAGTTAGGAATATTATTTCATATCCTCAGCATATGGATGTGCATTGCTCTGGGAGCAGCTTTCCATGAGCACTCCAGCTAACAAGCTTGCTGCAGAGCAATCTTTGAACAGCAAATTTTAAAAGAAGGCCCGGAAAATATTCCCCGGAAGACAACTTGGAATAACTAATCATAGAAAACTTCACACTGGACAGCTAATTTAGGAGCTCTGATCATGCTTTCAGCAGCTGGAAATGTAACCCTCGATGTGCTTGTCCAGTCAGAAGAGATGCTCAGGCAGTTGTTGCTCACCCTGCACTCAAAGGCAGAAGTGGCTCACAGGAAAGTCCTCGGTGAGAACGAGTGTGAGAGTGTGTGTGTGTGTGTGTGTGTGTTTGTGTCAGGGGCTTCCCTCGAGCACATTATTTACTGTGAATTACTTAGGCAGCCCTAGATTTTATTTGATAATTTTTCCCTTGATGTGCTCCATATGAAGGCAATGTTAGCATTAACCAAAGCTAATCCACGGCGCAGTTGGGAAGGGGATTATTTTTGCCAGTGATTGGTTTCTTTAAACATGGAATTGTGATCAAAGCAATATGGTTCTGACTTTTTCCCTCTATTTTTTAGCTTTGTACTATGGTTCTTCTTAATAGTAAGTTACTGCTATAAGCATGCTGTGAATTTCCAATATAGCAAAGCTTTAATAATTTGCAGCCATAATTGTTCCTGCTTCAGTCTCCAATTCAATTTGGTGTGGAATTCCCATCTCCCAACACAAAGCTTAACTCAATGGTATCTGTGTGAGACAGACTATGAAACTAGTCTGGTATAATGGACTTCATTAAGGGATAGGCAAATTATTTTCATCTGTAATCTATTTTAAATGGAAAAAAGGGCTTTTGAATAAATATTTTTCCTTCAAAAGTTATTAATTTTTCTGGGAAAAGAGGAATGATTATTGTTGCTTATTTTTTCCTTTGTTTTCATAAAGGGTTTGAAAATTATTTTCTGGCTGAATTATTTCTTTGGTTGAAATAACAAATATTTAAGCCAGGGGTGGAAACAACATCTTTTTATTTTACAGGAGAGTCAAACTGTGCAAGGAGCTTTCAATTTTTTGCCTGCCCATCTGTAACCTCTTCTGATGCTAAAATCTAAGCTCATGGACTGACACAATAAGCATCACCCATCTCCAGACCTTGGTGGCCATTTCTCTGCCTGTGTGTAGATTTAGTAGCCTCAAACCCTTTTTTAGTCCAGCCTGAAAGTAGTGAGCTGTGAGATTTAAGCACAGTTATCTGTTTTTAAGAGGGAGCCTGTGTTGGCACAAGACCATTAACCCTAACCTGAACACACACAGACTAATAACAGGTTAGTGGAAAGTCTTACTCAAGCCCTGCACATGGCAGTAAATTACTCCCTTGATGAATAAAAACCATTACTTAGTATTTAGCATCATAGCAAGAAGCCTCTTCGGCCTGTTCCTAACAGAGATGTTACAGTTAATTTAGTGTAAAATTATCACCTGCTGTACAATAAAACAACAAACTGCAGTCAAATAATCTCTTAATAAATGAAAATGTGTAATAAACTGTGTCAGCACTGCAGAGACTTGGCAAAGCTGAATACCCTAAAGGTACCAATCCAAACAAATTCACCATACAATATATGGCCTATGTCATTTCTGGTTCTTATCAGAGATGATTCATCTGGGAATCCTTGGCACTAAGTTTTACCTCTAAAGGCCAGGCAGTTATTACAATGATATCATTTCTGCCACATTAATTAAATATAATGCCTGTTAGCCCCTTTATAGGGGTCTATAAATTCGTTGTAAACATATGCTGTAGATGGGCATATGTAATCTACCAATGTAATAAATGCTCAGTCAACTTCCTCTCCTTGCAGAGCTGGGAGAGGTCAAATGATCACAGTGCCAGAAAAACCACGGATACCCAAAGGTAAACCTAATCTTGCTTCTGTCACACATTGTGATAAATATATATATATATATACACACATATACATATACAGAGACCTGTGTTTCTGCCAGAGAGGGAGGCAGCACGACCACAGGGAGCCTGAGTTGGTGGCAGCAGGCAGGAGGATGTGTGACTGCTCTCACTGCCTGCAAGCTGCCAGATCCAGTGCTGGTGAACACAGATAATAAAGGCCCTCCAAGTCACTGCAGTTCTGCACAGTCCTTCTGCTGGACTGCAGGAGAGCCTTGGACACGTTAAGTTGCCCACAGACTGTCTTTGCTGGAGATTCAAATGCTCGTTTTACCCAGTATGAAAAAGAAATAAGAGGGGAAACCAAAGAGGAAAGCAAAGCCAAGGGGACAAAAGCTGGGTAACACTTTTTGCAGCCAGCCAGACCCAGACTTCGAGCAGCTTGTCTGAGATCCAGCAGCATCAACAGACTTTCTGAGGCATCACATGAGAAAGCTGAGGAAGGTCATCCCCATTCCTATGCTCCCCTGGGAAGAGGAAGGCAAGGTGCTCAATGGGCACCGCTTGCCTTGAAGTCCAAGTCCATCCATTTGAAAACCACAAAGAGACCTTGAGGATTGGCCTCTCTGCCCCACTCCACCCTGGCTGCTTTAGCAGGAGCCTGGCAAGGTGTTTGCAGGTGTGAGGAGCAGGTTGTCCCTCCTGGAGCTGTCACAGGGCACATCTCCAGAGCTGCTTTCTGATCCCCTTCCCACTAACACAGCAAACCCCACATCTTATAATAGAGTCCAACTGGAATAATGGCTTCACTTGAGGCAAACTGGGAACTGCCTGGCACCCCATGCCAGCCCTCTGAAGGGCTGCCCCTGGTGCAGGTCAGCAGCACTGGAGAATCCTTTATGTTAAATATCCATCCTATCCCCCTTTATAATGCAATCCTCACTGGTACAAACAACCCTGGTCCATCAATACTTGAGCCACAGTCTGGTACCATGGGCAGCAGGAAGGACCTCTCAAGTCTACTGGCTCACATCTATTTTCCAAGCTCTTGCTGGTGTTTTTACACAAGTAACTGTGCCCCAAAACTGCTTAGGTCCCCACTCCTACAAGGTGACTTCAGCAGAAGAACAATGGAACAATTTCTCTCAGGCTTTCAGGATGGGAGAAGAAGCTGTGCTGATGCATAAATTTGGCTGAGCATCTGGAGGCAAAACAACACCACCTCCAGAAGATGGCCAGCATATCCTTCTCCATCCAAGTTTCTGGCTAGAAGGTTGACATGACACTACTGGAGACCCCTAAGAGGTTTGGGTGCTGCTACAGGGCTGGGTGCAACCTCTGTGTGTGGGTGTGAGTGGGGAAGAAGGTTCAGGAGCCCATGGGGTACCCACAGCACCTGCCCTATGGCTCTGGTGGGGCACGTATCACACTGGGCAGCACAGAAGGTAGGACAAGCCTCCCTCATCACTGCTGCACCCCTCCCATTGTTAAACTAGAGGGGCCTCCAGCCAGAGGCTGCTTTACAAAGACAGGACCACCCCACCCATGTCAGATGTTGGGCTTCTGACTTCCATGAGTGGGGCCAGAGGAATCACTTTATTCACTTCACACCACCACAATTGCAAAGCTCTCACCCAACACACATCTTTCTTAAAAGGCAGAGACCGATCGTTTAAAAACAGGAAATTAAAGTGACAGCTAGAGGAGACATCACCTCCACCCAGCTCCCTCCTTGGGAAGCTCCATTCCTGTATAAACATCCTCTACCATTAACCTCTCTGGACAGGTTCCCCCCTGCTCATGGCTCAAGAGCCTTTTCTTCAAACTGAGTTTAGATGAGCAGAAGATAAATGCAGCATTTTTCCTCAATTACATCAAACAATAATGGATTATGAGGACATGCCAGCACCTTCTGGTAGCAGGAAGGGGCAGTGCAGTGGTGGAGCTGGTGGCCTCTGACACCTGCCCTGCTGGGGTTCTCAGCTGTGCCAAAGATGGGCAGCCCAGGCATATTTCTGTTGCAGGTTCTGCTGGCCTCAGAGGCAAATTGAAATGTAAATGGTCTGTGCTTCAAGCCAAAGCTAAGGCTTTCCTCACTTTTAAGAATGCTTTTGACCAAAATTATCAAAGATTCACTGTATTGAGCAGTGTAACACCTGCACCTCCTGAAGCAGCCTCTGTCCTGTCATACTGCCTGTGTATGATTGCAAAGGTAACAATAAAAATAAATATAAAAGGTTTTGCCTCTACAAATTCTTTTCATTCTGAAGATGGAGGGGAAGAGTGAAGCAAGTGTGGTATTATTACAAGGATTCATGACCAAAATACTGGAGAGATCTTTGGAGACCAATGAGGGGCCCTGACACCCGTGGGTGGCTGTGCTCTTCACTTGGCTGTGCAGATTTGCATAGGGGAGATATCTACAGCTGCTTCTCCTCTGGCAGAGGGAAACCAACAAGTCTGTTTTCTGTGTCTGATGCAAAGGAGAAGCCACCAAAAATGGGATGCTGTAGAAAACCCTGTCACTTCCAAGAGGGGCCGAGCCTGGCTCAGTCTCCAGCCAAGGGCAGCTGATATGAAACCAGAATCTGGCCACCCAGACAGTGTGCTAACCAAAAGGACATCACAGCAGTAAGACTATTGATCTGACTCACTTTGTGGTCCACAACTGATGCCTGACAGGAATTGCCCCCTGTGAACCTGTTCACCACAGCACAGGAAACAAAACCATCAAGGGGGGAGGCAATGGGCAGAGCCCAGGGCAAGGCAAGCACTGGTCCTGCTCCCTGCTCACTTTCGTGGGGAGCAGAGGTCAGGGCCCCCCCTGCTCATGGCTCAGTCCATAAGGGCAGCAGGGCTGTCAGTATATCCCCAAATCCCCTCACCCCCCTGCATCTCCCTGCTAAAACAGTTAAACCACCCAAACCTGCTCTGGTTTCAGTTTATCACATATCACGTACAGATCTCTCAATGCTCGCTGGCTCTCATGATGTTTGCCTCTCTCAAAATGTCATCCTGTAAGAAATACCTAATTCAGCAGGGGGAGGGAGTTTGATATTTTCTTCTGAGGGCTTTGGGTTTGTTTTTCTTTTCACCAAGCAAAACCACTTTGGCCTTCTATAACTGGAAGGAGCAAAGTGTGATCCAGGGCCTTGAACCACTGTTAAAGGCTGAAAAGGAGGGACTGTAGTTTCCTTATTCCATCCCAGAAGGGCCTCTCTGTCTGTAAGGCTGGTGACTGTACAATTTGACTGTATGATCTGACTCTGTCAGTGAAAGGGACAGACCACTGCCTGCACTTGTGTTCTTGCTGCTGTCACCAGGGCACCCACTGAGTCTGCCACTCCAAACAAGATCTCCAGCCTCAGCATGTCCCTTTCTTTGTATTATGAAAATAGCTGTTTATATAATTACTTTTGCTACTGGCACTTCAGTGTGATGTGAAATGAAATGCTTGGTTTGGTATTGAACCATGGTTTTCAGGTTTTTAATTGAAATTAATAAAAATTTAGTAAACACAGAAGAAAAGTTTAAAGTTTGAAAGTCTGAAAATTTTAGAAAAACAGGGAACTGGTCAGCTGTCCTTTGCTTTACCTTTCAGCTGTTTCAATGTCATTAATTTTTTGCGTTTTTTCTGGAGGAAACCCAGCCACTCCAGTTATGAGCTGTAAAGCTAAGAAAAATAAACAAGAAGAGTTTCACTTAGCCTTTATCTGTTGCCAAATCAGATGTGCCTTTTGCCTGAAATGCAATTACATTACGGCAGAGATGCCCATTGAAGGAGGATTTTCTCATAACACCCATGGTCACTGCCATCACTCATGTCCTCAGACAGGATTCACTCTGCTCACCTGGGATCACCTTGCTTTCAGTTTTGCCCAGTCCTGGATTTTCCTTTCCCCAATCAAAGGCAAAGCTGTGTTTGCACAATGGTTCATTTTGCATCAAGGACAAGCAGCATGGGCAGCAAACCAGCCCCCCTGTGCTGTAGGCCAGCTGCAAAGGTGGGGGGATCCCCCCAAACTGTGGGGGGACATGACACTGCCCAGGAGTGATTCCCCCTTGGCTGTGGAGTCCTGCCCAGGGGGCTGGTGTATGTAGGACCACCCCATGCTCACATCCCTGACCTCACAGCACATACTGTGCCTTCCCCATGCAGCACACAAGCAGAAAGGTGATGCTTTGACTTTTTGGAGTCAGTCCTGACTTACACCACCACCACAGCTGATTTAGAGATTCCTAAAGGAGTGGCACTTCTGGATGCATTTGGTTCCACATGATTACTTGGGTGGTGACAAGGAGCAGCATTTGGGCCTGTATTGTGGTGTCATTATTTTGATAATGATTTCTGACTAACAGACATTCTCCCCCTCTCTGCTAGGTGCAAACCTCACACAGAACCACAATCTATCCAGAAGTGCATTAAATTGCAAAACTATTTATACTTCACAGAAGGATCCTTTCCATGAGCACCTCTGATAGACTGCAAGGGTAGTTCTCATTCTATTTTACAGTTATAGTTCCCCATTATAGTAAGGGAAAGAGAGGCAGGGGAATGTTTTAAGTGATGTGGAAACTGTTAAACGTTTTCACCAGGTCTGTCAGAAATTCTCATAAAGAACATGAAGCTGCAAAAAACCACACACACACACAAAAATTCCTACAATTGACTTTGCAGAACAACAAGTACCATTCTGCATGTGCCCAGACATCAGGTATGAGCAGAGCCTGTACTGCCCAGGCAGTTTCTTGAATCAGACCTAAGTTCCTCTGCCTATAGCATTGCTGTACAAACTGGGGAAGAAGAGCATCCGAGACCTCTAGAGATGATTACACCCATGTTACTGGAATTATAGAGGGTGGATATTGCAGAATGAAACAAACAAACAGGAGAAACCTACCTGCACCCTGGTCTTAGCTCTGCCCAACAGCAGGGATGGTCCCACTTCAGCCATGTCTCCGTGGTTCAGGCTTTTCCCTGGTGTTTCTGTGCTGGCTGTGTGGTCTGGGCATGGCAGATGCACACAGGGGCTCAGCATCCTGAGCACTGCACAGTTCAACAGCAGTAGCTTCAAAGAGAAGGTGAAAAATGTTATTACTCAGTAATTAAAACTGAGTTCTTACCTGGCACACAGCTGGGAGATGGAGCAAGAGAGCTGCAGCTAAGGTTGAGCTTCCTTGGGGTGCAGCTGTCAAAGGAGAGCACCCCCATCACAACATGGCTTTCTGAGCCCTGTGTTGGGGCTGCAGACCCAGGCACAGCCAGTGCCCATACCCAGCCCTGCAGGAGAAACCCCCAGGAGAGGCCTGGAAATGGGAAACAGCTCCACAGACAAGCTCTGCTCACATGTGCACAGCAGTGTAACCCAACAGCAGCAGCACAATCAACAGAGAAACAGCAAAACAGCCACCTCAGGGTTACTCAGAGAGAGGAGAGCTGAGCCCACTTTTGCCCTGCTTAGTGGGGAAAAGAAAATCCAATTGCATTCTCTCTGCAATCAAATACTCTCGACAGCTTCCTTCTGTTCCTTTGTTCTTTTGTTGTTCATTATGGACCTCGGTCTTTTTCTTGCTCTATCTGTGTTTTCCTCTCAGTGTAACCAAGCACACAGCTATCCTGAAACCATTTTATCCTCTTCCTGGAGAGGAGAAATATTAAAGCACAGGTTTTCCTCCCTCAGTTCAACTCACCTCTCTACTTTCCACAGATGCCATTTCCCCTAACCTTAAATTTCTTCTGCTGAAAGAGTCCCTCAAAATAACTAATCCTCCTGCCTTCCTTTTCTGCCTCCCACCTCCTGTTTCCCCATCCCTGCTCCTCTCCTGTTTCTGGTTTCTTCCCTTTCATCTGGTTTCTCTCCACCAGCTGGTCTCTACATACACACAGCTCTCCCCTTCCTTCCCAGTCTCTCTTCACCCTATTATCATTTTTTGACTTGTGCTAATTAGGCTCTCAGTAAACATCTTCTCTGCCTCCCTTCCCCCTCACTCCCTTTTCATGACTTCCTAGGCCCCCTGTCCTGGCATTTTCCCTTCTAGGGCTGCCTTTAATCCCCTCCTGGGATAAAGAGGCCACTCAGTGCATCCAGAGGTCTGCGTGGGCTCGGGCAACCCCCATTAAAACACCCTTGCTCAGAGAGCTGCCCAATCTGCATCCCCACACTGCTGCCCTGCACAGCTCAGCACCAGTGAGGAGCCACTGGGATGATGATGATCACCCCAACCAGGGCTCACTCTCTTAATTAAGAGAAGGAGGTCAGGTCATTACCCGCAGGTCAGGCCGCCAACGCTGGCTCTAGGAGCGCAGCCAGGCCGGGCACCTTCCTCCCCCGGAGTCCCCAGCTCTGGGTGAAAACTCCTCCAGTGCAGCCCCAAATCACAACCAGTGCACTGCTGGAAAGGGCTGTGCCTCCCTCCCTGTGAGGGGAAACAGAGCCACGCAGGAGCGTTTTGTCACAGAGCTGCTGTTCATGAGACCTGCCCTCGAGGATATATGTTACAGCAGCAGCGTGGCTTATAAACAGAGCCTTGCTCTGCATCCTGGTGGCACATTCCCAAGTCTCCAAATAGCACAGGTCACTGACAAATGGTATGATTCAGATGCCAAAGCCTCGGTGTCTGGGGTGTCTCCAGTCAAAAAGCAGAGAGAGGAGGGCTTGTGGCTCCAGCCCATTGCTGGGAGAGGTCAGAGGGGTTTTGGTCCATACTGCTACACTTGTATATGCTTTTGTCAAAGCTGCACTGAAAGAAAGTTCCCTCTCCCAAAAATGCCTTTGAATTGCTCTTCCCAGGGGTATTTTTCTCAGCACGGGATCCCCAGGCAAAGATTTCTGCAGCTGTCAGAAAACAAAATGCTTGCAAAGAAAACCAGTCCAGCTCAGTATATTTGTTTCAACATCACTGTCACTCTTCCTTCTGATCATCACTGTTTGTCAGAGCAACCAAAGCCCTACTACTGGACTAGACCCTGTGCTGAACATGGGAAGATGAACTCTCTGGTGCAAGGAGAGTCATCTAGACAATTAGCTCATGTTTGGAACAAGAAAAGTAGAGTTTTTAAACGTTGAAAACATTGAGACATCACTTACCTGGCAGCAGCAGTGGCTCATACACATAATCCACCTGAGGACACAGGAGGGGAACACAAGCACTGGATTTTGGCCAGCACTGCTTGTGACACACAGACTTTGCCTCTTTCCAGGCTGCCCTAAAGGCTATAGGGGAGAGCAGGTACCACTCTTACAGGAGGTAACTGAGGAGCTGGGTGTTGAGACATGTAAATGCACGGCCAACTCTACCCGAGCACCACCCAAAGCCCAGTTGTGCTGAGAACAGCCCTGGCAGAAAGATTTGCCCCAGCTCATCGCAGCCCCTCCTCAAACCACGAGGAGCCCACAGGGAGCCAGTGGGACCAAAAATCAGAGAAGGGCTCTGCTGAACACACACGAGAGCTGGCACAGGAACACTATTGTCCCTCCCCAGCCCTGCAGGGCCTTTCCAAGGACAACGAGCCACCGCAGCTGCATCTCTGCACTGCAGCTCTCCCCGCTTGGAGGAACACCCGCTTGGGATGTGTTTGACCCCACGTGAACCTTCTCCCTCCTTCCCCTGCCAACTGCAAATGCGTCACTGAGGGATATTGCCAGAGCCAGCCCCGGTGAGAAGTCGGGTGCTTTTTATTGCAAAACAGATGAAAATGAGGCAGTCTGCACACAAAACCATATCAAAAAGTATTTTGAGAGGGATAGTTATTCCCATTTTTTGCACCTAACGGATTTTCTTTTAAATTAAAATAAAATTTTCAGTTTATTTTGAATTTTCTTGCTCTCTCTCTTCCCCTTGGATTTAGAAGCTGTGTTAGCAAATGCCACAGTGCAGCAGCAGTGCCATAAGCTCCCAAGCAGCCTCCTTGCTGACCTCACAGCACAGGCAGTGAATGAAGGGCTCCTTTAAATTGCTCTGTTTTTCCCTTTGCCTCCCACTCCCTACGCCCCAGGACACAGCTTCCCCTGGGACCACTGAGCAAGCACAATCCATCTCCTCTTCCACAAATACTGAACTTCTGACTTTGGCAGGGATAGATCCTCCAGGCTTGGGCTGCACCCCTTCAGCTGCCTCTGGGTTCATGAAGGCTGAGGACCACACCAGCTTCTCCCCAGGTCAGGGTCAGTGGTCCATGCCTCAGCAAAGCTTTTTTTATTTTTTTTTTTGTTCTTGGGTTAACCAAGAACATTAGCAGTCCCCTGGGATCTGCATCCCTGCCCACATAAAATATTGTTCCTTTGCAGTATTTGCTGGCTGCAGGGTGGAACAGGCCTTGCCCACTCCAGCCATGGCATCACCCTCACCAGGTGTGAACACCAGCAGGTGCCCCACAGTCCAAAACTGGTCCTGGTCAGGTACATGCACAGGGGGCCTGGATTGTCCTGAACACTGCAGTTGGCTGGGAGCTACATGGCAGGGCCATGCCAGCTGTGGGAAGATGGGTAATCTCCAATGAACCATGAGGCTGGAGCAGCCCTGATAGCAACTCTATCTGATCTTGCATCAAGCCAGCCCATACAGTTTAGTTGTCAGAGTGCTTTAAGCCCATGTGGATGTGCAGGGGGAGCTCCTGCTGTACCACTGCTCTGTAGCAAGGGGGTTGTGACAGCAGTGATCCAGGCTCCAGGAGCAGCTACTCCCTGCCCTGGCAAACCAAGCTCGTGGCTCTCCTCTCATCCTCATCTCTCTGAGGTCAGACAACTCTGCATCATGGCACAAAGCAAAAAGCAGCAGCATATTTTAACTGTGCTTGTTAATAAACAGTAGCAGCAACCCTGCCCAGCAAAAAAGAGAGCATTCTAAGGCAGCAACAGGCTCCAGACAGGATTAACAGCACATATTCTGGAGATGAGGTACGGGTGCAAGAGGATGCAGTAGAGACCAGACCAGCAGTGCTTCCCTGCTAACAGCAGTGATTCATCCAAGAGAGTTAACTAAGTAAAGTTTCCCCAGAAAAACAGAGCCAGGTTTGTTCCTTGTTCCTGTAATTCATTCTAAAAGAGTTGGCTTTTAGTTTTCCATTGATCACCAGCTGTTTATTTGTCCACTCCTTCCAGGAAAACCTTTAGAAAGGTTGAGCAGGAAGGAGGGATGACAGGAGAAGGCTGTTCAAGAATGTCTGCAAGTTAAAAGAAAACCAGTGTAGAATGCTCTTCTGTGATGAAAATGTGAGTATCTGATTTTCTAAAGATCCACACTAGTTTCTTGCTTTATTGATTTTTTTAAGAGGTTTGGGTATATTCCCATTTGGCCATATTTCCAGGCAGCTGTAGTGTGAGTTTTACACACCCTCTCCCTGAGCCAGGCCTAAACTTCCCCCCACCTCTGGCATGGAAATTGCTCTCAGGGAGATGCAGGCAAGGCACAGCTTCCCTTCCCATCCCTACTCCCAGTGTTGGGTGAGGGCCTGGTAGCACTTTTGGAGCTCCAAGGGCCAGAGCTGACCTGGGGCAGGTGTCACCCAGAAGGGTTCAATGGCTGGAAGCTCCAAAGCTCAGCTCAGCAATACAAGATCCACCCATCATGAGACAACTCATCCCAGTCCTGGTGAAACAAGGACAAACCCTGGCCCCCACACCACCTGTCCTACAATGGAAATGAACATTTTAAAGTGTTTGTTTGCAGCACCCTAAATAGAAAAAAAAATCTGCCCCCTGTTTGTTTGGTTTGTGAAGGGAGGGAAATGGGTTTTTAGGGGCTTTTCATACCTTTGTGAGCTTCCACTACAAAAACAAAAGGAGGATACAAGAGCCCTGTTTCCACCATCAGCAATAAAATGTTACACAGCCATGAAGCTGAACGTGAGATTATAAAGTAAAACTAAGTTGAAATTTAGTACTGTTGCCTTAGGTCAAGAAGTTGCATTTTCAGTGGAACCTTAATTACTTCTTCCAGCTGTAGGTCTTAAATAAGCCTGTCTGTCAAAAGCTCACAGATTGGGTTGAAGTGGAAATTTCTGTATAACCAAATTTGGAGCAGATGAAATTAAAGAAAAATAAACCACAGAAGAAAAACAAAATGACATAATGTACCGAGCTGGGATTAATTTTGCTTTCTTGACAGCCTTTTGGAAGGGGTCACCAAGTCCCACATGCCCATGCCCAAGGTGTTGGGCAGGAGGAAAGGAGAGCCACTACAATGTTAATGCAGTGAAAACACCTCCCAAAAGTTGAAGAAAGCCTAGAATAACTAAAGTCAAACTTCATTAGGTCACTCCTCAGTACAGCTGCATTTTATCATCTCCCAAGGTCAGTTTTCATGTGAGGGAGTGTCAAAGTCAGCAATTCACATATTTTATTGATATGCCACCTTGCAGCAGGTTCCACATTAAATTTAAGGGGTGCAATTTCCAGCAGGGCAGGCGGCTGCTGTGGTGTTGCCTCCCCCACGGGGAGCCCTTAGTCCTGGCTGTGTCTAATACAGAAACCAGCTTGGTGCAGAGCCAGGGCCACCCTAGGCTCAAGAGCTTTTTGGCCACCAAGAGCTGGCCCTACCCTGTGAAAGGGTCCCACAGCCTCTCCAGCTGGTCCACAGCCCTCCCTGGGGACAATGACCAGCCTAAAGCAGGGTGGACAGAGCAGCAAGAATGCCAAGAGTCACTCTCGGAGCATTAGTCTGCTGCCAAAGCACATCCCCCTGAACCTTATGAGAAGACTTGGCCTTAAACCCCAAATTCACCATTGGAGTAGGTCTAGACTCCCTCAGGTCATCTTCTTCCTCTCTTTTTCCCTAAAGACAAGGAACGTGTTGCTCAGCCACTGTAACAGTCAGGACAGCATTCGGCCTGGAAGAGAATGACCCTCTGCAGAGGAAGGGCCATGGGAGCAATCAGCTTGGAGCCAACAATCCATATCCAAAGGTGTGGGCACTTCATAGCCTGTGGCCAGCTTGCCAACACTGGCCTCGCTATTGGCAAAGCCTGGAGCTTTTCTTCAGGGAAGGAACCCAGTCACCCTCCCCTACCCCACACTTAGTCTGGTCACCAGTCTGGAGCATTCCCCTGCCTCCATTCCCCTCTGGGCCCACTCCTGCTCTTTTTGTTGTGCCTGATCGTGTGTAAGGAAGCACAGATAATCAGATAACCTCCACACTCAAAAAAAAAACCAAAAAAGGAAACTCAGTTTTCACAGCTTTCTGGACTCCCAGGAGAAGCCACACTGCATCACGCACTGTCTCAAAACAGAGTGATGTGATGTTAAAACAAACCTTACTCAGACCAGGAAAGGAAACTGATCCCCTATTATCTTCAATATATTGAGTAAAATACAATCTCCCAGACCCTATGAAAACAAAGTGCTCCCTGCACCCACCTCCCCCCCACCCCAGGGGAGGACAAGAGAATAGACAACTTGTGACAGACAGCCTCACCTCCCACCACACTGGACTGTGCCCAAAGCACAGAGCAATCATCCTTGACATCTCTTGGAAGGAGATGGGTCCAGGGCAGGCTCCTCTGCTCGCAGCAGGAACGTGTTTGTGCGTGTCATCCATCCCCCACCCACGCCTTTGCTTTGCCATCTCAGCAGTGCTCAGGAGTCCTTGGGGCTTTACCCCCCCTTTTCGGTGACATTCAGTGACTGTCAAGTCCCGTCCTGTCTCTGCCCTGGGTTGGCAGCGAACAGGAGGTGCTGTCGCCCCAGCAGTGGGGTCCCAGTGAGGGTGAGCCGAGCCCTTGGCTCAGCCCCGGGCCGGGCCACCATCCCATCCAGAGGTGCAGCCGTGCCATTCCCAGGCCGTGCCACCATCCCATCCAGAGGTGCAGCCGTGCCATTCCCGGGCCGCCCCGCTCCTTCCCACGCCAGATCACATTGCCCTCTAGTGGAGCTGCATTCACTAAAGCCATCGGCAGCGGCCACAATCACTGGGGAAATTAAGAAAAAAAAAATATAGAAACTCCAAACCCAGCAGAGCAGCACCCAACCAGGCTCCTCCCTCGCATGCGGAGCCGCTCTCCGAAAAACACCGGGTCCAAGAGCAGCAAGGGCACGGAGCCGCTGGCCGGGCAGTAAAAATCCCAGAGCCGAGTGCTCACTCCGTGAAAAGCAAAGCGGGATTTACAGAGCCATGGTGCAGCTCCCAGCCATCCCACAGGACAAAGCCGGGACCTTCCACAAACCAGATCGTGATCAAACAACACTCGATAATTTTTTTCCACTTATGATTAAAGATAGTGCTGGATTTTAGGTGTTCTGATTGCTTTCCTCACTTCAGTTTTTATTGCTATTTTTAATATGCACTTGATGTTCCCTGCACCCTTCCTGAAAGCAAACAGCAGTGCTGCGAGCTACCAAAGTCCTGCTCATGTTCTTCCTGACAGGACAGAAGGGATGGCCCAGAAGCAGCCCTGATTTACACACCAAGGGCTGGAGAACGAAGAACAGTGCTCCCAGCCTTGGCAGTGACCGAACTCTAAAATGCAGGTGCTTTTTGGGAGGGAAACAATCCAACTGTTCAAAGTTGGTGGTGGGTTCAAAGCGATGGCAACAAAGCGACAGCTCCAAGCTGCTCCAGCCTCCCAGCCAGCTCTCTGCATCACTCCCACAGCCGCTGAGGAGAGAGGGATCAATTATCCCCTTTAGAACAAGATTTCAAAGCACCCTGCAGGACCTGTGAACTGTCAGGACAGCAGCTCATCCCTTCCAAAAGAAGGGAAGCACAGCTGGGAGCTGGTGGCCCTGCCAGTGGCATACAGGCCACCCTGTGTCCCAAGGCTGGGGCCAAGCCCTTAAGCCACGGTTCAGTCCTGAGACAGAGGCACCCCCAAAGCTTGGGGGAGGCTGGAGCAGCCCTTTTTCCCAGCAGTGATTTCAGCGTGAATCCTTACCAGCTCCCACAGCACAGAGCCACAAGAGAAACTTCCCAGGAAGACACAAAAAGCCAAGAGGCATCACTGCTATGAAAACTTCCCAAGGGGTTGATTTTCCTTGGCAACCTGACTCCAAATCCAGGAAGGGAGGATCAGTGCAAGACCTGGCCTGCTCATTACATTAACTCCAAGGAACAAGCCAGACTCTTGACAGGGCTTGATGGAAAACCAACACAAATGAGAGAAGAATTGAACTTTCAAGCCATTCCTCCACCTAAAAATAGTTAAAGGTAAAAGAAACCTGGCTGGTTTTGCTTTACAGGTCAGCACAGACAATCCTCTGCCTCTGCTTCATAGAAGGATTCACCCACCCCAGGATGCCAACAGTCACTCCAGGAGCTCAAGGCCACACTGGGTCAGGGTATTGTCCCAGTTATCCTTGGAAAGATGGCCTGACCAGAGTGCTTTGGGCCTCTTGCAGCCCCTCCTCAAGTCCTGTTCAGCAACTTCTGTTTAAAGTTTCTGTTGCTCTGTGGTTTGCAGGGTTGGCCGGGTGCCACTGCATGACTGCACCACCAAGTCATCCAGCTGGAGCATTTGCTGAGGGGAAGCTCATCCAGGCTCAGATGCTGCAGGGAGGCTCCCAGGACTGGTGTCACCCTTGGATACTCACAACCCCACTCCCATAAAGGCATCCTCCACACTCTTTCTGGGTAACTCTGGGCATCACCAACCACTGGGCAAGGGAAGGTTTGTGTATAGGAGCATATGGATCCTCATGTCTCCTTGGAGTGTCACCTGGTCGGGATACAGGACAGATTGCTGCACCCCAGCAGGGCATGAAGGCAGGGACCCACATACAGAGCAAAAGTTTTCTCCCTCTCTTGATCCACCTCAACCAGGAAGGTTCATATCCTCCCATTTAGGCTGACAGCCCTCCATGAAGGAGTTTCACCAACACTCAATGAGGGTCAGGCACAGGGTGTCCATGGCTGTTTTTTGGGTTTGATTTCTCTGATTGTATTCCTTGCATCCATGGTTTATGTATAAAAGCCATGCAGGTGAGGTCTTGGGGCATTATCTATTTGCAACTGGGCAGGAAAGAAAACGAGGTCAGTGCACAAGAGGTGCTTTTGCTCCAAGCCTGGGTCAGTGGGTAACAGCCAGTCCCTGCTGAGAGAAGAATCATGGAGGCCAACAGCACTCAGGTTTCCCCTGAAAACTGGGAGCAGATGCTGTGCAAGACACTGGACTGAAGGGCACAGTGCCCCTGAGCTGGGCAGTGGGATGCAGCTGATCACTCACCTCTGGTGAGGATATGCTGTTGGACTCTACAGGACATTTCACATGCCTCCCAGACACAGGCCCATTAGTCAGATCTTTCTCTTCCCCACTCTTCAGTTTTATTCCTGTCCTTTACTCACACATCCACCCAGATCCTCCCATCACCCAACAAACACCCACTGGCAGTGGCTTGTTTCAATCACACAATGGTCCCCATTGCTGGGCCAGCACTGCTCTTGCTGAGTGAGGGAGAAAGCAAAGAACCTTCTCCCCCCTCAGGCAAGTCCATCCACGGGAGGAACAGCACCAATCTCTCCCCAGCTGCACACTTTCTTCCCCAGTCCTTTCTTACCAACTCCTTCACCTAACCCAGGTCAAAGCTGCTGTGCTCTGCATGTTCCTACATTGCCCAGGGCTGAACACATTGAAAAATTACTATCTTTTACAACATATGTGAATAATAAAGAATAAATAATCCCTGATCTGCTCAGCCATTCTGCTAGAGCCAAATGGGGACAGAATTTACCTTCAAAAGTCCTGAGACACAGCATCCCAAACACAAGATTTTTAAGAGGACTGAATAGACAGAGATGGAATTCAGCAGATTTATGTTATTTGGGACATTGAATCTAAATTTGGAATCAAGCAGTTGCCTTCCTGTTAGCCCTCAGCTATCCACTTTCCCAGAAGTAGCTGCCTGTGTTTCCAAGACATTTGGCAACTTTTCTGCCTCTCACATCACGACAATTCCATCAGTTTCTGTGAAAGGACTTTAAATAAAAGGAAAACACTATAGAAAGGTAGGGCATCCCCTTTGATACAGGTTTCAGAGGACATAATCATCTACTCACCTCACAGATTGAGAAGAACAGCGGTTTTAGTTCCAAGTGCACTTTCAATGAAAAAAATGCACATTCGATGAAAAAGTTCCAAACAGTTCTTTTCATTATTACTGATGACAAATTCCATATGTGTTCAACTGGTGCCAAGTTAGGTCTTCTAAACCTCTGACAGAGCCTTATTTCATCTGATCATTAGTTACAAAATTAGTTATTTGGGAATACCATCTCCTTGGAGAATCAGACAAGTTGAGAAAATTTCCCTCTGGGGAATCGCTGGTTTAATATTCAGATTCAATTCTCTTCTAAATTTCTGGTGTGCATCTCCAGTATGTTGCGTAGAGAGTTGCAGACATTTAGTAGACTATATCATCCATCTGAAATTCATGTTTAGTCTGGGAATGGGAAGGCTGAGCTGATAGAAGTAGAAGCATATTCCTCCCCAACTTGCTCTGAGCCAGTTCCCCCTTTCTGAAGCACTTTGCCCACAGCACCATTACGTGTAAAGCTAATTTTGCCATGCACAGGTGCTTTGCAGCACTGCTCTCCCTGTGAACACAGCTGCTCAGGTGCCAAGGGCTGTGCCCCCAAGCCCCACATTAGAAGCATCCTCACATACATCCTGTTTCCCAGCCAGTATGAAGCAACTCAGTGATGGCCATCCAGCTCAAAGGGCAGAAACCCACGTCAGAGGAGTCCCTGATGCAACCTGCACCAGGAGTGAAGAGTGGTAGGAACAGAAAAAAATGTCTATTTACACCTAAAAGCAGGCTGGACATGAGAGTGAGGTGTAGAACAGAACACAGAGCTTCTGGAGGAGGGGAAGCTTCACCCACTGGTGCCAGGGCACTCACTGGTGCCCCTGCAGAGGAAGGATTCCAGTCCCTGGGGCTCTTAATCAGGCATTTAATATAATTGATCTTATTACACTAAGCATATTACTGTTAAGCCTTCAGCTGTTAATGTTCAGTTGCTGTTGGAAGGGCCAGAGCCAGCCACAAATCAGCCTAAAAATGACACATCTGAAGCAGCAAGATGATACTTCTGAGAGTAATAATTACTTTGTCCAGGGAGACCCTGAACCAGCACAGCAACAACTCCTAAAAGCACTGACTAGTCTTTGTGAGAGACCTCTGGGACATGTCCCCAAGGGCATCTGTCTGCAGACCTGCCTTCCTCCAGCCTCACGCTGCAAACTGCCCACCCTGGGCTCTCCTGCTGCTTAAGCCCCAGCTCTGAATAACTTGGACAGGTCTGTTCTCCCATGTCAGGGAGTAGCCCACACTGAACTTGCTGTCATCAGGTTTACAGAGCTTTCCAACCCCAATGCATTGCACAGGCTCTGCAATTCTCCACCCTCCAAAACACACACAAGCCTCATTGGCCTCCAGCCCAGCTCTTACATCCTCCAGGCAAGCCAGAGCCCACCTTCATCTTCCAAGGCAGAGAAAGGTTCCCTGCAGGCACCACTCAGCCCCCAGCAGAAAGCTTAACAGAACAATCTTCCCTCCAGCCAAAATCCCAGGACTGCTACTGAACATACCAGCAAAGATCAATACCCAAAACCAGCACCTCCTCTGCGGGAGTCCAATCTACACCTTCCAGGTTCTAAGTGCCCTCTATATCCGGCATGAGTAGCTTAAAACAACCACCTGAAGGCCAGCCTGTAGGAGCTGTAGGTTGTTGGGCTTTTTGGATGCCTAAATGAAAGCTTTAACCACCTACCTGGTGAAGAGTTCATCAGCTGAGGGGGTTTCTGTGGGTGTAAGGGCAGCGATGGTGAACAAGGGGTCAGAGGCAAATGAGCTGCTCTGGGTCTGGGTCAGGGTCACTCCACCCAGCATCATGTGGAACCAGGCAGAAACCATGCTGGGTTCATTCACACCATCTACTTTTCTTTGTGACACAGCATTTTTTCCCAGAGGTTTTAATATTGGTCAGCTCCCTTACATGCTATTTGTTTAAAAGGGACCTTATCTTGAATAACCTTTTTTGACATTAACAGCTGTGATTCCACAACCTACAGAGGCTCAAATTATCTAATGTTAAAATCACCAATGATCTTAAAAACTATGTATTTGAGAGTTTCTTTTAATTTCCTCATTTTCCTAAGCCTTTCTAGGGCAAAATTATAACCTTGACGTTGAGAGATGGAATAGAATTGAAAATAAAAATAGTCAAACATTAGCTTTCAAATACCAGGAATGAGGACCCAGGGCTCTAAAAGGATCCTTGAATATTTGGAACCAGAACAGTATTACAAGAGCCATCTGTGCTAAAATTATTCATCTCATTGTTTTTACACATGAGGTGGAAATCTATATTTGCAAAGTATTGCATGTGATTTAAGCATCCAAGACCAACTGAAACAGAAAAATTCAGCCCTGGAGATTTGGCCTATTGAAAGTAAGTAACTGAAAACTGGGTGTTTGCTGATTCATTCAGTTTGTGACCGATTCTGTCCTCGTCACTAACTTGATTTCCTTCTCTGTCACACCCCTCTGTTTCATAATGGACAAAGACTGCATGGAAGAGTCCTTGGAAGCTATCATCAGTTATCAGCACACTCAGATCTGTGACTGAAAGCTGTGGAAAATCCACTGACTTCAAGCAAGAGCTCAGTGTAAGACACAGCTGGCTTGAGCTGCTGGTAGGCAGGAAGAGGGATGGTAAAGTGAGATCTGTGTCACAGGGAGAAAAAAAACGGATTGGATTTCACAACACTGCCCACAGGATGCCTCTGTCAGTCTGGTCCTAAGGAACACGCTGGGAAGTCCTCGTTGCTCCCAAGCCTATCCCGCACCCTGCTGGTGGAAACCAGGGGCAAGGATGGCAAACCCCATGGCAGAGGATTCCCAAAAAGGTCCTCCCGATGCTCACATGCCTTTCTTCCACCAGCTGGACTGAGGCAGGCAGAGGCAGGCAAGGGGGCTGTGACCCTGAGCCTGCTGCCCTCCCCCGGGAATTCCCTCCAACCCCACGGCGGCAGCAGAGGAGGCTGTGCACGGACTGCCCGCCATGGGATCTCTGCTGGCCAGCCTTTCCCAGGCCATTTGGGCCTGCAACATTAACAAAAGCAGTTTGAGGCCATGGAGTGTGAGTTGTGCATCCTGTGACAGCCTTTGCACACAGGGACTAAATGCCAGGATACACCATCTCCCTCTGTTTCCCTGTACCAGTCGCCTCCAAACCAGTGCCACTCAGTTCAGCACAGTGCACCTTGTGCCCTGCAACTTGCACTGGTCCTTTACTGGAGTTTCCTGTCCCTTAGAAGCAGAGCCCAGCCATGCACTAATCCCACTGATAGCTTGTTTCATACAGCCTCAGTCCTGCTGGGGAAAAATGGTGCTGGAATGGGAAGCCTGCTGTTGGATAGCCCAGGGGCTTGCAGCCTGAGTTTGAGGCTCAGCCCCTGCTTTCTGAGATGCTCCCTGAAATACTATCCACAGCTCGTTAATATGACCTGCCCTGAGCAGCCTGCAGAGCACAAAACTATTCTGTTGTAAAGTCCTCGGCTACTGAAGACAAACGAGGAAATAAAATGGGATGAAATATAAAGGCTCCAATAAAGGCAGCATTCTGCTGTATTATCCCATTTGGAAAGGCTAAACTAAATCCAGTGGTGAGAAAAATCTTGATTTCACTCCTGATTTAGCATCCTCAAGGCTAACATGGGATTACACTACACAAACAGGTTGCTACCAAATTAGTTGACTTCAGGCTCCCCCCCAGCTCGATAAGCAGTTGGATCACTATGGCCACATTTTGCTCTGCACTGCAGTAGGCTTTTGAGTGACTCCCTGTGAGCACCAGGAAAGCAAAATATCACCCTCCTATTTCCGCATTTTTAGGGCCAAAACTCCTGTTCTCTCCCCTTCTGTGTCCAGGCACAGAGATCTAGACAAGGACAGTTCACCACCATTGGTAAAGACCATCTCCAGACAGGGAAGATATGACCTTCCTTCACTTTCCAGTTTTCTTCTCTGCTTTCTTTTCTTCTTTTTTTCTCTTCTCACCGTTCCTTTCTCCAGAAAGTCCCCCAAGCAACAAAACCAAATTAATACTTGCAAGGACTGTCTCACCAGACTGCAAATGCCTCTGCTCTTTATCCCAAAATAATTCTCATGTGAGTGACTAGAATTGCAAATTGTTTTACCTTAGCCAAATGTGGGACTTAAATTTATTAAGACTTTTAAAAGAGGCCAGAGGGTGCCCAGAAATGCCATTTCCAGCTGGAGTGAAGTGTGACCTCTGCAGGGCATGGCTGTGTCCTGTGTCACTCCTGAGGGTGGCTGTCCTGCCTGGAGCAGGGGGCACGGAGTCAAAGCTCTGATGAGTCTTTTTCAATGCAGGTTGCTTTCTTTGATCCCTGGAAGAGCTGCATTTGTATCAGATAACGGCTCAGGGTGATATTTGAAGCTGGCAGGTCCATGCTGAGCTGGCTGGAGGCAGCAGCTCACCCTGGATGATTTTCATATTGCCAGAGGATGGAGAGGCAGTGGTAGGCACAGGGACATTGTGCCACCAGCTGCGGATGGTTCAGGGTGGCTCTTGTCTCAGCAGATGGAATTTGTCATCACCTGCAAATTTCTCCTTGATAGACATTTCACTGTGCTTGATCTTCAACATGCCTGTGCACACGTGTTCAGTGGGGTCACCGGTGTCCCTCCTATGTTGCCACTAGCTCGAACACTTTAATTTAGTCACTCAACAGCTAAAAGATGCTACAAAGTGACATTTTGGGAAGGTGGAAATGCTGATCTTCGGTCTGTGGGGAGCCCTATCAACATACCCATATACCCCAAAACCAGCAGCTCAGCTTGTCCAGAGCCCAGAGAGACTTTTGGGTTCAGAGACAGAGAGCCATGTGACAAAGCCCAGAATGCAAATCACCCAAAAAATTGTCAGCAGCCAGATCAAACCCAACATTTGCGCTGAGCATCTCAGCAGTGCAGCGTGACAAAATCTCCACTCCAAAATTACTAAATCTGGAGGAAGTTTAAATCCAGAAACAAAACACTTGTACTTGAATCAGCCAGTATTTAGAGTGTGTGTTCATGGGTGGGAGTTTATGTGTTTGCATCCCATGCACACACATTTGTATGCACTCATTAAGTACTGCAATTTCTAAAAAAAGTTAAAATCTAAGATCACAAGAAGTAAGACTCACTAATATTAGTCGCATTTTTCATAGGCAGAGTCACAGCTGAGGTTGGCACCACGATTTGCTTTTGCTCAGCTCTTTTCCCACAGACAGCATTTTGGGGCAAAACCAACTGGTTTAGTGAAGCTGCAGAGAGCCAGCCCATGCCAGGGGCAAATTCCAGGCCTGCCCTAAATGGGTGTAATTCACATTCAAATCAGCTGAAGTTACGCCAGCCTGCTCCAGGACTGACCCGGCTCCTGCAGCTTTCCTCCTCAGATTGTTCCCAGCCTGTCACTGTGACAAGCACACGCTCCCAGGATTTTGGCATAGGAGTGAGGCGAGGACGGCTCCGGACATGCGGATCAATCACAGAACCTTACCTTGGACAGATCTGAAATCAGTCACCAGTTTACCAACTTCCAGGCATGTGACGATCAGGAGCATTTGAGGATACATATTTATGTTTCCAGAAATGAAAACACAGGGAGCTATTAATAGATGAATCTAAAAGCATCCCTGGGACCGTGTGAGGTGTCATCATCTGGCAGCACTTCACTGTACCCACTGCTGGGAACGTAACCATGTGGGTTGTCATCGAGCTCCCACCCACAGCAGCAGCACAGGCTCGACCCCACTCTGGGGCCAGCTCAGTTTCCACCAAAAGGGCAGCAACCTTTTAACTCCTCTCCAAAGCACTTAGAGAGGGAGGGAGTCGGTGCTGGAGCCCAGGCACAGCTAGGACAGGGATGGATTTCCTTCTTATCAACTCGGCTGTTTCCAGCTTCCCTTAGGAGACAGGATCCCGTTTTCTCTCTCCCCAGGTAGATTGAGGAAAGCCTGGAACCACCAAAGGTACACTTGGGAGTAGGAGGGCACCTGTGAAGGATGCTCCTCAACAGGGGGCAATGCTGGAAGAGGATGCAGAACTTTACTTTGCACTTCTTTTCTTGGAATACGACCTGGCTAGGGTTGGGAAAGTCTCAGCTTGATGTCTAGACCTTGTCAGCATGTGACCCCAGAGACTGGGAGGTACCTCTCATCCCCTGCATCCACAGCCAGGGGATTGGGTAGGGTTTGGCTGCACAGGCTGGGTGTTCAACGCACTGTGCATCAATATTCAGCACGAGGAACAGAAATGCAATGTGTGTGTCCATTTGTTTTTATGTCTACTCCTCTGTTCCCCCTGCCATGAGTTCCCCGTGGAACTGCAGGCACAAAAGAGTGTTTTCCAGCTCTGAGATAGCTCTTATGCAAATAGGCAAGGTAGTACAAGAGGATACTGTCCTTACCTAATAACCTCTCACGTCTCTGCTGTTGCCCTGTAGAGATGGAGGCGATGGCAGAAAGCAGGCTGAGTACCCACTGCTAAAAAGAGACAGCAGGAGAGGAAGGTGGCCTGACCAGCTGGTTCTTGGTTAAGTCCTCAGTTCCTGGGTATGGCAGGGTGCTGAGCTCCTAGGGGGAAAATATTCTTATTATTTAAAGCAAAAAAACATGAAGTAAATGAGCAATTTAACATTTTTTTAAGCTGTAAGTTTTCTGGGAAAATTTTTCAGATATATTAAAATAGAGGTATTTCACATCTAATCTGTTCTTGTCCTTTAGTGCAGTCAGCTGGCACCTCCATCAATTTCTAGAAGGTCATTCTACTATAAGGCTGTTTCAAATAGCTTAAAATTAGTTACAGGTTTATAAACAATTACATATTTATGTAAGAGGAGGGATTTTCCTTAATACGCATTTAATGAGACACTCTGAATATGAACTAGCTATGGTTTGGGATTTTGTTCATTTTTATGGTGTTTCTACCCATTTATTTTATGGGCTCTGGGGAGTGGAGGCTAAAATTGAGAGCTTGTAAGAGGTTATAAAAGAAAAGAACAGACATATTTTTCATGGCAGTTTGAATAGCCAGGTTGAAGAAAAGGGGGAAGAAAGCAGCAATGCCTTTTATTCACATCTTTGGCAATTGCTTTTTGTCACTGCTGGACTCAGGCATGGGGACCTCTATTTTTTTTTCTCATGGGCTTTTTTCCATAGCATCTCACCAATGCAGCCCAGTGCTCACCAGCGTGAGAGCATCTCCTTTATCTGCAGCCCGAGGAGAGGGGGCTGTCACTGTCCCCTCCTTAGGGACTGGGCCATGCAAAGGAGAGGCTGCAAACAGCCAGGGGCCCAAGCAGAAAGCCCCAAGAGCCCAGTCATGGGGGTGCATGGCACTGTGCCTCTCTCTGTATGTTTAAAGCATCCTACCTCCTACTCCTACCCATGTCTGTCAAAGCTGCAGGCACCTGGCACTTCTGTAAATCAGATTTTCAGGTCTTCAGCAGGCATTCAGAGAAAAAGAAAACATATTTATGGGCCACCTACAGTCAAACATCATGGAGGTCCAGAGAGATTTGCACAAACCAGATCCTCATGACGCATGGTCTGAGTATCCAGCAAGCCAAAAGCTCAAACTCCTTCTGTGTGCTTGATTGCACATCTCACATGCACCACTTCCAGCCCCTGTTTTTACAGAAAATGTCTTGAAAGGAGAGGAAACAGCTGGTGAATTATTCATTGTGTACCCTCCCGGTTGTACTGCAGCCTCTCCTCAACAGGCAGGGTTATCTGTACCACCACGAGCCATTCCCCCAACACTTCTGGAAACAAAGGCTCCCTTTCTGCAGCTGTTTATCCAAAGGACACGGAGAGAGCTGCAGGAGGAATTGGGGAAACAGCAGTGGTATGAGATCCCACCCAGTGTAATCCCTTCTCAGGGAGCAGAGGTATCTCTGGACAAGGAGGGCTTGGGACTCAGCCACATTCCAGGTTTATCTGCCAGCTCTGTTCCCCTCACCACTAAGTCTTCTCCCAACTTACAATGACCTATCCTCCCATATCAGAGACTGCTTCTGGACTTGGTAACAAACCTGAAGTTGTGAAGATCGAAGAATTATGAAAATTAAAGAAACAAACAATAGGACAAGAGAAAACGGCTTCAAGTTGTGCCAGGAGGTTTAGACTGGATATGAGGAAAAATTTCTTCACTGAAATGGTGATCAAGCTGCCCAGGGAAGTGGTGGAGTCACTGTCCCTGGAGGAATTTAAAAGATGTGCAGATGTGGCACTTGGGAGATGGTTTAGTGCTGGGATAGCAGACTCGATGATCTTGAAGTTTTTTTCCAACCTAACCCACTCTGTTATTAAAAAATTGAGCACAGTGTGGGGAAAAAAAGAACAATTTGAAGAGTAAAGAGGAGGGCTGGGCACTGAAGGATGTAATGGAGACAAGGACAGACTCTTGGCAGGAGCTGGGGCTGTGCTGAAAAGCTGATCAGAAATATGCTGCCCCTTGGAATGTCATACTATCCCTTGGAATGTCACACTGCCCAGGCACCCACCAGCACCCTCTACCTGGAACTGGGTGGCACAGAGCAGCCCTGAGGGATGCAGGAAAAAGTGCACTGCCTCCAGGGAATGCTTTTTGGGGAAACCCTCCAAGTGGCCATTCCCCAGGACAGGGCTGCCAACCAGGATAACCACACTGCTCATCTCGTGCTGAGGACCCCAGCCATCATCTCACTTCCAGCTCATCCTGAACTGGTGGAAAGTTCTGATACTTCACCTCCCAGCCTGTAACTCACACATCTATTAGTCACTGACAACCTATTATATTTTTTGCCATCACATGCAGCACTGTAGATGTTGCCAGAGTCCAGCTTGGTGTATATTTCTCCAATGTCTTTACATGTAATTTAAAAAAAGACTCTCATCAGCGAGCTGCCCCAATTGGCCTGCAGCACGGAGGGAGACAGGGAGAGGTTTGCAAGTGGTTTTTTCCAGAGTTGCAGTAAACCCATCTCCAGGCCCCTGCTGCCAGCCTAGGGTGCCCTTTGTGAGCTGCACAGATGCAGCAGGAGGGAGAATGTTGGTTGAAATCCTGACAGACTTTATGCTAATTCACCAAAGAGCATTTTAGACCATACACGGACACTTAATCGAGTGGGAAAGACAGCAGCGAACACGACATTTAATTATGGGAAAGAAAAACGAAGTCTTTTACCCTGCATTTGGCATTCTCCCAACACACAGAGTTAATTGTTAGGAGGGTATATTAGAAGGCAATGAAGGAGAAGATTGAAAACCCTGATTATGCCGAGGTCCTGAAAATGCTGAATTTATTGAATTTCACATGAGAAAACACAGTCTGTGCTACACTGAGGGCTGTGCCAGCAGCCAGCTAAGAGCTATGGGGGTCTGTATGTGCATGTAAGAGGGGAACAAAGCACCCCAACTGTTTTATGAGCCTCTGCCAACTGCTGGCCAAGCCCCACTGCATCCCTAAAATGGGGCAGGTCAATATATACTCATGTAGATGCTCTTGGTGTAGCTGATGCACAAGGCCAGCACGTTTTCCAGGAGTTCAGTTTTCCTTTAGAAAAGGATCTATAACCAGGTAAAGTTGGAAAGGACATTTTGTCTGTGATCTCCATGTAGTACATTTAGTTGCATTTGCCTAAATTTGGCTAGAGCCTGAAGCAACAGCAAGCCCAAGTGCTTTGGCAAGCACTAGCACAGATGCCCATGAGATAACAAGAGTGGTGGGGCTGGATCATGTGAAGATCCATCGGTCCCGGGTGCACCCAGAAGAGGGCGTATTACCAGAACAGGGAATCAACCAAAATTCTCCCCCAAAAAACCCCACCGCCTCCAATAGTTTGATTTTTAGCCCCGTCCTTGTGCTGTGGTGTTGCCTCAGTATCCCTCAGCACGCTTCACTATGAATTTTTTCTGTTGTCCCTTGAACCACATGAAGTTTTAGCCCATTTTTTCTTCATGCTTCATCATGGGTGAGGAGCAAAACTGTGTCTGGCGCTGACCCATGGATGTAGTCATTATATCGTGACCCGTGGCCCAACATATCTCCCTGGGAAACTCCCCGGATCAGGTCCCACAAAGGAAAAAGAGTGCCAAGAATTTCCAATTCCATCATGACATTAACAATCCCATCTGCATTTGCTGAAGTCAGTAGAATTTCCTCCGGATTTTAGCAGCGCGAGATGCTTTTTTTTTTTTTCTCTTCCATTTTTTTAAAACAGGAAAAATCCTCATGGATAAATGAGCTCCAGCTGATGGGGCACCTGCAGTAGCTGTCACTGTGCTGCAGGGGGGAACCTTTGGCTGCTGATGCACTCGCGGCTGCTGCAAGTTGGAACAGGCACCGCAAGTCAACTTTGCCCGGAATGCCGGTGGGAAGAGCCCCATGGTCCCAATTTTATTGCAGCAAGCTTCTGGGTTTTGTTTTCTTTTCTTTTTAGTTTTAAACAGTTTAGGAAAAGGAGTCCTAAAAATCAAAATAGTTTTTAAAAAGACAGAAAGAATCTGACATTTGGGGTAAGGTAGACAAAATCGTTCCTTCAGATCACAAGATTTTTGTGCCTGACCAGTATCACTGGAAATACCCAAATGGAAAACCTGAATCCGCCTCATAGACAGAGTCAGGCTGTCACTGCAGAAGGCAGAGATCAGCAGACAATGTGAAATTCTGGCTCCTAATGAAGTGCAGCAAACCAGAGGGAACCCAGAAGTCTTATATAACAGAGTGGCACACCCCTCACACGGCAGCCAGGTGTGTGTCCAGCCCAGGCTGAGCTCTCAGGTGAATCCCAGCAGCTCCCATGGGAGTTAAGCTCAGGGCAGAGCCAGCCCCAGGCTGCTGCTCTGAGTGGCCCTGGGAGGGCACAGGTCCCTCAGGGCCAGCCTGAGGACACACACAGCCCCCAGGATGAGGAGCCGAGGCAGGACAGTGCGACGCCGAGCATTAATTTGTTGATGGAGATCTCAGGGGGAAACTGCTGAGCCGAGAAAAACAAATTGACAGCAACTCCATCCTCAGCAGCCAAACGCACTTCGGTTTTGGCTTGGATTTATCAGGTGCCTGACCCAGCTTGTGCTAAGCTTGAGCACAAGCCAGCAGTGTTTACCAGGCTGGTGGCAGGCAGGATGGAGCACTGTGCCAGCCCAAAGCCCATGGACAGAGCAGGAGCAGTGGGACCAGGAGCTCTGGCTCAGCCCCATATGCTGGCAGCATCCGCCCCTTGTGATACAGCTTCTTGGTAAATAATTAAGTTTGGATTTTTTTTTTTAATGAGACAAGAATAAATCTCTCAACTAAAATGTCCACTATGCTGTTTAAAATTTGATTTAAACACTTCCCACTGCTTTTTGATTATTTATCCCTCTCTCTGAGATTATTTTGAAAAACAATTTTCCACTTTAGACCCTACGAACATTTTCTTATGAGAACCTCTTTGAGGAAGGGGCTGGCTGATCATTTGCAAGAGTGTTGATCCCCGGGGCCGTTTCCAGCACTGCTGGGTAATGCTCCAGGAGACCTGGCAATAATTCACCTCCAAGCCGTGCATGCCCTCAGTCACACTGGATTTTCAAGAACCACATCAGTGTGGAACCACGATGCCCTGCCCGGGTCAGCAGGAGGAAACTGCGAGCCCACACCTATGGGCAGGTCACACTAATGGAAATGAAGGTTAGAAAAGTGCAGAAGCCAGGCAGCAGTGAAACATGGATGAGCAGGTTACTCCTTTTTTCAAGGACTGAGGGGAATTGTTTGCCTTTAGTTTGCAGCAACAACCACGCTTCAGATCTCCATTGCACTGCCAATGCAAGTGTCCTCAGAGAAACTCAGGAAGACCTCTGCATATAAGGAAGAAGGAGAGGTCTCAAGACAGATTAAAAAAAACCTCAGAACAAAGCCACCTCAACTACAGCACTTTAAATGGAAGTCAAGCAGACAATTGAAACACTGGCCTGCTCCAGAAGCACATTTTCCCATTCCCTGTATGACAAGCAGAGGGTGGTTTCAGTTCAGCGGTGGCTGAGCTGCTGTACGGTAAAACTCACTGGTGAATGAGCTACTTTGAAAGCAACAGAACTTTGTCCTCTTGGTGGCTCAGCCTCTCCAGTGTCTCCAAAATGTTTGTTTATAAGTGGAAAATTACTAAGTGGCCTGTGCAGAAACGAAGGCAGTTGAGGCTCCAGCTTCGGGAAGTTGCCCATGGTGTCAGGCAGACAGGGCTGGGGAAGCTCCGTGAGGCAGGGGCTGAAGGCAGCAGAGGGGATGCAGTTCCATCCTCACCACTGCAGGTGACTCAAGGAGTTCAGGTTCTGACATCTGCTTCAGCCCACTGGAGCTCTGAGAGAAAACCTGAATGTCCTCACACTTCCACCATCCTCACACTTCTGCTAAAAAAATCCTGCCCTCAAACACACTTAGTCTCTCAGAGCACAAACCAAGCATCAGAGAACCAGTCCCTTCTTCCCAAGACAACAAAAAGCTGCAAGTGGCAGCGCCAAGGAGGCTTCCCTTGCCTTTATATCTCCACAGGCTGTCAACTCTGAAACCTAATGATGGTGCTAGCACAGCACCTAATTTTGGCTTGCTTCCAGGGACCATTGCAGCAGCCAACTGCAGTGGGCTTGTGAGACCTTGACATACTCCTTCCACAAAGCCCCAGCCCCTCGGAGAATGCATCCAGCTTACTGCAAATGTTTGCATGACACAGCCACTGCAGCATGCCACAGGCTGAAAACCTGGAAGGTCACCTCTGTTATAGGACAAACTACAACCCACATAACACAACCTTGTCTCACTCACCAAAAATTGCCCAGACACTGCAAACAACAGATCAGCACCCTGTGGGAGACCATGGATGCCAGCAGTAACTTGAGCAAAGCTGCTTGTATTCTATACAAGCAAAGACCTTGAACTTTTATCAGGCACTTATCACCAGGACAACCAAGAAAGGTGCTTGAACCCTGGCCAATATGTTTTTCTTTCTGCTTCACAGAATACATGAATTGCAAGAGCAGGCTGTCTCCATGAGCATTTGTGCCTCAAAGACAGCAGCAAGGTTTCCAGGGTAAACTCAAATGAACTCTTAGGTCTCTTGCGGGCTTAACCCAAACACAAGCCTAAGGGATCACAAATGCTGACATAATTTAAAAAACCCAACCCCACAGCATTACCTCTCCCAAGCACAGACCTTGCTCCAAGGCTCACCTCCCTTTACCACACTGATATATTATCCCAGATCTACTTTCCTTAGTGGTTTAAGCTGAAACACCTGGCTGCAAACCAGGACACAGGCACTTCTTATTCTGCCGTCCCCAGATTGGGGGGAGGAGAGCGGGGCTAGAGGCTGACAGCAACAAAGCACAGATGTGAAGAGGGGAGTCTGAGTAATTTTGTCTGTCTCCTGCAATGCTTCTTAGCATTGAAATTCTCACTGGCACTGTTGGGTGCTCCAGCAGGTGCTGCCATACCCAGCTCTGAGTGAGCTGCTGAACAGCAGCACTCCCAAGAGCCATTGAATAACCCCTGTTGGTGACAGACCATGTTGGCATGGGCAGGGTACACAGATGGGATGGGTGGCCAGGATGGGCTCTGCCCACAGCGCTGCAAAACAGTCTGAAGGAGCCCAAGACCTTGTCCAAGTGTGCTTCACACCTTTCTGCACTAAAAAACCTGCAGAAAAAAAAAATCCGAACACTGCCTCAACGGTGGCTGCTCCACTGTGGGCAGCCCTGCTGCAGAGATGGAAGGCAATGGTGAGCCCAGTCAGCCTGTCCTGGTCCCACTATCCAAGCAGGGCTACAGGAGAGCTCCAGGGAGCAGAGCCAAAGGGGAGGAGACCACTGGGGCCCCTGCATGGCTCAGGTGGTGGCAGGGAGCAAGCCGACCTTTGTGCAGTGCTTAGCAGCTGAGTTCAGGTGTTTCTCACTTCAGTTTACACGTGGCTAGTTTCTGTCATGTGTCTCATCTCCCAATTACTTTACATCATATTTTTAGGTCTTTTTTGTTTCTCTTTTCTGGGATGGAGGCATCACAAAACTCTTGCAACACCTTGGAGACATCAGTGCTCCCATTTCCCTAAATTGCATGTGGAGGAGTAGAGGGAAATCCTGGCAAGGGAAGCTTGGACTCTAATGCACCAGCCACTTAATAAGCCATGAGTACACATACTAATGGACAAATCTGATCAGGCAGCTACAAAAATTTCTATGCAAAAGCAGAGCTTCCAAATGGAGAGTGCATAAAATTATGCTAGTGCTGAATCCATCAGGTAAAAGGCATTGCCACCCTGATTTTAAGTACCTTTATATGCACAAAATTATCTATCACCTCTACATAGGGGATAGCTATTGACTTAGAAAAAGAAAAAGCAAATGGAAAGACCCTACTATGAACTCGCTATGATTTAACCTCCTGATTGTACTTGGATTTGAAAATTTAATTAGAAAGTAATTACAGAGAAACCGGAAATATTGCAGAGGCCTCATCACCAGGCCCGGGAGGTTTTCTTGGCAGCAGAGCAGCTGCACACAGCACTGGAAGATTTCTGACTACTTTTTTTTTACAGAGCAAAAGACAGACTCTAAACACCACTCTGCAGCAAAAAGGCTTTTGACTGATAATCCAATCTTTTTTTCAGAAAAACAGGACGGGTTTCCTGTCGGGTTGTTGGTGGAGGCTGCTGTCACTGTTGGAGTTAACTGCTGCACCACAGCCACTTCCCACCGAAGGAAGCTCACGACAGAGCTGCCCTCTTTCTTCATCCCTGTTTGCTATTTCAACAGACCCAGCAGCAGCCAAGAGCAGAGAGAATGAACAAATGGGAATAAAAATAAGTCCTCTAAGACACACAAAGCATTAGCCAGTTCTTTTTTTAAATCTTTCTGCGTGGCCATATATCTATTGTGTTTTAGAACTGAAATAGCAGAGCAAATTACAGCAAAGCCAGATCAAATACAACCTTTGGGTGAGCACAATACTGTATGTATCAGCCTCTAAACAAAGGTGAGGGGGCTGCTTTGCTTTATCTTAGGCAGGAGTTTGTCCTGCAATGAGCTATGAGGTCAGAACAGTTCCATGCTGAACAGCAAGGTCTGGACAGCCACACATGCCACTAAAATTAAATATACACTAATCACAGGTGAACTCAAATCATTTAGGCCAAATGGTTGGATAGGTAGTTTCTGAGTCACAGAGCCCTGCTCACATCCCAGGGACAAATGCCTTGGGGGAAAAAAAAAGGATGGTTAGGATAATACTCCCCGTGGCAACCCAAGCATCTACACAACGAAGCTGCTGCAGAAAGAGGATCTCTCTGCTTTGCTCCAAGGAGGCTCCATCCCCCCAAACCTCATCTAGAGAGGGGGATCTACACAGCCCTGACAAGTACAGCCTGTTCCAGAAACCAGGAGCTTGTAAACATACCACTAACACTAGGTACCTACACATCCCTCAGCTTTATGCAAAACCATTTCGGCATTCCCAGCGGCGTTGCTTGGAATTAGGGTGCTGCTGCATCAGCAGCCCTGGGCCCTGCAGCCTGAAGAACCACTCAAGTTTCATTCAGGCCAATTATAGCACATTATAAACAAAGGATCCTGCTTGTTTTGGAACCAGCACATAGCGAGAGGCAGGTTCTGCTTCTGCAAATAGCCCTGCAAACAGGGAGCTGGTGAGGACAAGCTCACATCAACCAGCCTGGAAAGTGCTGGGGTTAAAATGACACCTACAGGGAACAAGGAAGTGTCCCCAGCCTGGCCAGAAACTGGAGTGAGTAAGTCTGGGTACGGATCTCCTGTGGGGACAGGCTCTGCTTTAGCAAAACCTTTATCCTACTTATCTACAGGAAAACTGGGCTTTAATCCCAAACCTTCCTTGAGTGTTTTAAGTAGCAAAATTTAATAATCACAGGCATACTTTTGTAGACAAACAAATGATTTTGTAATGATTTTAAGGCATGTTCATGATATATAATGAAAAAGGCAGGCTTTGGTTCTTAGGGAGCCAGACGGCAACAAATTCACACTGAATGCAATCAGGCACCTGCTCAGAGTAATTCCCACTGGGGAAGCCGTCCTATTCTCTAATTATAAAACACTGCATCATTTTTCTAACCTTTGAATATTATTGATTTTTTTTTTCAGGTGGGGAGAGAGAAATGCCAAGTGTGATGTCAGCAGGCAGCAGTACCTGGCACAATTGCTCTTTCCCAAAGCAGAGTACTGAATGCCAACTGAAGCACGGCTGGATATTGCACCATAAGAGACAACTACACTGTGCATATTTGGGGCAATGGAGGCAAGGGTTTGACCCCTTGTGCCCTTGGGGGTTGCTCTGCCAAGGCCAGGTTGCTATATCATTATGATAAGGGTAATCCTGTTAGGCAAACACATCAAACAAATAGTCATTCCTGATTGCAGACCTTGTCTAGGCAGATCTAACCCTGGGTTAAAAATGTGCTGAGTGTGCAGTCCCGTGGCACAGCACACCAGGGGCTGAGAGAGGGATATGTGGGGGCTTCTGTGCCTAAGGACCCCATGCAGGCACTCAGGCTAATTCCTGGAAGTGTCTAAAAATTGCAACAGAATAAGTTCCCTCTCTTTCCCCTTCACTTCTTGTGTAGAAGAGGACAGATGACTCTTATGTCAGCCTGTTTTGCTTCTATATTTATGTCCTGCCTCAGGCTCACAATGTTCAGCTCAGATGCAATCCAGTCTGGTCGTATTAATACATCTGGGAAAATATTTTTAACAACCAACATCAAGCTGAAGGCCAGAATGGTCCACAGGCGCCAGGAGCTCTCTGACCCCTCTTGACCGCTTGCTTACGAAACAGAAAGGCTCCCCAAAAGGTACTTTTTAGTCTTTTAAGGGCCAAGCACACTTTTCAGCCTCCCCCTGTAATATGCTGGATGAAATTTAATCTCTCGTGCAGCTCTGGGAGTTTCCCTAAGTTTCCAAAAGGCTAAACTTGGCTCTTTTATTACAGGTGCCAAAATCGATGCTTAATGAGAGGTGGGCTGTGAACCCAGCCAAGGTGAAGGGGACACTGATAATGCCCTGTGAGCATCCCAGAGGGCTTGCAAAACAGCTGCAGCTGAAGGAGATCATCACCTTGCTGCCCACCTCACTCTGCCAGACCACTTTATCAAGGAACCAGAATAAAAAATAAGTTTCAAAGCCTTAAAAATTGGTTTATCCCACTGGTTGGCAACCTCAACAAATCCATGACACCAGTTCGGCCTCTCATCAGCTGGGAATGGTGTCTGACAGCAGTCAGCCCTCACATTATATATTTCCTACAGAGCCAGTGGAGAGATTTCCTTTCCAAAACAAAATGTATCAAAGCTTCACTTGGGCTCCCAAAAATCAAAAATGGGTAAGGTTGGAAGGGACCACTGGAGGCCACCTAGTCCAACCCCCCTGCTCAAGCAGAGTCCCCATGAGCACATTACTCTGGATTGTGTCCAGGCAGCTTTCTAATATCCCCAGGGATCGAGACTCCTCAACCTCTCTGGGCAACCCACTCACCAAGAATCATATGGGATGCAGGCTTTTGGAACTTGCTCAGCAGCAGCCAGGAAACATGAGTAACAAGACAAGACTTGCTCACTTTGTTGTTTCCAAAGCAGATTTTTCTTTCATGCCGTGGGTCAGGATGGAGCTGACCCTATAACGCAGCAGAGAAAGCAGAGCAGCTGAGGTTATGGACAGCTCAGGTTCAGTGTGAAATGGTGATTCACACAAAGTCAAGCAAGAAGAGACTGACTGTAATACAAATGAAGACTGAGGAGGAACAAGAGGTGGATGCTGAGCAATGGTGAGTTATGAGAACAGGGCGAGGTTCAAGGCCATGACTCCTCCTCCCCTGGACAGGGTGATGTTTTCTGATGGTTCCAGCAAGGGAGCCAGGAGCACTGCCCCAACCCAGATCACTGCTGACTCTCTAATCAGCTGTCTTGTTTCTCAAATGAAAATATTTTTGCACTTCCCAGGAAATCTTCTGTATCTTTTCCAAAGTGATTTGATATTCTGAAATAAAAGGACAGCCACTTGCCAAAATGCTCCCCTAGTAAATGGAGATGGGCAAAGAGACACACAGAAGGCATGTACATGACCCAGGTGTTACAGACCCAGGTGGGTACAGGAGGGAGGTGCTCTCATCTCTGCATCTGATGTGCAAAAGGCATCCACGGTGTATAGCCCTCACTCACCACCAGGCAGGAAGATGTGCACTCCTTACCAGGCAGCCCCAGGCAGCTCCCCTTGCTGCCTTCCCATCGCTGGTGCTGCAGGCAGCCAAGGGCCCTGAGATGGCAGAAACAAAGGATAAGCTCATCAGGTGGGGAACCAGCAGCAGCGGAAGAAATGAAACCGAAAGGTTTCTGAGAAAATGTTTGTGTGAGGCTTCCACGAGGTGTCAGCAACAGCTATTATTCACCAGAGCCGAACCGAGTGCCTGGGGCTGCCATCCGCCTCCTCACACGGCATGTCCTCACCAAAGGAGCACAAATCCTGTCTAGTGACTGCCAGCAGCTCTAACCCCGTGTCTCCCCACAGTGTGACCAGTCTCTGTCCCCTAACACAGCAGAGCAGAGGGTTCCCCATGCAGAGCCAGGACCCCAAGGACCAGAACAATATACTTGCATATTATCCCTGACCTAAAGAAGTCATCAGCTAAAACAGGATGGTCAAAGCAGTATTTCTGCACCCCCTGTGCAGCTGGGATGCTGGTGGCACAGAGAGGTTAAATTGAAGATCAGTGATGTACCTGTACTGAGAGTGGGACATACAGGGTGTATATTCCAGCCCAGTGCCCCTACTGCAAAACCCCTGACTCTCCTCATTCCCTGCTTCACTCTGAAGATGTGCAGTTTTAGCTAAACAGGACATTAGGCATTTCTCTCTGACTTGTTGACAAAGATCCCAGAGGCTTAAAGTGAAGTGTCAGCTGTGCTGCTCCAGCCCACCACGGGTCTGGAGCTGTTGTCCAAACTCCGCTGACCTTTGCTCCTGAGCCTGCCTTCTTCCAGAAGAGACTGGTAAGTGTTCAGAGTCAAACCCATGCACAAATTCCTTGCAAGGACTGGAGTAAACCCTGTATCCTTCAGCCCTGTTCAAGAATGAGGGATGTACCCCTTGCCCATCTTCAATCTCATGCTCAAACCCAGCACTAGACCATGTTCAGTGTAGTCCCTGATAGTGCCTATTTTTATTTTGCTTTTAATTACACCCACAGTCATGTCCCTTAAGTCAAAATGATCCTGCCCTCAATTTAATGAAAGCCTTAGGAAGCAAATGACGTCTGCCACAAGAAATGGCAGAGCTTTTCCCTTCATCTGATTACGTAGTTGGGGTTTCCGTAGTATTAAGAAGGTTTTAGTTGGTCACTGGCTGGAGAAACCAAAGGATCAAGGTCCTGGAGGAGGGTGAAGACGAAAATAGCTCTGAGAGGACACGTCACATTACTGGGATGTGGTTGCACCGACGGAGTAATCTCTGTCATGTGCCAAGGAACCTGTGATAAGCCCTCTTATAGTCGGATCAGTAATAAGATCAGTTACTTAATTCAAAGTGAGTAAAACCAGGCTGGACTACAAACAAACAAGTCACGTTCATGGGTCTGTGCAAAAAAAATATACATATCAGAAAATTAAAACTTTTCTGGGCTGTCCTGTTACATCACTAGTGCTGAGCACCCTATAAACAATTTTGGAGGCAAATGTAATCCAGTGCAGCCCACAGACAGGCAGCCTTTCCTGCAGGCAGGCTCCCACTTCAAATGTATGTGACAAATACAACTTGCAAAGGGTTACCCACCAGCTGTGAGGCCAAAAGGACTTGGCACACTCTGGCCTATTTTTAAGCCAGTGCTGGGGCCCAAAGCACTCTATGGTTGTAACCATTCCCACCACCTCCACAGGAGAGCTTGGCCTGTGAATAACAGTCCCACTTCGACACCAAAGACATTAATTTCCTACACAAAAGCCAGTTTGGCTTTGCAACTGTGTTAATGCCTTGCCTTTGGGCTCTGACACCACTTGGCTTGCCCAGGCATGTGTGAAGGATGAGTAGAAAGGCCTGGGAAACCTAACTTATCACCACACTGGACATCCAAACCAATGGCAATGTCCTGGCAACAGCTAGAAGAGGATTTGGGATTCCCATCAGGGCATCCCCCAGAGCAGGCAGCACACGGAGATGTGGTGGGACCACTACCATCAGCAATGGACAGCAAGGCAAAGGCAGACACAAAGGAAGGGCTGTAGAATCAGCTCTTTTTAAACCATTTCTTTAGATCCTGTGCCAGGGAGTCAATTATCCCATGCCTGCAGTCATAGGAGGCAATTGACAGGTGAGTGCCCTGGTGGTAGCAGGGAGTGGTGAAGCGGCTGCCTTTAATGGGTTTTCCCCTGGAATCGGAAACGAGCAGTGAAAGAGGATTTTCTGTGCCGTGGCTGAGATCCAAGACGCCAGGAGCTGCGGTGGATCCGCGGGGATCCTCGGATGACGAGTTGTGCTGACAAACGCTGGACGTAATTCTCTCCAGCAAAGCAGCTCAGTGGATGCTATTTTATTCTCTTCCCTCAGATGTGGTCAGCAGGAGTTTTAAGTGTGACAGTGGCGTGCAGTACCCTGCCCAGCTCCCCCACCTGCCTGCACCCCCTCACACGGATCCCCAGGGTTTGGTGTGAGCATCGCGTGGCAGGGAAGAAGTTACAAAGCAAACCAAGCACAGTTTAGGCATTGTTTCCCTGGCTGAATGGTGGTTCAGAAGAGGCACGACAAAGGGGATGGCTGTTCCTTGCCAGCTTCGTGCTCATCAGGGTCATGGGGACAGTTGGTGGCATGATGTGGGCTCCCTTCCTGCTTCCCGAGCAGCTTCACAGAGAGGGCTGCAGGGAAGCAGAGCATTTCAGCCCACGTCTGGCAATCCCCTTCACTGTGCGTGTTTCCCATTCCAACAGCAAACAGCAGCAGGAGAACTCCAAGGACAGAGAAACCAGAGCTGTGCCCCATGAATCCATCAGTGACTGGCATTGCCCACCTGCAGATGCCAGGGAGTCTGATCTTCCTGACTGAGAGGACAATGACTGCAAGAGGGGGAGACACTAGGGCCAAACACACAGAGGGAGAGGGAAATGCTCTGAGGGGGACAAGGATGGAGCAGATGCCATCATTTGTTATCAGTAGGGAGGCCTTATGAGAGAGGAGATCCCAGTAACGCCAGCACTTGCTTTTCCAGTGTGTGACTCTTACCTGTACACATGCATTTCAGGGCCAAACGACTGCAGATGTCCAAGAGGAGCCCCTGGTGCAGGGCTGCGGGCAGTGCCGGGCTCACCCCATGCCACGACCATCTCCTTGCTCTTCTGTAGCCCAAACCCGACAGGTGCCTGTCAGAGGGAACGGCTGCAGGCAAAGGTCACTCTCTGGAGACACGGGAGAGCCCCAAGTTTAGCAACAAGCACATGTGCGCACTCGTGCGCTGGCCCAAGGGCAGTGCCAGGCCCCACCCGAGCCACCCACGGGGGCGGGCAGGGGGCGAGCCAAGAGCTGGCATAGGCCAGGCTGGGCGCTGCCGGGGCGGGCAGGGGCTGACACCGCCTGCCCGGCACCCGTGTAGCGGGCACTGCCCGGCGGCAGCCCCGCACGGCCGGGGCCCGGCTGTCCTGGGCTCAGCCCCGCGGTGGCCCAGCCGCCCTGGGCCCCTGACCCGCGTGTCCAGGCGCTGATGGGCCCCGCATCCCGCAGACGCAGGATCCCATGCCCCCGGGGACTCTGTGCCCTCCGCATCCCTCATCCCCAGGGCCCCATCCCCTCAGGACGCCGTGTACCTGGACTCCATTTCTTTGGCACCCCACACCCCCGCGCCGCTGGGACCTCACATCCCTGGGACCTCAAACCCCCGGGGATCCCGATCCCTACACCCTCGGGACCCCTCACCGCAGGAACCCCGTACCCCTGGGACCTCTTGCTCCCGGGAGCCCCGACCCCTGCGCCCCCGGGACCCCTCAGCCCGCAGCCCCGAGCCCCCGCCCCGCGGCATTCCCGCCCCGCCCCCGC
>VZRO01001051.1:268386-327391 GCA_013397915.1 Daphoenositta chrysoptera
GCCAGCCCGGCGAGCCCCGGAAGCAGCCCGGGGAGCCCCGGCCGCCCGGCACTGACCGCCCGTCCGCTCCCGCAGGTCCGGGCCGATGGTGGGAGGCAGCCCCCGGCGGAGCCCGGCCGCACGCCATGCCCTGGAGCGTCCGCTGGGTCGGCGGCTGCGGCGCCCAGTCCCAGAAGCAGTGCAAGAAATCGTCCTTCGCCTTCTACCAGGCGGTGAGGGACCTGCTGCCCGTCTGGTTCCTGGAGGACATGCGGACCATGGAGGTGTTCCACTGGGAGGACGGGGGCAAGGTGAGCGTGTACTCGCCCTCGGAGGCGCTGCTCTACGCGCTGGTGCACGACCACCAGCCCTACGCCCGGCACCTGCTCACTAAGTTCCCCCAGAGCGCCCTGGCCGTGCCCAGCCAAAGCTTCAGCTGCTGCCAGTCGGCCCCGCACCTGGCCATGGCCGTCCGCTACAACCGCGTCCGGGTGCTCTTCCGAATCCTCAAGGCCATCCAAGGCTTGCCCCCGAGTGACAGAGCCGGCCACCTGGACCGCCAGGGCTGCAGCCGCGTGGAGGGCGGCAAGACAGCCCTGCACACGGCCTGCGAACTGGTGCGGCCCGAGTGCCTGCTGCTGCTGCTGGGGCACGGCGCGGCGCCCTGCCCGCGGGACAGCGCCGGCAACACGCCCCTCGACACCCTGCTGCAGCAGATCTCCCACCTGCCGGCCGCCAACATGCGTGCCAAGCTCCTCTGCCTCGACTGCCTCTTCTTCTTCGTGCCTCGGGACCTCAAGTTCGCTATGAAGCAGCAACTGTTGGACAACCGGCAGCAGTGGCAGGAGCTGCTGGGGGAGAACAGGTTCCAGTGCCTGGTGGGCTTAGCTCCCCCGTCGCTGTTTGTCGGAGCCATGCGTGTCTTGATCAGGACCATTTCACCTGAGCACTTCCCGGAGGCTCTGGACAATCTGCCTCTGCCTCATTTTCTAAAGCCTTTGGACTTGAAACTGGAGAGCTAGAGGGGTGGTATGACAGCCTCCTGCTCACCTGACAGAAATAGACTTGTGCTAAAAATGTATCAATATACGAAGCTGCTAATGCAGTGGCCAAGTATCTGTTTTACTGAGAACAGTATTTTTAAAAAGAATGGTATCTGGCACTTTACAATGTATTTTATTTAAAGATCCTTGTGGTGAGGTGAGGGCCATGCTGCATTTTATAAAGACATTCTATGGCATGTACAAATGAGGGTATGTGGAAGAACATACTTGTAAATACATCCAAATAAACCAGTGGCAGATGTGATCAAAATACTAATCAAGCAGCTGAAAACCCTGGAGTGGCATGTGCCTTGGAAAAGCGTGTGCAGGGTGGGGGAGTATCTTTTTGTTAGGATTTCCCTGTTACATAAGCCTTGCCGTCCTGGAACAGGATGACTCCTTTTTTTACAGCTCTCCTAATACTTCTTGGCAGAGATGTGGGGTTTTTTTAAAGGCACAGATGAAAACTTCCCCGTCTTGTACACAAGACCAAAGAGAAGCCAGATACTGTTACAACTTCCCTAAACAAGACTGGCAAAGATGTGCATCTGAACAAAATGTATTTTAAAATATGCATAAATAACAGTTGGCTTCCTTGTAAAATTGTCTCTGTTCCCCTTGGAGGGCCAAGGTGTTTGTTGTCAGGCAGAGAGAGATGGAGGACACACATTGCTGTGGCCAAAAATGTACCTGGCCTGGCAGGGCTGGACCCTGCAGCCCCTCTGTGTGATTGCTGCAGGGTGAGGGGGTAGCTCAGAGCAGGAGGGCCAGCCTGCTATTCCCAGAGGGATGTAAGGAGGTGTGACAATGGCCCAGGATCCTAGATCGTGGCTTTTCTCAGTGAATTCTGGCCACTACCATTCCCCATCAGTGTGTGGTGGCTCAGGTTCAGCTGAGAGCACCATGGCAGTCTTGGTGTGCACTCTGGGTACCAGATTAGTAGCTTAGATACCCAGCCCTTCCCCAGCTATCCCTGCTGAAATGCTCCAAGGTACAATCTCCACAGCTGCTCCAGATCAAAAAGCCATTTCAGGGTAATGTCCTGCTTCCAGCACTTCTGTTTTGACCAGGCAAAGGGTACAGCTTCAGTTCTTTGCTCTGCAACCTTTACTCTCCAGCATTCCGGGCAATCTGGGTGTAACTGGCACTGGCCCTGCGTGCTCTGCAGGGAGCTGTGCTGGCTCCACCAGCCCTGCAACGATAGTGATCTCCTAGGCCACAGTGCTGGAGCCTTGGCTCTGTTCTTGGAAGTTGTCATTGAAACTGTAGGGTTTTGTTTCAGTACTTAAATTCATAGCCAGGGAGTTGTTTGCCACTTGAACTATTTCAGCACTGCTGTTCCCTCTAGGGTCATCAAGGAATTGATGTGCTTAGAGAGAAGAACCATGTTCAAGGCACGAATTTCTTTATTGATGAATTAATTTTGGTTAAGGAACGAAAAAGAAAACCACAGAATTAGGCACTATAAGCTGTTAGTGTTTCAGCAGAATGGAGTGGTATTTCATCTAAAATAATCTTTACTGCATGCACAATAAAAGATAAGCTATACTTCTGAAATTTGAGAAGAAACAGAAAGAAGATTGCTATTCTTAGCCTGATAGCACTGAAAATTTTTCCTAGAAGAGAAAATGTTCCTATTTCCTAAGAAACCAAGCTGATACATGCTCAGATCCATTACCATGGGAAATTCAAATCCCTTGCTGGAAAACACGGAACAATTCTAACTGGTCTCTTCAGCTACCTTGTTGATTGTAAAAATACAGATATCCAGACAACTAATCCTAATCTTCTAAACCTAGCCACTTTAAAAAAAGTTAAATCTACGTTGCTACATTCTTTATTAGAGTGCATGTTCCCCATTGCTTCTCTAATAAAGGTGTGGAAACATCTTTCAAAACAGACAAGTAGTAAAGCAGTCAGGTCTAACTTGCACATGGGAAAGTGTCATGAGGTGGGGGAAGTGACAGAAGCTGGGGGTGGGAGGGAATGTTTATCAGCTTTGCTGACAAAGACATAAAGAGATCCAGCAGTGGGGAGTTGTTTGGTTGTTGAACCGAGAGCTGGAAGACGCTCCTGCTCCCCGGCTGTGAGAGTAATTACACACTGGAACAGCACAACAGGCTGGGCAGGGCATCCTACACCTTCAAATGAGCCCTTTAGCAAAACACAAAACTGGAGGCAAAGGCTGTCCTGTGACTCCCTAGAGCCCTCCCAGCAGCTCTGGGGTAATTAAATTCAACAAACAGAACAGATCCCCTGTACACGTTGTGGCGGGTCCAGAGCCAGCTGACTGCTGTGCCCTTCCTGTTATTCTGGGACAGGAGTCAGACTTGGTGCCGAGCCCACGCTGGGGTGGCTCTGCCGAAGGTCACTGACAGATGCTGCATCTGGGGAGCAACTGGGGGCAAAATGCACCAGTGCCCAGGTGGATCCCTCACCCAGCTGGGGCCAGGCTTGTTTTTCAGACAGAGTCACAGCTTGGAGAAAGGCTGGGGCTTCTTGGCATTGGGAACAGAAGTCCTTTGTTTAGACACCAAGCAATAGCAGCATCAGCTTTCCTCAGACTGACCTGCCAGCACATCTCTGTCTTCTGGCACCTTTCGGGCACAGTGGAGTGCAGGCTCCACAGCCCATTCAGTTTTCCAACTCTTGGAGAAGGCTACCAACAGAAGAACCAAGAAGTGCCTGCTGCATCACCACTGACAAGCTTAATGAAGCAAACATGGGCAGTGATAATGTCACTGAAGAGGACTGTGGTGCTAGAGCCAGGGAGCTGGCCACAAAGGTGTGGGAAAGAAGATTCACCAAGTCCTAACACCACGGGAGCACAGGGGTAAGGAGGTAAGACTTAAAAGTTTCTGTCTTACCTGCGCAAGTTAATCTTGGCACACAAGGCAAATTATTCATCCATAGGAAATGCTTTCCAAAAGCATGCAAGGCAGTAGACAGAACCAGCATTCCTGAAAAGTTTGGTTACAGTCAGTCCTCTAAAAAACTACTTTCTGTCAGGAAACAGTGATGAAATCTAATAAGTATGTCCCATGCTCAAGCACTTTCAAACCAAAATATTCATATACTACCCAGCTTGTAGTACAGAGTGGTTTTATTTGCTGTGACAGGTAAAGAAGGCCTGAAGCATTTTCATTCAGAAAGCAAGGGGAGAGAGGAAGTACTGAGTTAATTTTGACTCTGCAACTGACTCCTCTCTGCAGCTCCCAAAGTTTAGTCCACCTAGAGTCTGCTGAAGGAGATGAAGTCTATTGTAATTTTGAGTAACTCGTTTAAAAGCTGGATTTGTGCTCTTTAAAAGTCTTCTTTTACCCTGGCACAGCGACAAGGAAAGACCAAGACCAGAAAGGGGCCAGAGTGCCAGGTTTGTTTCCTAATCCCTATTTTGTCCTGTGTTTGGTGTTCAAGCCATATGGGTTTTTGACTTGCAGTGTAAGAAATCTACTGACATCAGCAGATCCTTGTGCATTGCATCATCCCATCCAGGCAAACAAGGCACTCGTGCCATGTGCTTAATATTTATAGAGCACTGTAAATCCTTGCAAACCAAATTTCATAACATCTAAATTAATAACAGTACTTCCATCCCTGCTTGGTGTCAGCACCTGTCTGAGGCTACATAACCATTCATTCCCAGCCTGGCTTCAGTGGTCTCTCCTCCTCCACCTACAATTTGTGAAGAGGAAGTTCTGCTTATGACTTTCTCAGACCACATCAAACTGTCCTCTATTACTAAGAATCTCATCTATGGTGCTGCAAGGCTGCTGCTTGCCCTGATTTACTCCTGCCCTTCCCACCACACAGGTACAGGTGGACGTGTAGCACAAGAGTGGAAGGAGCTGAGCTCCCCCACAAAACCTAACTCAGCAGTCATAGCAGGAAACACAAATAGAGTTTGTAAAAACATCAGAGATCCTTCCCTGCTGCTACAAGAAAAGGAACCAAGTTCAGCTGGGGTACAAAGATTGCCCCCACTTGCCCCAATGACCTCTGAAACGACCAGGATCTGTTTGCCCAGTGGTTTAGTTGAGAAATCAAAAAAATCACGTCAATCAATAAAGCAAGTCTTCAGAAGCCTCAAACGAAGAGAAACTCATCATGTTTAGGAATTATTCCTAAAGCCAGAAGAGCCTGGTCATCTAAATCAAAATTGTGTATGACCCAGGCCAGCAGTTCCCATGTTGGGCTTATCACATCTGATTGATTTACAGCATCTGCTTTAAATCCAACCTTACTTTAATGATTTTTAAACTGTGGCACGTCCAGGGCTCTCTGAGGAACCTGTAGCTGAGCCAAGCAAAGGTCCCATCCAGCTACCCTTAATCTCTCATCTGTCCCTAAACCCCAAAACATCCCCTGCTATCAACCCTGCCTCCTTATTATGTAGGAAAAAATACTCTTTTCCTTATACAAATGTGAGAGTTGACCATAATGGATCTGAATCAGCAAGGAGAGAGGCAGAGACAATTCAGAGAAGCAAGGAAGGCAGAGAGGGACTTTGATCTGTCCCACACTTCATCTTTCTGAGCAAAGTTTTAGCAAGTCTGAACCAGTTAAGTCAGGGCTCTGCATGAGCTCCAGATCCTCCAGCCATTTTAAGGTTATGTTCCCTGCACTGCAAATCTAATGGGAAACAGAGCAAATCAACATTTCTCCTTCAGGAAAGCAAATTAGGCCTCAAAAGCTCAATTCCCCAGTTCAGGAGCCATGGCAAGACACCTGCATGCCTGGGATATGAGGGGTGACCATGGACCAGTCTCCCTTTTCCCTCTGTTCCCCAACTAAGGCAAACACAAGGACAATAAACTCCATGGACCTCAACAGGGAGATGAACAATTAATGCTAGACAAGTCCTTCCCTCAGGGTCCTCTGGGGAAAGCAATGGAAGGAGGCCAAGGGAGAAGAGAGAGACTTCCAGGCAGAAAGGACTTGGCTCAGCCAAGCAGCTTCCAGCTCCAAGGAGGGCAGCACCCTCCCTGCCTCTTGGCCCCCCAATTCCCTCACAGTTTGCTGTGAGTGCCACAGCTCCTCTCCCACAGTCTCATGGCTCTGAGGGCAAACTGACTGTGCTCCCAGCAGTGGCCAGGCAGTGTACACAGACCTTGACTCTGTTTGGCAGACTGGGCAGCCCCATCTTCTCTCTCAGCCAGCAAAGCAATTTTACCCAAAATTGTCCCTCTGCTCCTTTGTTCCAGTCCCAGTGGTAATTGCTGTTTTGATGTAAGGGGTGTTTTTTGTCATCATGCTCTTAATATTCAGGCATTATTTGATAATCATTAGGGGGGTTTTATTTTTAATAGTGCAAATAAATTGCAGTAAACACATACTACATCACACTCATATTTTTAATGTGATGTCATTTTCCTGACAATGTTTGAGGCAGCATTTTAGAGCAAAGCCTAAAAGGATAAGTAATTTCTAACTCACAGTAAGAGAGAGAATGAAATCCCTTGAGAAGCTGAGTTTCTGAACATGCTTTCCTCTAAAACCATCTGCTAGTGCTCTCCTGCTCTCTCCCACTCCTGCAACAGGGAAGGCTATTGATGGTTAGTGACTCAAAGTGACAAGACAGAGGGATGCAGAGTCTCACACTGATTTCAGTCCCTTGCTAATGCCATGCCCAGTCAGGGCTGTGGCCAAAGGCAGGCTGGATAAAATTCCCCAACTAGTAAAGGAGGTGATCTGAACAACTGCTTGTCCACTTTTTCTGTGAGGAGAGGGGCACATTGCTTCTGGTAACACATCTGCAGGCTCTCCCAGCAGGAGCGGGGCTGGGACCTTAAGGGTCTCAGAGCTTAGGAAAACTGCTGAAAGCACTGTAGAGCCACAGAACCATTGCAGAGCTCTCAGTGCTCTGGAAAAAACACTCTCATGCCAGTGGGAAGAGCGTGGCACTCCCTTGGGTTTGCCTCCTCCTTCAGATGCTCAAGGTTTGACTCAGCTTTGCTGCTGCCTCATCTTCCCTGCCAGCAGCAGCATCAGGGCTGTGGTTAGACCACGAATGCCCTGGCAGAAAAGCACCTTCTGAGACAGCCCTGAGGTAAGAGCTGCTGGGAGGGCAGACCAGGTGAGTCACTCACTGAGTCACTCAGCAGGTAGAACATTTTGAAGGATAAAACCAGGTTGTTTCCTTCAAAGTGAAATGCCATCTACATATCATCCAGGCTGCCTTCACTATGGAGAATATCAGCCAAGGTGTTGGAGATGTGTACAACATTCTGGCCAGAGACAAGCAGTTCACATCCAGCAACATCATCCCAACCTTCATCACAGGTCAGCAATCTATCATCCCATCAGCCAGGGCTGTGGTATCAAGCTCTATGTGAAAGATGCAAGGTGTATTTCCTCATAATCCTTTGCTCCAGTCACTCTGGTCTCTATGAGACTGTAATTCTTCCTGAGAGTCGCCACCCCAGACTGGGTGTGCAGAGAAAGGGACTCCACCCTGCATTCTTTCTGTCAGGAATAAAGTTTTCTCTCCAGCACAGCCTGTCCCAAGACTTTTGTCTGCCACTGACCCCTCCCAGCACTTAAACCCCTGCTCTCAGGATGCAGGACAAGCACACTACCAGCATGGTGATGGACAAAGAGCATCCAAGCTATCCTTCACTGTTCAGGAGGCTGTCCCAGCTCCTCAGTGAGATCAGGCCCCTGTGGAAGCACAGAGTAGGAGGCACCTGAGGCTTTGAGAAGACAGCATGGCCAGGCAGACCCTGGGGCCAAGCACCACAACACTTGTATCAGGAATGCTGTGAGAACCTGAGTTCCCAATCCTTTGGCACCACACGGTATCAGCTGTGCTCACACACGTTAGGTATGATTAGTAATGATATGTCTGTGATACCGAGCCACAGCCCACATGAGGAAAAGCCAACTCACAGCACATCTTCGCCCTTTGCCAGTTTAGAGAGACACAGAGCAGTTAAATCCCAGCTTCTGAGGTCAAGCTTTTTCTGAGTAACATCAGCAAACATTCGTATCAGTAACATCAGCAAATACTCTTATCACCAGAGGTCTCTGGCTCAGTATTGCCCTGCAGTGGCCACTGCAGCAGCCTTTAACTCCTCAAGTCTCACAGGCACTCACAACACAAGCCAGACAGCAGCAGACCTTGTCCTGCAATAGTCCACGCTGCACCTGCAAGCAGCATTTTTGGTGGTACCAGCCCAGGAGTTGTCAGGTGGGTGTTCCAACTGCACAGCTGAGCCCCATGGGGCTCCAGAGAGAACCACAGTGCTCTGCTCAAACAGCAGGACTCTCATGTGTTCCCATCCTCTTTCCACTTCAGCTGAATGACGGGGGAGGAAAATAGGGGGAGCAAATTACATTGCTAGCCCTGACAGTGAAGGAGTAATTTTCTGAGCTAGAGCCAAGCAGAAGAGGGAAGGAGTGACACAGAGCTTGGCTCTGCCCACCTCCAACTCAGAAAGAAAAGCTCTGCTGAGCAAATGCTGTGCCTTTCAGAGGGTGCTAAGCAGCACTCAGTACTCACTCTGGGAGGTAATAAGTCCCAGCTGGTAGTGTGGATCTGCATCTATTCACCTTTTCAGCATTTGCAGTTCGTGCATGGGAAGTGGCACTGTACTGTACCAAACCAAGGACACGGAGCTGCGAGGGTATTCGGAAGTCTTTTGTTCCAGAATCAAAAGAAGCCTTTCCTGCCTCCTACTTGGATTTGATGCTTTAGAAACTGGTTGCTCAGATACCAAACAAATCTTGTGTAGACTCCCTATTAAAACAAAAGCATAGAAATTTATGTAACCAAATCTCTGCTTTGGACTGTGACCTTACCAGGCCCTATTCATTAATTAGGCTACACTGAAGCTTTACTCAGATCCAAACCTGACACTGATGCAGCTCACCCTGTAGGAGACACCCTTGCTGATGGGACACATACCAAACATGCTGTTTTAATGCCACATTGACCACAGGTGACCTTGGCATTAAATACAGTGTGGCAGAAAGACGTGTCCTATGTCCACCACTGTCCCACCTCTCTCTGTTAGCTGCTGTCTGTGAAGAAAAAAGCCAATTTGGATATCCAAGCTGATGACTTTTTAGCTCAGCTGGCAGAAGGGCTGCACCCCATGTGACAGCAAGTCTGGAGCTCTGAGCCTACAGAAAACCCATGTTCTTTGTGGTATCAAAACATGAAACTAGCACAATGCTCCTGGCATTTCTACCCACCTCCCTAGTTCCCAAGCCTCTACAACACAGTTCTTTATGGGTTAATGGGAAAACATAACTCTACTGGTTTGTTGCTCACTTTTCTGTTGCTGTAGGATGTATCTGCCCATCATGCTACTCTCAAGCCCACACCCTCACTGCAAGCTCCAGGCTTGACATGCTGCTGAACTGGGTAGTGAGGGTCACCTCACTCTGCTCACCACTCCTGTCTGCTCCTTTCTGTGCAGCCTTTGGGAACTGCCTGACCAGTCAGTCTGTCAGCAGCAAACCTTGCATTCCTCTTTCCTGTTTGCCTGCTTTCCTTCTCAATCTGCCTTTGGGCAAAAACGAGTTTACTGCTGATTTATCACAATAAAAACATAAGATGGCTGGGTTTGGGGAAAATGACCGGGTAACAAATAAAAGGAACAGCTCAGGCCTGCTGAAGTCAAAGACTGATACCATACATGAGCACCCACTTGTGCAGGGATCACCTCTGTGGAGAAAGACTGCTGGAACCAGCACCTAGAGCTTAACAAAAATGGATTTACCACACAAGTTAACCATTTTACTTCTACAAGTCTCTCATATTGTTGTAATGATAAATCATCAGTGGTCAAAGGAATCTTTCTTATTTACGCTTGTGACATATTGATTCTGAAAATAAAAACAACCAAACCAAACCCCAGGTGTGTTACAGGTCTTACAGGTGATATCATGTGTTATTAGCCTGCTGGTAGCATTGCTTTTGTGCCTCCTCTACAATAAAGAGCACTGTTTTCACACAGGCCATCAGTCATTAAATCATGTATAAGAGAAGTGCTGGTGTGCAAAACTGCTGTGTGTTCTCAGCACCAAATGACTGTACAGGCCATTCACTCATGAGCTGGACTTGATGATCCTTGTGTGTCCCTTCCAATTCATAACATTCTGTGGTTCTGTGAAAATAACATCAAAGGAAGATACACACCTTCTTCACCTTCATTCAAAATTCCTGACTTTCTGCTAATATCATTCAGATCTACCAAGCAGAACACGAAGGGACATAAGAGTACTTAAAGAAGTGAAAGCAAGGTGATACCACCTACATAAAAGAATCAAGCAAAGCAACAGAACATTAAACGCCTCTGACAGACAGATGTTCTCATTCCTTCATGTAATTACAGGAATTGTTCCCTTTGTCCAATCTTAAATGCTTCATGGAATGGAACTGCCACCATTTCCTGACAACAGCACAACCTAGTAAGTCTCATGATAAGGAAATGCTTCCTGCCATTAAGCCTGTTTCTTCTTTCCTCATTCATCTTCCACAGGTCAGGATCACTCTCTTCAACATTCCCTGAAACCATGATTTTACTTCTACTCACCCTAGCAACCACGGATTAAGGCAGATATTCTTTCAAGGCTCTTTCACTTCCATCCCAAGGGAGATGCATTATCTCTGCTCATACTGGTTTGCTCAGAATGTTTCTCTGAAATTCAGGTGCTTCCAGCTGTTTGCAATAACCTTGATGTGAACACATCAATATCAGAGGGAAACAAAGTTACATTAGCACTATGCAATGCAATGCAAAAGACTTCACCCCAAACCAGGAACAAAACTGCAAATATTACACAAAACCTACTACCACAGGCCTCCTATGACTTGACTATATTTTCAAAAGATATGCTCCTATTTCCCAACCAGTGGCACAGAATGGCTTCCAAAGCCACCCCTTACTTAATGTGGACTACAGCAAAGACATTGGGATAAAGAGAGGGGAAAAAAAAGATGGTTCCTTCCCCAAGTGTCATCCATATTAGAATTTTATGAGTCACTGACAAAGAAGAAAGACTATCACATTATAGAAAGAAGATGCATTTATTTTGCAAAATCACTTGCTTGGGATGGTTTCCAAAAAACATCTTACTTGGCTGAACATAAGCAGAGATGCCTCCAGAGATATTATATGGCAAAGCCTTAGGTCCTACTGACAATGTTGCTGAAGCCTGTCCAGGGTCCACTGTAGTGAAAGCGCTGCCATGAATATATATAGGACTAAATATGAAAGACAAGCACTCCAGTATTCCCTACTTGCCTGGCTGTGTTTTCACAAAGTATTTTTTCAAAATAGTAAGAAAATGATTTTGTTTTTCCCCTAGTCAGCGTGGTTATAGCTGTGACCAGTTGTCATGTTAAGCTCAGTTCCAGAGCTTAACATGACAACTGAATTCAGATACTCCGAATCTGCTATTGGGAAAACAGCTAAATATAAGTCAAGAGATCAACAATACCAGTGCTAATAAAAATAAACTCAGATTTATTTTATTTTCTTGGGCGAAAGCAATGTGCATATTCCCACTGCAGCAGTGTTTCTGGAGCAGGGATCCTCAAAGATGCTTCATCAGGCACTGCCAAGTGGACCACATTTATTTACAGAAGCATACAATTTCTGTGCTGCTTTCTATTAAAAACTAGATGGAAAAAGTGCAGGAAAATCTACAAGGAAGTTTTAGTGGTGACCCAGGTCAACCCACTCAAGAATTTGGGAATAGCTATTTTAAATCTACTCACTCTGAACAAGCTGTACTTGTAAAACTTAAAGAGATCAGTAACAAAAGGTGAGAATCTTGAATGCAAAACGCAAACGGGATAATAATATGCAAATCATCTGGGTGAGAGGCCTAAGTGTTGAGTCCATTAGACACTGGATTTTAAGAGTACCCATCTCAAGGTCAGAGGTGGCTACTTTTGGAAAACCACTGTCACTTAATGTCCTAAAATTACTGTAGATGGTAGATATAATAGGGGCTGTGCTGCTTCCCTCAACATTAACTTTTAAAATTAAAAACTGCACAAAATTTGGTGAAATTCACCCTGAAGAGAGCATGAAGGAAGTTTCATTTGTAGTAACTGATCAAGGAAGCAATTTGTGTCTCTTGTGCTGATGTGTTCCACCCTGGCTGACTTCAGGAACTCTAGCAGGGAACCCCAGACTTAAAGCAAGAATCCTTAAGAGACAGACATAGGAAATCACCAATTTGTCCAGATCTGCAAAAGATTCCTATTATCCCCCAGAGAAGCTGGCAGAACTCACCAGGCAGGGAATCCTGTGTAGGTGATGAGCCTGTCCATGCTGCCTAGAACAATGTGCTAAGGGAGGCACTGAAGTCTGGGCTCCTGGCAGTACAGTTCTGCAGAGACAATGTTATTCTTAAGGTCCCTGAAGCTGACAGCAAGATAGATGCCAACCTGCTTCTAAAAGTGGCTTTGAGAAATCACTGGCTGTGTGATTGCAACATTCAGGGATTGAATGAAGCACGGCCTTTTAGGTGAAAGCTGAGCTCACCTTGCTTGGTATGCTTTGAAAAGTCATCTGGAAAAATATGGCATCTCTCACCCATTAAAAAAAAAAAAAAACAACCAAACATCTGTTACCTTCCATCTCAAAAGTCTTCTATTAAAATCAGGTTTAGGAAGTCACTATATTGCAAGCAGCCAGCAATGGTGAAAAACATGCTGCAAAGGACACTAAGGAAAAGGTTAAAGCTGATACAAAAACCTGCTGGTTTAAGCTCTGTTTTTTTTATTAAAACCAAAGTTAAAGTAGAAGGAGCTGCTTCACTACATCCCTGGACCTCAACTCCCATCCTACAGCAATTAGAAATGGCAAGATGGGGAGGAAGGAAAGAAGGTGCCATACAGAACACCCAGTTGCCTGTGTTTTCCTTGAAGGATTTGCTCTATATGGGCATCATATAAATGCATGAAAGGATAGGAGAAAGATCTCCAAAGAACAGTATGAAAAGCTACGAAGGATTTGCTCTATATGGGCATCATATAAATGCATGAAAGGATAGGAGAAAGATCTCCAAAGAACAGTATGAAAAGCTACCAGCAGGCCTTAAAAGCAAGGAGATTCAGCTCCCCAATGTATCCATTCCTAGTACAGACAAACGCGCGTTTCAGATTTTTTTGGTTTTGTTTTAAAAGGCCTCATGTTGGCAGTACTTTAAGTAACCAGCTAATGAGACCTGAAGCCAACAGATCTCCTACACAAGTACCTATGGCATCAACTTTAATATTTAACAAGGTCAGCATTATTATTACAGCAATTACAAAGAGAACCAACAGTGCTAAACAAGTTATTTCGAAGTGTTACACTGATCATTTACCATGTTCTCCTCAACTTAAAAGGTCTGACATTCACCACAGCACCACGGAACAAAGTGCAGGTCCATTCCTTCACATGTTTTTATCCCCAGTTTGGAGTGCTGGGTGCGGCTCATGGAGGGAACAGACCTTGGACCATCTGTTGAGGCACAGAACGGATTTAGCAAGACAAGCGTGGGAGCTGAGCAAGTAAAATCTCAGTCATTCTAGCAATTACCCTACTTACTTTGCACTTCCCATGATCAGCTGGCTGGTCTGTTCCCTAGAACAACCAGGGATTGTGGGGTTTCTTGCTGGCAGTTGCAGTTTTTCCCCTGCAGCTCAAGCAAATTCATTCTCCATGGTACATCCCCCTGCTCTGCAGCCAGGCACACGTGCCAGGAATTCTGCTGGGGGCTTCCCTGGAACTTTCCTCCCAGTCTTTTTATTTTTTTTTTTTCTAGGAGAGATCTAGTTAGTCTGATCTTTCACCTGACCCAGCAGAGCTTAGCTAAATTCATCCAGCCCACATTTAGGGAAAAATACAGCAGCATGACAGCCTCAGCAAGGAGTCATCCATTGAGTATTCTCCTTTCTTGCTTTAAGAGATGTTAACACCTGTGTTAATTTCTCCATTCCATACACAAGATACCTCTGCACACCCTTAACAGCAGAGAGCTCTTGGCAAAGGCTCCCCACACTGATTAGACAGCAGGGCCACTGAATACAAATAAAGCACGCAGTCACTTGTGCAAACCCAAGATGGGAAGTGCAGGACGTTAATAAAATTCTGTACACATCTTCAGGTACATTTTCTCTGGATATGAGATTCAGAACACAAGTGCTGTAAATGGAAGTCTCCTTCCTTTATCTGCTCTAAAAAGATCTCAGCTGAGGTTATGAGAAAAGTATATTAAAATGGAAAAACAAGTCACTGGTTTCTTCAGTATGAGAAATAGTGAATAATGTTTGAAAGATTAATTTGTAACTGGAGCTCCACTCAGTGCTATTCAGCTGTGTACTATTCAATGCCTCTATCAGAATCACAGGCTATAAAAATCCCTGTATTTAGAAGTAATTTCTGAGGGCCAAAATAGAAAGGGCACTTTTCAGTTTGGAGGATTTAGCACCTTTTGGTATTTTACTATCATTTTTATTAGCTTTCACAGAACAGAAATCAAAGCTTTTATATATGTGCATATATATATACACGTATATAAAAAGTCCACCATATGTAAGAACATGAAGCTTCTCAAACAGATCTTTGCTTTTCCTATGCTTTTTTGTTCCACTAGCATCAAGCAGGACTTTAACCTTATGTTTAACCTTATGGCTAATATAACAATTTGACAGATATATTTAAATAGATTTCAAGTCAGGTAGACTCCAGGACCAAAGGAATCATCATGGTAATTTCACCCAGGCACAGAACATTCTAAAACATTTCCTGCACTGAACCCAAACCTCACTTCCCATCTCAATTTCAAGCAGTGAGAAATCCATAATAAACCTAGATATGGCTATTCAGCAGACTAGGGAGATAATTTCATTCATCCAGACATTTTAATCTTTATTGGTGGAGCTCTGGTTGTAGCAATTCACAAAATATAATTACTGCAACTCAACTTTTGCTTTCCAGTAATTAAAATCTAGTCCTATATATTACAAGTTCTCTTCTGTCCTGCTGATGTGAAAGTGGTTATTTTTAACTACAGTAACTCATTATCAAAAAATCAGGGTGATCTACTTTGTCTGGCAAGGGATCCATCAGCTTTCTTAGCTGGCTACTTGCCACCATAATACTATTTCCAACATGTAATTTTGCTTTCAGGAAGGCTGCAAGAGGAACAGAGCTTGCATCTCACATTTTACAGCTGGAAATCCTCAATCCAATCTTACCTCTCTACTCCTGACAGTAGGGATGGGATGTAGACAGGGCCAGTTAATTTAAAATCTGGAGACCCGAGAACTTACACCAAGGTTATGAGGAGAACTCCATACCTTCATAAACGAATTTATGCTTCACTAATTGCTAATTAACCAGGCAAAGCCATAGGCATACAAGCACTTGAATTTCAAGCCTTTATACTGAGAACAGCATTTACTGGTGTATCAAGGTTGTTCCTTGAAATCTATCCAGAACTCACAGAAACAACTAGCAAAAGCTCACTCATTAAAGGGAGTTTTAAAGAGAAAAGCAAGAATATAAGCCAGAATGTCACAGAAGTCTGAAACAACCCAGAAATGCCTTTGAAATGCTTGGCAGGACTCATCTATTGAAAAGTATTGTACGGGAGTTATGGGGTTCTGATGACCACAAGTGTGTGGGAAGAAGGGGGGATTCTGGTCCATTCCATCAGACACTCTTTGAAAAGGAAATGAAGGCTGAAGAAGTGTGAAACTTTGTACCTGCACAAATAAATCTATGTTTAGACAATGACTCAAGTTCATAAATAAGTGTTTTTCATTGTAATTTTCCTAGTAGTAGCAGTTTTTCATGTCAACAGCTCTACTATCTTACCTAAGGAATTAATACATTTTCTTTGACTCTTGTTAGTGAAAGATTTTCTCTGTACCATTTAACATGATCCTATTTACTTTTATTACTGCAAGATAAAGAAAACCAAGAGTTTCTCATCTATCTAAGATGGCTGTTTCACAACAACTCATCACAGTCACCTTCCTTACACGGTGACATCAGGATTACTCCTGCATAATAGCAAGGAGCCAGTGCTGTAAGGAGACTACTATTTCCCTGCAGGAGTCAAGAGAAGCAGCTGAAGCAGTTTGTCAAGATAAAAGCTATGATAATTAGCAAGGACACTGCCATCTGAATCTGAACAGGATTCCTGGGGCTGGAAGTGTGTTTAAGAGTCAGAAGCCTCATTAATCACTGTTATGTTTTCTTGTGTGAAGTTACCCAGGTCCCAACTCAGGAAACAGCTCTCTCCTCTGGGAAGCAAAGCCAAGGTGTTCTTGTTTAAGCCCCAGCTGCAGTTCCAGTAAAATGCCAGAAACACAGGAAGTCCTCAGATAATGTAAAATTCAAGGAAGGGTGCAGTTACAGCACTTGTGGTACAATCACCATTTTCTGCTGGACCATTTTCTAGCTGGGATGACAAATGCATATTTTTCAGTGAGAGCTAAAATATTCAACATGCAATTTTCATTCAGCATGTAAGAAAAAAAATTTGTTTACTTCTATTACAGCAAGACTATCTTAATATGGAGGCAACAAGCTTAATATTCAAATATGAGACATGTTTAATTGCCTTTGCTTAAAAAATGAACATTTTGCTGGCTTGACACACCTGTCACAATTAAAAAGATATGCAAAATAAACTTCACAGTATCCAGGTCCTTACATTGTAATTGCCATGTTGTCTGGGGCAACATCAGGGCAGGGATTTCATAAGCACAACCTTTCACAACAATACAATTGCCAGACATAGAGAACTCTCTTGTAAATCATAAAAAAGATGAGTCTTACCACAGTAATTTATTTCTTAAAAATCTAATTTATTGCACTTGTCTTAAAGCACAAACAAAACCAAAAACCTAAATACAGAAATGAAAGTAAAAAAACCCATCCTAATTTTGTTGAAACTACCCTAAAAAGTAGTCTGTAAGAGCTCTTGACACCAATTTAATATTAACGACCATAGCAAGGAACAGTATTATACAGTAAATAAACAACTAGCAAGCTCAAACCATTACTAAGATGACTTTGAAAAATGTAATACAGAAGTGTCACTATTAAATAATGCCATTGTACTCGAGCATCTGGTGCTTGGAGGGCACAGAGAAGTTGCTCTTTCTCATGTCCTTTCTCCAAAGTGATTGACTCAGGAGTTGCCATAAGATACTTTTAAGCTGAATTTCAGCTTCTTTGGGGTCCTCAAGACACCAAGCTATGCTTGCATAAAACAGACTGGGTTACTTCACAAGCTGATGCCATTACCATCCACTTCCAGACAGGCTAAAAGAATCCCTCTGGGGTAATCTCTGTATAGAGATGAGATAGTGAAGAAGCAAACACATCATCTGTAAAAGGGAAATAAATCTGTCCTTCCTGCAGGACTGAGATTTGACTGAGAACTGACAGCCAGTATCACAAGTGCTACTAAAAAACCATGACATAAGCTGGTTCTCTCTCCACCAATTCCCACTCTCACCTTGCACCATGTTTATTCCAAGTTCAGTGCAGTACTGAAGCATGAACTATTCTGAAAGAGAACAGAGGTTAAAAAGAAAACACATGCTTTTCCATATGTGTTAAGTTCTGAAAACAGAAACATCCCCACTTTTCAACTCTTGGCCTTTCCTCAAGCTGGCTCTTTTACAGTATTGGTTAGCAGCTGCTTAGAACATTCTGATGATTTATAAGCTTAGAACAAACACAAAAAAACTCCTCCGCCTCCATACTGAACTCAGGTTCTCTCATCTATAGTTCTATTGCTTAAAAAAGATGAGGTATCTTTCAAAGAAGATTTAGTATAAAGAAAAATAAACTGCAATGATTAACTTAGGTTACTTCCCAGTTCATCACATACTCCTGTTGCAACATCTGTTAAATATAAGACACTTCAAAATTTAGCTAACATAGCTAAAAATCAGAATATTGTTAAGTATTTTCTCACAATATCACAATTTTTAATGGGATATATAGGTAATTCTATCAATTACCATTTTATTCTTAATACATCTAAGTTTGGTACTCAAAACAATATGAGTCCAAATGTTAAAGCACTGGCTGGAGGCACAAATACAGCACAACAGGAATTATGAAAGCTGCCTTGTACATTCCTGCTTTGTACTACAAACCCAACAAGCTACCTCTTCTTATTCCAAACTGGGACTCACCCCCAAAACTCTGTCAGCTCCCTGATGGCTATGGAAATGGGCAAAACTCCCCCTGATATTAGGTGCAATCCAAACTTTTACCTTGTGAATGAAGCCAAATTATGAACGAAATTTCTGGAAATGGAAGGTTAGTATAGCCTTGCAATTATTTATATGGAAATGGATCAAACCAAGTTCATTTCAACAATACTGTGTAATCATGATGTTCTCAGATCTTACTAAGAAATACTTCACCATATTTTCTTCCATGCTGCAAGGAAAAATAATTCTAAATATATGTACAAGAGTCAGGGAGTAATCCCATCAGTATGGTATGGAGTTCCAAGTACAAGAAGAAATTGAGAAATGCTTAATGTTTCTGCTGTAGAGAAATATTTAATGTAAGAGAATTCCTTCTCAAAATCAGTACATTAGTGTGCATGCTGTTGTGAAGTACTCACTTTCATTGCTAGTAAGGTTAAATTAAGAGTTATATTTCCAAAGGAGCTTCTACAGTAGTACGGTATAACAATTGCAGTATGCCACACCTAAAGAGTTTCCCAAAAGATTATGTAACAAACATCAGAACTCACAGCTTGGGGGCTATTTAACAGGTCGGTTTTCCAATACAAAAGTGCTAATATCACAGGTCCAATATGAGTGGCTTTTAAATCCAATATTCTGTACATACATTACAGAAATTCTGTCCTCCTGGCTTTTCACTGCTTCACAAGCTTGAGAGACTTCATATCACTTCCCATTCATCTTCAAAATCATCAGGGTGAAGCAGAACAGAGGTGTCATTACTTTTCTGCAAACTATGGGAATGGCTAAAGGTCTTAGTGAGGCGCTGGAGCAGAGATCCTGAAGTACTGATCGCCCACAGTTCATCTAGAGGGGTCACTGCAAAGCACAAATTATCCTTCTTTTAATTACAGTAGCAGGTTCCAATTCTAAACATTGACTAAATAATATTTGGATCTGTTTTCTTAATTATACCCAGTGAAGGTTTTCACTAATGTGATAAAAGCACCCTTGGTGAAACACTTACAGCGTGTGCAGCTCTCCCTGCATATGGTCAGCTCAAGCACCATCAGGCAGAACTCAAAGCAGACATCACAATGTTTTGGACAGACTGGCATGCACAACCAACTTGCCTGTTAAACGTGAGACATTCCCAGGGATCTTTTTCCAGTAGTCTCCTGCAGGATTCTTGTCAGTGACGCCGTATCGACGAGCGACGTCTCCATTGGGGCAGCGTGCCCACACAGTTCTGCTACTCAGAGCCAGCTGGCAGGCCTGCAAACCTACAGGGAATTGCACATGAGGAGGGGATAATCAGGCTTTCCTAGACATTAAATACATTTGCAGAAAGTACATTAAGAGCAGACATCAAGATTGAAATAGCTTATATATATTTTTATATATTTATATATTTTTACACGAAGCACTGGTGAACAAAAAAGCTTTTTAACTGCAGACTTGGTATTCCCTGCATCTATTGACCATAAGGGTTATCCCAACATGGATACAATTTGTTATGTGGCCACAGCCACAAGGAACATCCAATCAGAGGACCTTCAGAACAAGCTTTTGGAGCCCCCACTGTATGTGACCACCACATGGGGAATAACCCAACAATTCCAATCTTAGTTTGTCTAAAAATGGTTTCTATTATAGACATTCTGGACTTTTGCCCCCTCTTTACAAGTACTCCACAACTAAGTGCCATGAGTAAATGCAGTGACAAAGCTTTAAAAAGCAGACAGCATCAATGCACAGTTATTTAGAAAGAAATAAAATTTAGTTTTATTTAAAGGCAAGGCAAAAGTGTAATTACCTAACCCACAACATATCCAGCACACAGGATTAGTAGAAAGATGTGCAAAATAGCATAAGGTTTTTGTTACCCACATCTAGGTAGAAACCTCATGTGATACCACAATTAAATACAAAACCCCACAGAACAAGTCTCCTACTACTTAGGAATTCTGCTTTAGTTTTAACTGAAAGGGAACTGTACCACTTACGAATTGAGTGGCAGCAGCCTGAAATAACACAACAGAAATTAATAAAAACCCATCATAATTCTCTAATCATATTTGTCCCAGTTAACTACTCAGTGTTTTTAAGTAAAACCAAGGTCCTCTTTAAAAGATAACCCTTATCAAACACTTGATTGCCAAAAAAAATATTTAAGCATTACTATCCAGTTTTAAAAGCAACAAGAAGAAACAACTAAACAAAACAAAAACACTGAGAAAATGGCAGAAACAAGGAACTGATGCAATAATTTTTACCTGGTACATGTTCCCAGTCAGTGCCTACAGGCATTTCATCTGTAATTCCAACTCGTACATGGACATTCCATTTGCTATCAATTGCCCACAACATCTGATCATTTGGACTTGAATGAATGCTGACCAAGTTGATTCCTACTGGCTATAAAAATTAAGCACAGTATTTAAACTTTGTACTACTGTATCTTTGTACTATTGTAGCACTTGTTTTTCACAGAAGTACACAAGAGAAGTAAAATATTTACCAGATACTAAAGACAGGAGAAATCTGTTATTTTATGAGCTATTGTACAAAAATATCCATTTTCCAAAAAAGTTGAGCCCTTTGTAAGTACAAAAGGAACATGAACGAATGTACCATTACTGATAATGATATTCATATTTAATGTTCAGCATTCAAGTCTAATAATGCTAGTATTTGCTTAACCACTGCTATTCCAGTCAGATACAGTTTCAATTGCAAGTTGGAAGAGGGAACTCTTCCAATGAAATGCACAAAATGCATTATTTCCCTCTTGCCTTACAGAAAGTTTTCCTAACATTACTAACTCTGCATTTTATTTCTAAGCATATTCCAAAGCAGTACATTTTTACAGTCTGAACGTCTCCTCTTTGCAATGAAATTATGATCTGCCTTCTTGCCTTTACTCCATTCTACAGGAATACAATCATGGAACTCACTGCAGAGCACTGCAGTACTGGAGCAGCCACACCTGCAGGAGAGGATCCACAACCCTGCCTGTTGGCAAACACAAGTGAAACCCAGTTCCCATTCTGCTCCCAGACATCTCCTTACTCCACCTGCTTCTACAGAGATTTGCCTTAACTACTGTGCAGAATCAGTGGTACTGACATTATAACAATGGTGATTTTGTAGCAAAATATATCATCCAATCAGGCTGGATGATTGCAAATATCCTGCAAAACATGTATTTTGAATAAAATACGGATATAAAAAAAAGTTTTTCCTCTGCACCAGCCTAATAAAAGCACTTCAGAAGACAGTCTGATGTCTGAGATACATCACCTCCTCACAAAGCAGCACTGCATTCCCTGCTTTAGCCTCATGGGCATAAGCTGAATTTCCAGAGTGCTAAACAGAAGAGCAAGTAGCTCTCTGTATGCACAAACCTAGGGATACAGAAGCATGATCTGCATATATATAAATATATATATATATATATATAAAACCCAGTCCCAGATGGGCCTTCTGTGTACGTAACAGTTACCTGCTTTGGTTTTGCTTTTAAAATTCTAGTGCTGACTTGGGTCTGACCAAGCTACAACCAAGTCTGATGTGCATCACCAAATCAATCCTGTCTATTCAGGTTTCAAGGCCCTTGACAGATTATCTCCTCATGTGTTTGCTCTCATTAGGTATTTGCCCTCTGTTGGAAGCTTGAGGCTGGTAGAGGCTTGATCAAGTATTTACCTGTGGTCACGCTAAATTCACAAGTGGCTGCAGTTTGAACACTTACAATTAAAGCCACTAATTGTCTTGGAAAGCACTGACTACATAGAATATATAGCTGCCTAGCTGCTTTCAGATTGGTATTAAACTACTGTATTGAAAAAAAAACCTCAACCAACCAAGAAAAACCCCCAACCCCAAAACAACAAACCACACCACAAAACCTCCAAACATAACCAAAACCAACCGACCAACCCATCAAACACCCAAACCATACTACAAACAAAACACCCCAAAACTCCCCCACAATTTTCTCATTTGGACTTTCTGCCCCTTTGCTGGAACTGATCCTTACTCCTGGCCCAGTTTCCATTTCTCCCCTCCATTTTTTATTTGCTTTTTTATACAGCTCCTTGGCTCTCACTCCCCACACCGCTGCCATGGGGCACTGCCCCAATCCTGTGCAGCTTCCAGCTCCATCTCATCCCTCTCCACACTTCTGCTCTTGCAGTCCCATGTTTTCACATAAGGGAGCTGTACAGGTATCACCTTGTGCAGCCTGAAGTACTGCATGAACAGGAGACCTTTGCCTTTCATATTTTTTTCTCTATTTCATTTTTTAAAATCCACTTATCTCTTTACCACATTCTTCTAAATAGCCACCCCTTTCCCAGATTTAGGACTTTCTGCCACCTTTCCCCTATGTGGTCCTTCACACCACAAACTGACAGTGTCTGCCTATGCTCTGCAATACACTTCAGACCCCAACCAGGGCCCTTCCCAAAATGTGCCTGACACCTTGGTGGGACTTTTGTTGCTGAACTGTTGGGATTTGTGCACCTTGCTCCCCACTCTGGTATGTCAGGATCCCATGCTTCCCTTCCACTGTCACTTGTCTAGAAGAGAATTCTCTGAGAAAGAGCTAGAGGAGTATTTCCATCCAGAAAGACTTACTGAGTGCTTACACCTAGTACCTAAGCTTGTGCATTACTACGGATTTACAGGTAGTGGAAGCTAAGAAAAGCAGAGAAAACACCCAAAAGGAGAGCTCAAGTGTAATCAAAGTAATTACTTCTACCCTATTCTGCAGCACCAACACATCTAAGAGACAAATGGAAATCATCAAATTCAAAGTAATGTGTTTCAGAGCTTGGCCAAATATTCTTCTCATTCTTTGCTTTTCTAAGTGAGCTCATTTCCTCCTCAAGTTTTTTCCTACCTGTCTGGGTATTTCACTTTCAGCTTCTCTTCCTTCTTTGAGCTACTTAGCTCTTTCTGATAACCTTGCATCAATAAAACAATCTTCTTACTCATTCTTACTGCACAGGATCCAGGCAATTCCTCTACCCCCCAGCTTTCTGCTGGGGAACAGCCAGAAAAGGACACAACTGACAGGACAAGTAGTGACATCATTATACACAGCAGCTCCTGGCATAAACCAGGGACAAGACACTGGGAACAAATACAAGCAATTCTTAGAGCCTGTTGCAAACGTTTGACCTCTGGGTTATTTTTTTTACCCAGAAAGCAGCCATCTACAACAGGAAGGTACTCTCATGGCTACCACAGTAAGGTGGATAAAATTAATTTTAAATTTTCTTGACACAATGTACTATTTTCTTGGAACTATCATGCTGATATTATCTCAGATATCTCCCATTTTCACTAAGTTCTAATTACCATAAGCATGCCTTAAGTATTTCATAATTTATATAACAAGAAAATCTCTACAGCTGCAGTTAAAGGTTAAATAGAGTTCTCTCATAGCACTAAAGAGAGGTATCTGTGCAAATTCATAAATCTGCTGATAACATTTCAGAGACTGATAACCATGAAAATTAATAAAATTATTGCAGCGTAGCCTTTACTCAGCTGGTTTAACTTCCAACAGCATTCATGAGATTTATATACCTTGACTGTGAAACATATCCTATTTGTAATTTACGGGAGAATCTGGAATTTTAAAGAACCTTGCAGCAGTCTCTCAGCTTTCCTGCTCTGACGCTGACTCACCAAACTCTGTTTATACATTTATCCACAATATTCATCACTGTGAGAGATCAACTTGTTATGGATCATTCATGGATCCAGCGTTATTTGATAAAAAATTGCAGAACATTGTTTGTTTTATTACTTGTAGTGCCAAAAATTTCTAAACTAAAAATCTCAGAAGTCTGACTCTTTTAGCCAGTCAGACCTGAATGCAGATTCCCCATGCTCTGGTCTTGTGCCTTGGCTACAAACACCCCAGTCACTCTCTGTCTTTTGAGATGGAGAATTTCCCACCACAGCCATGGACTGCAACACTATCAACTACCTTCTTTTCAGCATTAAAGCAACATGCTAAGAGCTGTAGATGTATTTGTTGTCTGCTACAAATAAAAGCAACGAAAACCAGCTTGCCACGTCTGTTGAGAAAACAGCATTGATAAAATGAGGTAAACCTGAAGGAATCACGTAACTGGCAAATTGGTAAATGGTATCAAGAAACGTCTATGCTAAACATACTTAAGTTATCAAGTTGTCCATTAGCTTTATAATTTTTTGCAAATTATTTCCTTTCTTTCTGCAAACCTCAGAGAAGTAAGTTTCAGTGTAGGTATTTAATTTAAACAATAGTATCAAACAAAATCCAGAGCAAAAACGAACACATTCCCCCACCCACTCTCCCCTACAATACTACTCAAAAGTTTTGTCTTACTGGTCACAGCTGAACCCAAATGGTTAAAGTTCCTTGTCAAGGAAGAAAGGACAAACACACGCACACAAAAAAGGCACCAGAACATTTTCCACGTCACTTTTCAGGAGCACAGAGTCCATGTACCAGCAAACCTCCATTATCTCTGTTCTGCTGCAAATATCCAGGATAAGGGAAGACTAAACATAACATTATCAGTCTATCCAAGCCCAATCCTTTTTATAACAGGTTGGTGGCTACATTCAGCACAAATGTTCTCTTTCCTTTCAAAAGACAAATCAGAAACACCTTCAGCTGGTCCAGGTCAGGCTGTAAGAAGGTCACATCAGAGATACTTCTCACACTCTTGAGCATTTTGAGTGTAACAGACTAATCTGACTATTTTCATGACTAACAGCATCCAGACCCTCCTAATGAGGAGAACAAACAAAGAATGCAACTTAAAGAGACTCTCCCCCAGTACAGACCTATTTACATATTATTTTCTGAGTTCCATTTAAACGAAGGTTATAAAGCCCTTTCAGCATTAGCTTGCTAAATTAAGTGCTGCTTTTTTCTCTGCAGAGAAGTTCAAGGCAATATACAGGAGCAGGGAAGATGAATCTGTGTTTGGTTTTCCTTGATGCCACGTGTTCTTCAGCAAAGCTGGCATTAAATTATCAGAAAAACATAATTGTTTATTGTCTGTAAAACTGGAGCATTACTTTCCTCAGAAGCATTAGAACAACAAGGACCCCTTCCCCTACTTTCTGCCTTTAGTGAATAAAGGGACAAAGGCCTTAGTTGGGTATTTCCAGACAAGGAGATATCTATAGTGCTGTCTATAACTAGGACAATCTGAAAGACAAAGCAAAGCCAAGGAGTAAATTCCTTGACCTCTCCCCTCTGTTAGCTCTAAATCTTTTATTCCGACGTTTTTTCCTGCAGAAACATGGGAAAGACAACAACATATGGTATCCAATCACAGAAAAGAACAAACCAAACCCATGCAACTACTCAGCGTTCTCAACAGAACCATAAAATACTTTAAGAATACTTAGTACAACTGTTCCTTAGAAGCAATTGAAAAAATAAATAATTTAAATTTCATGTAACTGCTTTAGAGACCATACAAACTCCAGGCCTACTCAGGTTTGCCCAGCTGCCTTCTGGTCATTCTGTTTTATAACTAAGATTATAAACTGTAATGTAGGAGATAAGCTCTCTGTAATTACCACTACAGGTATTTTTAATAACTTACTTAAGAACTGAACTGTTAGGAGGATGACAATTAATTTTTTACAGAAAAGTGTGTTAAGTAAACACTAAGTGCAAATTCCCATGAAACAGAACATAACTAGCACTAGACAATAAAAGATTGCATAAGCAAAGCTCTGAGTAACTAAGGCTTTTATTTTTTTTATAAACACACTTTTAACGAGCACCAGTGAAACACCCCTTTTGTGTTTACACCTATACTCATAAAGTGCACCTCTTTAGTTTTTGAAACTTAGATACCCTACCAAAGAGAGCAAAGCATCTTCCTGGGGTTCAACTGTGACCAAAAAGACAAAATTTTTGAGCAGTAAGACAGGGGAGGTGGCAGAGGCACCTGGGAAGGCAAGTGATTTCTACGTTGGTTGGCACCTTGTCTACTCCCAGCATCATCATAAAACAAGGAGACAGTAATACATTATAGGGAGGGGCCTTCCAGCTCCTAATTCAAGGTCAAAGAGCTTGATGTGTCCAGCAGATATCCTTACTCTGTGCAACCACAGCTTGTACCTGCTAAATCATGATGTGTGCATGATTTTTTATACCATGGTGCTTTTATTTTTAAATAGAATAACTCTGAAAAACTCTCAAAACTTAATGATAGTTGTAGTTATTTTATTTGCCCAAATGAATGTTAAATGTATTTCTTCATCTCTCTGAAAAATAATTAAATATCTAATTTTATGTTAATTAACCAAAATATGGGAATATTGGAAGAGTTGCAGGTATGAGGAAGTTCCAAGTAATGACCAAACTGAAGTATGAAAACTGACAGTTCTCTTTTCCACAACTGTTGTTTTCAGTGTAAGCCAGTCTTGTGAAAAAGCAAACACACCACCTTGAGATCCCATTTCAGAAGGACACAGGAGGACTGCCTACTGAATTTTCTGGGTGTACCCCAATTTGAGCACTTCCTGTGATCTGAAGCTTCTGGTGCTGATAACAATTGCTATCTCCTGTGACAGGCCACGCATGCTTTTCTGAACGTGGTGATAGCAATGCCTTAAAACAAGTATCAGAAGGCTAAAACTCCAAAGCAGCAAAATACAGTGAAATATAGTGACAGCAGTTTCCTTAACTAGCAACAAAGAGGGAGATAATAAGCACTACACTCAGCAATGGAATCGGCATGAGGCAACTTCAGAACAAATGCTGGAATTGCATTTTTTCAGCCTCTAAAAGCACCTTTTATGTAACTTACAATTACTTAAGACAGGCATGCCTGTGAAGAATAGCACAGCCTTGAACTTAAACATTATGGCATTCTAAATCAGCTAAACAAAAGATACAGCTGCAGCAGCTTTGATCTCCCGTACTTATTTGCAACCCACCTTGAGACAGCTGCTCTTACCACTGCCAAACAGCTTTTCTCTACATCATCTTGAAAAGTGCAGTCCTGCAGGAAAATCTTCTCCCTATTAATGTCTTCAGAGGCCTCACATGAGTGAAGATATATAGAACAACAGACTAGTTAGTCTGGTCTAGAGATAACCAGGCCTAATGAGGGTATTACTTCTCCAAACTAAGCAGACTTTGGCTAATAAAAGAGACTTCCTCAGACTCTCATATTAGCCCTCCAAAGCAGAACTCATGGAAACTCAGAAGATGTTTGTGCAATGGCTGAGTAATGCAAACTGGTCTGTGCTAGTGAAAACCACTGGACTTGGAAAGAACAGGCATGTGGATATTGCATTGGAAAGAACAGAGATATCCATGACAAGTATATTCAAAAGTAGCATAGATGACTCTGAAGTAAAACTTATAAAGCATTTTCAACAGAAAAAATTCCTTCCCCTCTAAATATTCAATCCTAGAAGGTCATTTCAAACAAACACTTCCTACTTTTCAGCTTAATGGCAAAATTGGATCTTGAGGACTGCTCACCACTTCCTGCTCTAAGTACCACTTAATGCAGAACTGGCTGTAACAATAACAGAAATCTCACTGAGAAATGCAAAAGCGAGGCAGATGCAGAAGAGGAAAGTCCCCAGATCCACATTAAGTGTTCTGTAAGGTAAGCAGAATTTTATTGAAATAAAGGAAACAAAACAAAGATGATGACAACCGTTTCTAACAAGTCAACACTCATCCATAAGGCACAACCAACCTCCTTACCTTTTTTCTTGACCTATGTTCAATACAAGGTATTGAAAAGAAGTTAGATCTATCCTGTATTGATTTTTCAGAATTACAGATCATTTGCCTAAGTTTCAAATAGTATTTTTAAACATCCATTTGCTTCATAGTTTTAATAATTTTTGAATGACCATGAAAGCATGAACAGCCTTAATTTAGTTTTTTGGAAGTCTGTGTGTAAGGAAAAAATAGCTCCTCCTACATCAATAAGAAATTCTACTACCTGTAATAACTTCTCTTACTGATGATATCAAGCTTAGAGACACAATTACCAGGCTGTTTATGGGAAGAGTAATAAATCAGAAGTTTCTCTAACTTGAAATGCACATACTACAGGCAAAAATTTTATGGCAAACTAATTTAGGCAGTGCTCACCTGCTGAGACTCTGGGAACTACAAATGATCAACTAAAGCTTTATGCGGTAGCCAAACATTTCCTTAAACAAACCCCTTGTACTCCACAGCTCAGACAAGCCATGTGGATATTTAAACAGACCTCTGGATTTAATAAAACTGCTTTTTCAATTCTATTCTCTATGAAATTTGGTCACAAATGAACAAAGAGCAGCAATTAAAGAAGTGACAATAAAATGCCTCAATCTATTTTTAGAGTAAGACTATTTACAACGAATAGATGATTAGTCACTTATTACAAATAGTTGTTCTGTTTCCTTTAATTTTGTCAGATAAAGTTGTTTAGCTGATAGATGTCTTAATGTAAATCTGAGAAAGTGGTTCTCAGGACCAGTTTTTAAATTGTACTTGTGGGAAGTAAGAGGCTGTCAAGATCAGATTTTGTCTCAGCATCTTTTTCAGAAGGTACCAGAAATCAAAGCTGAAATGTTCAAAGAATTATTTTCAAACCGTTCAACCTGGGGGGACCTTTGAAAGCAATTTAAAGCCTTATACCTTTTGATGAAGCTCTACTCTTTAATAACCTAAATTAATCTTACAGTCTATACTAATTTTCTATTTTATTTTCAGTTATTGTTCCTTTAGGCCAGAAATATGAAAAGCATGAAATCACAATAAAGATACACACATATAAAAAGATACTCTATATTATCTATATAAATAATATTTACTTTTCCTGCTCTTTTTAATTAAATTTTTTATGTATGTAAAAATATATATGTATATTGAGACATGCTACAGCAGATGATCGTTTTATCCTGCGTGTTAAAAATAGAATGGAAAAACACTTTCTATTTCCTGGTCTAAAATAATTTCATTAAAGCATTTTGATCAGTTTTGTCAATGTCCTTGAAGCAGCTTCCAAAAAGCTGCTTAACTACAGAATTATTATGACTTCTAAGACTGCAAAACCAAATTGATGAATCACAGAAAACATCTATATATAAACTACTACTGCTCAAGATACTCTAATGATGTTATCAACCACTTCTGAAGTACTGGATAAAATAAAAAAGAAGGAGGGCAGAGAACATATAATGTTATTCTTCATCTCAAGAGATGCTTCAGTAAGGAGGTATGGAGAGAAGAGTAACAAACAAGAATGGGTTTAGTCTTGATTTAAGAAAAAATACAGCATCACAGAGCCAAAGACTGAACTTAAATTATATTCACTCATTTTAGCATGAGCAAAATCTCATCAAAACTGCAGTCTGTGAATACCTTTGTGAAGTTGTGCAAAGATGGATGCTGTGCAACTGCAGCACTCCTTTAAGAAGAAGTGACACCATAAAAGCAGAGTCTGCAGCTGCTCACAAGCTGCTCATGAGTCAGGAGATCTGGGACAGGCAAGTCATATTGGCTCTGACATTTACTGGGGAATGAAATATCCATAGTTGGTTTTAAATTACGTTATTTGAGAGTGCTCCTGTACTTAAAGCTAGTGAAAAACAATTTTGATTTCCTTCTTCAAACAGAAAATGGCTGAATCATTCACAAATACTTCTTACAGCACTTCTGTTGTTCTGAACATAAGAGGGAACAGCATGAACTGTGTCAAAGTCAATTAAGGGACAGATAACAGTAAGGTGCTCCTAATAAGCAAATAGTGTTCACTGAATAGTTCACTCTTCAGACATCACGTTGTATTTGTTTTCCAAATACTTAGTTAGCATTTGGAAATACTTTTAAAGTTGACATATTTTCTTATTTCGCATTTAGCCTCTGTAAAAGCATGAATGACTGCTCCTTTAATGACTTGTTTTAACATGCTGGAATTGTCTCAAAACAAGCATGGAACCCATGAGTTTTCATCTTCTTTGCAAGCAATGTTTGAATTCTTGCCCTTACATATTGACTCATTAAATTTGCCATGCCAGGAGCTGGCAAGATAACAGGAAAGGGAATGACACTGCTCTGGGTATCAGAAGGTACAAGTTTTGGAAGGCAACATCATCCAGCTTTGTTGATAAGATAATAGGAAATAATTTGATTTTCAACCTTGTCCACTTTCTGCATAAGGAAGTCACTGCCAAATCAAGAGCCACAGCAAATCCCAAGTCTTGTAAACACCTTTGTATTGAGTATTTTAATCTATTTGAGTGGAGGAGTAGAGAATCACTTAGCTCAGAGAAAATAGTATCAGCATAGAGAAACAGCTTTTTGGGCTGTTTCCCTGGATAGACCTTTGGTAAGAAGATACTACACAAGTTTAATTCTCTGTCTCTTGGCAAACTCAGTTTAAATTGAATGTTTCTTCCCTTTTTTTTTTAAGAATACTGCCTTAATGGGAGAAAACATCACTGATACCTTCAGTGTCCTCTTACTGCTTAGCAGGGACAACATGTTACAGATGACATCAGAAAGACCCACTTGCAGCACACCAAGAATGAGCACTATAAACCAAGTCCTTTTTGCAAGTGGTATTGACACTTATTGATCAGTCTGCCCTGCTACTCTGCAAAACAAGGTACCATTTCTCCAGGACCACATTTCCAGTACAGAATTAGTCATCTAATCATTGCTGTGCTAATTGATGGGATGCATATCTGCAGTTCCCTGTTCCCCTGCCCTTCTTTGCTGTTACACCCTGAGATACACACGAGCCAACAACTGGCTGATAAGAGATAAGCAAAACTAAAAGCAAATTAAGTAAAAACCAAATAAATGATTGCAACTCCACTGCCACAGATTTACTCCTATTTCTTAATGTGTACTTTTGAAAGTACCACACATTTCAAAATCTTGAAGAGAAATGCTGTAACATCATAAAATGTCAATCAAGTCTGCAAACACTGGATCCAGTGCTACTGTGCTAGATCAGCAGACAGGTCAGTTCAAGCAATTTCATGCCAAAGAATAAAGAATGAAATCAGTAGTCAGAGGTCAGCTCCATTGCAGCAGTCCCAACCCACTACAGAAGTTACTCCCATTTCATAGATTAACTTGCAAAGTATTAGAGCAGCAATGAAAGCAAGCACTGTGATTTAAGGAGAGATTAAAAAAGAAAACAACCAAAAACTAAACAACAAACAGACACTGGAGAAACAGATTTTGTCAGTTTTCTGTATTTTGCAAATATGCTTCCAGGTTACTTTAGGAGGCTTCTTCAGCTCTGATCCTCCCAGCTGGCAGGTAGAAAGGATATAAATTTTGCCCATTCTGGTAACAAGGGAAAAGAGCTGCGTTTGTACTGCATGCTTACAAATCACTGCATGACAAGGAAAGTCCCTGAATTCAGGCACAGCACCCTAGCAAGCATCCCAGACTCACAAGGGTGAGGATAAAGGAAGAGGGAGACAGGCACTTCAGCACCATGTCTCTTGAGCAGAGCCTTCAGCACACAGCAGGTACTCAGGGCATAGCTCAACGCTACACTCTACCACAAAACCTGGCTCTACTGATTTCCACGAATTCTAAAATTACTGTTTTATTGTTTAGCATAGAGCTAAACCCCCGGGTTACAAAGAATTGTAATCAACATTTTACCTGTATAGGTGGCTCAATCATTATCCACGCAGGAAGCATCAAACTTGGGTTAAGAGGTTGAGTTCCTACACGGAAATAAATGCCACCATTTGTGTCACAGGCCCAGACATGCTGATTTCCACAGGTCAAGCTGATCAGCTTTACACCACCTAATAAGAAAGAGAGTATTAGCAACCTGGCATTTTCCTTTCAAATTCAGCAAATAATCAGAACTTGCATTTAGACTTCATTGTATTAAGCAAGCTTTAAACACAGTCACATAAAAATGATTAGAAGTTAATACAACTTGTGGGAGAAAAAAATAATCACTGGATACAATGAACAAAACCAACAGGTAGTGCATATGTGAGACATTTCTCTTCTAAATCTAAAAATAAATGTTTTAGTCATAGGAGATTGCAATTTCTAAAGTACATTATAAATACACGATTAAAATAACCAAATTCAAGCAGGGAACCATTCTGTGACAAATGTTATCAGTACCTAGACAAACTTTCACATGACCCAACATGAACTCTTCTCTGTAGCTGGCCATGCCTGGAGACTTTTAAAGGTGTTGATCTGCTAATACAGTCAGCAAAGAACATTCCTAATGCCACCAGCATTTCAAAAATATGAGAGCATATGGGTTATGCATTTCAGTGTTAGCATACCAGTGTCACATCTGTAAATAAAGGAACTGATTTTCAAATGGATTTATATTCACCACTGTACATATTTATTACACCAATCTCAAATGTGCAGCAGTATTTTAACCCTGTCAGCACCAGGAAAACAAAGCTGCCTTAAAATAAGCGTGTGTTGGAATTTTGGCATGGTTTGTGTTTGGGTTTAGTCTAGATTCCTGCAAAGACAGTAGAGATGCATACCTGGTATTTTAGACTACAAAGAACTGCTACTTAACTGTCTACTGAAACTCTTACTCTTTCACATTCCTTCTAAAATAGCCATGTGATGTAATATATCTAACATTTGATTTTCTTTTTTCACCCCATGTGGGACTAAGCAAAGCTAAGTAATGGAAAACAAGTTCCAAAGAAAGAGGGACCCAAGCAGCACAGATCCACTACAGAAGGAATGCTCTGGTCAGACTCCAAATTAAAGACTAAAAATAGGCCTTGCTGGTTAAATGGAACATCCCACGTTGCTTGGGATATCCCGTTCTTGGTAACCATTTTGTCTTCGGGGATGTGAAATCTGGCAACAAATCCTTGTAAAGTGCATCAGACACAGCATTCCTTAAAGAGGGGCGTGGAATTTCAATCCACAGAGTTCAAGTTCAAAGTATTTCTTTCTGCAGAAGGCAACATTCCCAATTGTTAGTGCTTGCTGGGGGAAAGAACAGGAAGCAACAGGACAACACAGCTTTATCTGTTAACTATCTGTAATAGTAAATAGATCTCATTAACCAAAATTATTTAACTTTCTGAATCACAGGAACACAAATCAACCTGTCTTATCTCAAAATTTCCTTTAACCATGCAGCTTCCTATAAAAACCAAAATGACAAAAATTTCTACTGCTTGGGATGACAACATCTACAGCAACTTTCTTTTGTAGACAGAGGCTTGACTCTCAGCAGCAAAGCCAAAATCTTACTTAAAACCTCATTATTCCTTCTAATAAAGCATGACTCGAAGCAATGGCTTTGTCACATGATACCTCAGCTGTCAAAGTGTTCTGATCCAGACAAGCATCAGGCACTCAAACAAGGAATCACATATCACCTACTCGGCATAGCTGATATTATTTATGTCTACAGTACAATTTGATATTCAAAAACACAGCCCTTATGTAAATGTTTTGGGGTTTCTCCCTCCTCCCACTTACTGTTTGTATCTTAGGAGAAGGTCATGCTAACCACATTCACCTACTGTTTTAGAGCAAGCAGCATGAACCAGCAGCATTGTTTATTGTTAAAACCTAAAGGTCATTCTACTGTGTTTAGAAACCTTGATAGTGATAGTGGAATTCTAATCAAAATAATCTACTAGGTGCTACTCCCACTACATAATGTAAAAGGCAAGACAATACCAACATCATATCAGTATTTCAACCTTTCTGCTGGCAAACCCCAGCATTTCCATACAGAATTCTGAACTGCATTTTACAGAAAGTTGCTCCCACTCCGCCTGCCCTGGCCAGTTACAGTTCCAATATTTCTGGAGTAAACTTGAACATACATTAGAACAGTTACAGAACAGTAACAATAAAAAGAAAATTTCTTCAGCCCTGTTAGAACAAATAAAGGCTCTTCTATTACAGCCATGGATATGCTCTTGTCAAGCAGTGATCTACCACATGCAGTTCATTAAAGGAAAAATGCCTAAAACATTTTCACATTTCAGTGCTAACCCACAGTGACAGGTACAGTGGAGTGTTTGAGCATTTCCGGACCCCAGATCTCTGCTATGCCACCACCATGTGCCACAGAGCTGCCAGGAACAGCTGAATGTAAAGGTTGAATTTCTGAACTGCTGAAGTTCACAGGCCAGGTACTACAGCCAGCTAACACCAATTACACTGATTTCCTGTATGAATTCTTTGGAGATTTTCAGACAATGGCTAGAAGTTATGTATTTTTTCACTTGAACAGTTACTGTGTAAACTGCTGGAAAGCAGTGGTTCATGAGAAGAGTTTCAAACCACACTAAGGAACATGAGAAGGACAGAGTGGACAAATCTATGCTGTAGGTCAGTAAAAGGCATCAATCAGTGTTTAAACTATGGTTTGATGAGTGATTTGGAACCAGTTCATCAGGTCTAAAAAATTACTGTTGGTATACCAATGACAAACAAGTTAATTTTTAAAGACACATTTTAGAATTTTTCCATGAAGTATTACAAATGATACACTAAAATTGTACATGAGGCTTAAACTCTGCCTGCTGTGTCTGCCTTTCCTTAAACCTGAAGTTAAAATTGCTTGTCTGTTCTCAGACCAGTCATGAACACTGCCATCAAAAATGGAAAAGCTGCAAAATAGTTGAATTATTTTTAAAATGGTGAGAGAATGGTGCATAGTCTCAATTCCCTTTATCTTCACCTGAAACAGGAATGCAGATTAGCGTGAAGGTAAGAATGTTCTAACAGTCAGACTAATAAAGAAATAAATCTGATTGGAACATTACTGATGAAGTTGGCAAAAATCCTGATTATCCCAGAGCCAAATTCCAAACTGGGACTACATTTCAATGATCAAATCATTGTCAACCACCTAAGCAAATTAAAAGAGCAGTTAACAAGCACCACATTCTAAGCATTATGCTGAATTATTACATCACTATAAACCTGAACAAGAGTGTTATCAGCTGCATCACTCATCAATGATGCAACTCTTGGAGCATGATTTTTCCTTGGCAGGAAGCTTTGATGACTCTGCTAAAAATGTGTTTAACCATAAAATTCAGACCTTTGTGCCCTAGACCAGGTGATTACGGCTGCACTGAGGTACAAGAGCAAGACTAGATAAAGCTGCTGGAGCCTCAGCACAGCACCGTGTCAGGCCAAGCCACCTCAGACTGACCATCTGCAAGATGCTCTGAACACACACAAAATATCTTGCAAACAGGAAACTTCTTGTCTCCAAGAAAAGGCTAAACAGAACACTCATTGAAAGCCACAGCTGTTCCTGATGTTTTACAATCATCTGCCAGTAGGTACTATTTAATCCAGTAAATGTTATATTCTGTATCAGTAAACTGAAAGATACTTCTGGGAAATACGGTATGCTAAGAGATAATCTACTCAATTAAAAAGTCATACCTAGCTGGGAGAGATCCAGTTTTGTCCAATGCATCCCTGTTGGGCAGCTGGAGGAAAGTGTTCTGATAAATATCTGCCCAAGACTATCCAAGCCCCAAATGGCATCCTGGCAGGCAGAGTAGTGCACCATTTCAGCCTCTGGTGGCAGCTGCACCGTAGAAGGACGAAAATGAGGATTCTGATCACTGACACAAAACAGATCCTTGTTGCTTTGGCACAGCCACAAAAAGCTTCCTATGGAAAGGACACTTTTGTTATTAAAATAATTTCTAATCCACTCCGAGAGAGCTTACACTTCTACTTTTTCTGAAAAAAAAGATCAGTACATTTAAAGGCAAAACTAAAGCTTCTTGGCTTTGTTCATAGGGTAAGGCTTTGAAGTACAAATACACATCCTAAGCCCTTATTTAGGCACTTAAATACTCCCTTTCTCAAATAAAGGAAGTAGTAAGTGATCTCATTTGAAGAAATGTTTCATTTGAAGAAACTAATAGAGAGAAGACACACATAACAGTGCACTATCACCTCTCTTTATTCTTTTGCTCTTTTTTATCCTTGATAGTAGCCTTTGAAAAGCAGTATTCTTTTTCAGCTCTAAACCCTTTTTTGCCACTAAAGCCAGTGTATTTAGATAATGCAATTGCTTACTATTGTAACCAGCAGTTCAATTCCCTCTCAGGTTCTCACTTGTAACAATAATGTGGGATTTTTGCTGCAGTAACTGCACTGACAGGAGAAGCACTTGGTTAGTACAGGCATTCCAGCAAAGCATCCTCCAAAACTTCAATTACAAATTCTGGCAATTCATGCTTTGGCAGTTTAGGAAGCTGCTGCTCTGGAGGACCACCCATTTCTCTGCTGAATGCCACTCCACACCAAAGGTGAGAGTGAATAATATGTTATTTTCATCTCCAGTAGTTTTACAGACATATTTCCACTCTACTTCAACTACCTTGATCCCCGCAAACAGAAAAGACAACCAAGATCTGAAGTAATTCAGGATATTTAATTACTTACACCATTAATTCCACTCTATTTAAAAATCAGATATTATATGCCTTCACTGTTGATTTACCAACCTTCTTTAGATGAAGCTGTGGAAGCCAACACAAAAATCCATTTTGTGGCAGACGCAGTACCACGAGGCACAATATTATTCCAGTACGTGCCTTGAAAGAAAGAATAGAGTGGTGTTAGTAGGAAACTTAGTTTTCTACTAAAATTTGTTACCTAAAATTTAAAAGAAGTTCTATTGCAATCAATCATTAAATATATTTTAGACAAGATTTTCTACAAAGTTCTTTCAAGAAACTGTTGGTTGGAGAGGGAAACTTCCTCCTGACACCTATGTAAACACACACAGAGAAAACTGGGAATGCAGAAAAGGATAAAGAAGAATATTAATAGTCTTCAACAGGGAACCAATTAGGTGGGTAAACAATATCCTAGATGTATTGTTAGTTTACCTAAACAAAGAAACGTAGCAAATCAAAATTCTATTTTGAGAACTGCAGCAAGAAAAATAAAGCAATTCCTCTATTAGCACTGTAAAACCATAACATCAGTGTCTTGCACAGTCACACTGATCACGAGCCAGACTCCACTGTGTAAGATAAAATAGGTTCAACAGCTTAACACTGCCTTCTTGTCCCAGAGAAGAGACATATGTAGGTGTTAAAAAGACTAACTTGTGCACAGTTCACTGGTTGACAATGACTTTTCCATGAAAAACATTTCCCTTTAAATGAGAAAGTATTTAAGACCAAATGCTAATGAATAATTTAATTTAATTTTTAAACATATTAAAGCTGCCCTGACTTGCCATGGGTAATTTCTGTGGTGACAGAGATGTAGTTAGTTATTTCCTTCTTTTCTTAACTTAAAAAATTTAAGATGCAAAAGCACACCAACCTATTAAATTTCCCTTTGCTACATGGAATTCATTTTTGCCTGAAGAGATCCAGACTCCACTGCCATTAACTCCAAGGAGGCTGGGCTGACACTGAAGCTGCTGTGACCAAAATGCCATTCGAAGCTTATCAGCCACCTTCTCCACAGGTGCCTGAGCTGCTGTTGCCACTGTGTGAGTTGCCTGGATTATGGTCTGGAACAGGCTGCACTGGTCAAACACTACATAATCAGTGATGCTTACCTGGGGGAAAAAGAAAAAAAAGTGCTCTTGATAATTAGTTAAGCTTTGGGGTGAACGGCACAATCTTTTACCAGAAGCTTTTTTAGAAATATTCAAAGTGCAGGAAGGGAAAAATAAAAATGGTACATTTTGAGTAATTGTCTTGCTAATAAGCCATGACCAATATTAAACACCAGCTTACCCAACAATCCATTTAGAAATCTGCATTTTAAGAAAGCCTTTTGTTTTAGGATGTCTCTCCCTAAAAACATGTTGAACTCTGCAAACTAAGAGGTGAATTTTCAATTTCCCAAAGGAAGAAAGAAACTTGTGCAGTGTAGCAATTCGAACCACATGACAAAAACTTGTATGCAATACTCCTTTGCAACTGCCTCATGGACATTTTAATTCATAGTGCAGACAGAGGTCTAAATAAGCAATTGCCCAAGTTCTGTCATGGACAGCTAGGTTGGCAACACTCTGGGATACTCCTAGAAAAGAAGAAAAAGCCTAAGAGCACAAAAAGCGCAGCAGTTTGCCAATAACCTCAAAGCCAAGCTACTCATGATGCCCCCATGCAAAAAGGGATCATATGTGCACATAGACCAAATGTCTTGTAACTTAGGTAGGTATGTAAACAAACAAATCTTCTGTAAAACTGTTTTTGTACTCCCTTCTTCCCTACCCCTTTCTCTGGAGAAAACAAGAAAAGCTGGAGAAACCAGAGTCAGGAATTCCAAATCAATACCAGACAGTACTTGCAGTAACAGAGTTGGTTTCACCCACGTGAACTGTGGCTGAAGCAAGCAGGTCCACATGGCTCAAAGAAACCTCAACTGAATGGAAAAATGTGAAACACATTCTTTTGCATGGTGACTTACTATTTATTTTATCTAGCTAAGGAAAAGGATGGGCACTGGAGGACAAGAGAAGAGGCTGCATTCAGCAGCCAGACTCAACGCTCTGCCTCAATCCTGTGCTCCTATGACCTGGCAGAGAATTTTTTGTGTTCTTGAAAACTTCTGCAATGCTGCTCTGGATGGCCATGGGAAGGTTTTTCCTCCCCTCTTTAAAGCAGACCCAAAAAGGGATTTCAGCCATAGGCACACTTAAGTTTTAATATACTCAATATAGAGTCCTATAAGTATCAAGCAATTAATTGAATTTATTCTTAGAATCTTGTGGGGAAAGTAACATAAATAACAAACCCAAGGTAAAAGACTAAACTGAAAGCAAAATAAAAAAATGCCTACTTGCCACCAATGGTTATCATCTCCTTGTGGTTTCTTTGAAACTATACCAGTCCTGAACCAGAGATTGCCATGGATATCCAAAGCCCATAATGTCTGCTGATCTCCAAGGGTTATGCACACTGGTTCCAAAGCCTGCATTTCACTGGAAATGCAAATAAGTAAAAATGTTAAAAACCTTACTTCAAATTTATGTTGATAGTATTTTAAGGAAGCTATTATAATGCTAATAATTGAACATGGTTGAACTCAGTGGGGCCAAGCTAAAAAAACACATATAATATAAAATTTTCAGTTATTCAGTACTTTATATTTTATTTGTTTAAGTAAAAAACATTCAACAACAACAACCAAAAAAAGTGAGTCCTTCAAAGATCACTCGAGATTTGAAACTTTGATACATACCAATAAAACTAAACAAGCCCTATTTTGTTCAGTAAATAAGCAATCAAGAGCTGTGTTCTTTAAGTTTTTCATAAAACAGCTTCATAAATGTATCTCCTCAACTTCCTTGACCTATTCTGAGAACAATACCTGCAGTTCAGGGACCACAAATAGAAAACTCAACCTAACTATGTGACAAAGATAAATGCTGAATTCAGGTCTGTAAGTTTCCTGCATAAGTAAACGATTTTCAAGCTCAGAAAGTCAACAGGGTCAGATGATCATATCAGACACTGAAAAGGTAGCAAACAATGCTAGTTCTTTCAGATAACCTTTCTTGACAATTTAAGAACAAATAGTGACTGCTTTCTGCAATTTTAACAAAAAGCCCAAGAACATGAAATGTACCTAAGGTGTAGGTCAAGCAGGTATTTTCATTAAACAAACTCATTAAAGTACATGCAAATTTCACATTTGAACAAAGACACAGTAGCTTCTTAGACTGTTCAAGAGCCAAATACCAGGCTGGGAGGTAGCACAAGTTAAGGTTTCACAATAGGATAGTCAATAGATAAAATCACCTGACTACAAGAACTCGAATTTCTCCCTAAACTTGCTTCAGGCTGATGTCACAAGAGACACTATATTCTACATTCTCAAAGCCAGCAGTAGAGACTCAGTGCTTTCAGCTTTATCACAAAGGAACTACCGGGAGCATAGGATCAACTATGAAGCTAAATACCGACTACACAAAATATTTATAAAAATCTGTGGCTGGGGAGTACAGAAGTGCTATCCAGCTGTGTGGATGACCAAGAAAATGCATAGATTTAATCTCAGAAAAAGGAAAGAAAAGAAAAGAAAAGATCCTCAAAAAATTGGAAAGCTCATTAAAACCGTTATGGCACAGATTAAAGAAGCAATATTAAATTAAAAAGTCACATTGACAGAGATTATAAAGATTTTTTTTTAATTGTTCTCACTCTTTAAACTTGCTTCTGTTTATGACAATTCCTTTCATTACACAGCAATCATTCACCTGACAGAAAAATAGAGACAAAGACAAGGACAAAGACTAAAGGAAATAAGGACAAACAAACAAATAGACGGACAGATAGCTAAAACAGCTATATCCACACACACAGAGGTATATACACACACGAGTTCAGGTAACACTTTTCCAAACATCAAGGAGTTCCAGCACAGTTATATTTGTGTCATTCCTGTGCCCAGAATGTCCCAGCAGAGTTGTTCTTACCTGACAATGTCACTCTTCCACTGCTCTCCTTCGGGACAGAAGCTGCGCACTCCCTCCCGGTACAGCAGGGCCCGCTGCTCGCTCAGAGCCCACACCACATTATTTCTGGATGTGACCTGTGACAGTGGACAAGGGCAGTCAACCTTTACTGCTCGGGCACAAGGACGATCCACACTCAGGCCTAGAAATCAGAAAATGAGGATTGCTTTACAAACTCCGGCTTTTTGCAACAAAAAGGAAAGAGATAAAGCAACTCGATGAAAGAAAATGCAGAAGGGAATCTCCTCGACATGCTAACATTTGTCATTTGATCACAATTTCTGTGAGTGACTGTTCTTTCTATAAACTATTAATAATTTCCTCTAATATAGCTGAGTTTACATTTTAAATAATAAGACACTCTACAGCCTTCAATATCCTGCACAGTGCATGTCCAGTCCTGTCATTTCTGTTCCTTTTCTCCCTCTAGTGTCAGCACCAGGAATCTCCATTTATAAAATCTCTATTAGAGCTGACAGAAGCATCAAAAAAAAGACAGTAATGGAAGAACTTTTGCCCAAAACATGCCAGGGAGAGAAGCAACCTGATCTGAATAGTGACAGCAGAGCAATTACAAAAGAGCATGCCACAGTGTGCAGTACTGAAAGGAGCAGAGAGGTTCTGGTAGATTTGCAGGCAGTTTGCACACATTTCTATACCTAATCTACAGGAACATGTCTTCTTTACAATTACAATGAAGTTTGATTTACACATGTGAAACTGCATGTGGAACACCTCAGGAGACAGCTTCTGTTTCATCTTCTCATGCTGGCCAGAGCCAGTATGAACAGACTCATCTCTATGATATTCTAGCCTAACAAGAACACTGATTTCTAAACCTCTGAGCACACACTTTTGTTATAAATGTTACACAGGACAGTGAAGGGAATGAAAAGATCCTGGAGAAACAATTTGCACTGGTTGCCTAACATTAGGAAGGCAGAATAGACTGAGAATTTATTTTTGGCATCAAAAGACAAATTTGGAAGCCTAAGAAGAGCAGAATGTAAGCTGATGTAATCAAACCAATCTGTCAAAGGGAAGAAAAATATTGATTCAAACCTCCACAGAGCCCTGTATAATTAGCATCCAAAATTCACTCTCCATCACCACTATCCATGCCTGTTGGCAATATGCATGTGGCCATGGGCAGGCCACTTGATTTTTCTGGAACTACTAAACTTAACTAAAAGAAATAATTTTAATAGTGTGTGTTTGAAACAGTGATGTGTACTTAAAACAGTTTTCTTAATCACAAATAATTTTTGTATTGTGCTACAGTAACTAAACCTAAAAGACAAATTATGAGAGTGCCAAAATTAAATGAAAGGTAAATAAGAATTTTTATAGCCACTCAGAGATGCTGTCCTGTTTCAGTACATCTTACACAGTTTGCCCTTAACCCAGTCCTCCTCTTCATTCACCAGTAATTCCTTCATCATGTTATTGGTAATTCCTCCTTAGTAACTCAGCTCTCTGTGCAAGCCCCACATGCCTGAGAGTCTTTGATATTTTTCTCCCTTAACTTTAAAACTAGTACTGCCATCCTTCATCCTAGCTCCTTGCATTTAGCCTGAATATTGTTTGCATAACACCTTCCAAATACATCCTCTTCTATTCACTAAAAAACTTAAATCTAAGGCCATGATTTCAAAGTTGTCACTGCACTATCCCTTTTTCCAATTTGTGCCTCATTCATACCCAGTAAGAAGGCAGCTGCAAAGATTCCTGCTCCACAGCCCATTCCATTGCCCCATGGCTTTGCTTTCTCTATCACATAAAATACATACCACTTGTCTATACTTCCAAAGCACTTCATGATCTTCTGTCTCAGAATACCTTCCTTTCATTATCAAGTAGTAACTTGTATCTTCAAGAGATCTGTGCTTTTCAAAACACAAAGCTTCTACTTTTCCCTATTCTGCCCACTTAAGGGTTGTTTCAGTGCACCGCATCACTTTCAAAGCAAGGATATCATTTTGATATTTTCTACAGTCCCTTTCCATTTATCTCCATCCATCTCACATCCTCCTCATGTCATAAATTCTCTGTACTATATGAACTCCACTTGGCACACACAAAACAAGTGGCCATGAACTGGCTTCTCCATTCTCCCAATTACCCAAAATCTCACAACTGTTTCCAAGTGTTTCTCAAGATAAAACGGCTTCCTTATGTCCTGGCTGCGGATAAAAGTTTATAGCAAATTGTGATCGTTCTGCAGGCTTGAAATCTAATAATGTCAGCCCACAAAAATTCAAAGAGCCTGCAATTAATCCAGGTACCTGTTTGCAGATACAGATCTCCATTTGTTCTGATAATCCAGGCGGTGTCATCACTTAGAGCCACAAATACAGCCTGGGGTAAAGCTTCATACCAGTGCCGTTTTCCTTTTATAGTTACTTTTCCACAAGCAAAAGCTTTGTTAGTTTTCTGTTCAATCTTCCAGAGAAGAGCCCCTGTATGGGAAGTAAAGAAAGAACATAACAGAACTCAGCAATTACTGCAACAGTCACAGGTGATGTGTCCTACCTACACCTACACTAATACGAGGGGAAAAGCAAACTAGTAGCATCAAGCAAAAATGCAAGTTTTAAGAAACCTTTACAATTTTTTTTTCAAAAGGAAGACCAGAACAGTGACTGATTTCTAATATGTAATAATAGCTTAAAAAAAGAAAACCAAATGGAACTCCAAACTTAAATGCTGGCTCGTACCAGAACAGTACATTGTCACGTTAATTTCCTTTGAATGATTCCACAAAGTTGCATTTAATTCCATTTTGACATTTTGTGGTTAACATGCTCCTGCATTAATACATCCATGGCTAACTGTGGATGCTAGAAACTTCCACAGATTCAGTGAAAAGCTGGGTGAATTCCTGGAACTGACTGATAACAAATGCAGAGGAACAACATTTTGCCCAGGCAATCTGAGCCACCAACAACTGCAGCTTGAAACTACCAAGGACAAACATGACACATGCTCATTCCTTTCACTTTTCTGCAGGGACCTGCTGTTGACCACTCTTAAAGGTGAGATACTCAGCTGGATGAAACCAACACTCTCACCTAGTACAAGTACTCTTAAATTGTTTTGGCTATAGCAAAGCTCAGCTACAGATCAAATAGAATTTCCTTCTTCTTAAAACAGATGGCAAGTGTTCCCTACAGAGAGAAGGGAAGATTGACATGTGCTCTTAGAGATGACAGGGAAGAAAAGTAGTGGCAAGGCAGGAGACAAAGAGATTAAAATGGCTGAGAAACTCTGTATTTTCACTCCAGTCCTGGAACAATCTGGAAGGCCAAAAGTGACGCAAACGTTTATAACCAAAACCTCCTTATTTTTAATCCAACATAAGCCTCATTCACAACCATCCAGAACAAATTCATATGCAAATGTACTAAAACTTCAGAGTTTTTCTTCTTCAGTATTTAAAAAGAAATCAAATCAACCAACCCACGCACACTCAAATCCAATTCTACATTTACAAGAAAAAGAACTTTAAAATTGTGAATCACAGAATGGTTTGGGTGGGAGGGGAAGATCATCTAGTTCCAACCCCCTGCCATGGGCAGGGACATCTCCCACTTGACCAGACTGCTGAGGACCTCATCCAGCCGGGCCTTGAACATTTCCAGGGATGGGGCATCCACAGTTTCTCTGGGCAACCTGTGCCAGTGCCTCACCACCCTCACTGCCAAGAACTTCTATAGCTCTGTAACAAAATTCAAGGGTTTCTATAGACAAGGAGCTCTTCTCTGCCTACCACTGAACTGCCACTTCTTAAGTTCACTTTAATCAGGCAAAAGAATGTTGAAAACCTCCCAAAATGCAATGTGAACCTGTTAGAAAGACAGCCACTTAAACTAGAACATGGGATGCAGAGGTAGTGAAGATGCAGTCATATAACTGTGACTATTTAAAAACAAACAAACAAACAAAAAGAAACCCAAACCAACACACTACTTTTACATGAAACAAGTCCTAAACAACCAAGTTTCTGGAAGTAATTTTTTTTAAAAAACCAACCAAACAATAAACTGCCTATGTGGAAGTTACATACGCACTCAACTGTCTGTAATCTCATAAAAATGACAAATTTCACCTAATTAAATAATAACTGATATTAAAAAAAAAAACAAAAACAAAAACCAAACAAAACCAAAGAAAATGCCCAAGTCTATCCAAGTTTTATATTTACAAGGTGACAGTGCAGCAGAAGCCAACCCACCTGAAGGGGAAACTGCCACTTGCTGGACTCCATCCTCAAACTTCTGCCAGCGCAGCCCGGCTGCAGGAAGGGCACTGCAGTACAGGCTGCCTCGGTAGTCCAGGCACCAAATGTATTTTTCTGAGACAACCAGGCTCAGGATACCATAACCAGGGCCAGAGTATCCCATCCAGCTCTCTGCAAACTAAAAACTGTAGAGTCAGAACAGTGTCAGGTGTCTTCAAACTGCATAAGAAAATGGGTATATAAAAACAGCAGCTCCCACGTTTTGATTTTAAAAAAGCTAAACTTCAGTACTTAATCAATGAATAAATTTGCTTTGTGTAAAATAAAACTACATCTGTCACTGTTCTCTAAGGCTGTATGTGCACAATGAGACTGCCAGAACAACAGATTTAGCAAAAAAATAAACTCCTCCACCCCGTCACCCACCTCCAAAAAAGGAGGAATACATAAAAATGTACATGCTGCCTGTAGTCCAGGAAATTATTCATTGTCTAGGAAGCGATGAGCAAAGGGAACAAGACAGCTGGAGGGCAGAGACAGCTAAATATCTAACTCTGGTACTCTCTGTATGGTACAGGAGCCATGCATTGCAAAAAAATCTGGTTTACAGCCTGCTCTCTTAAATTTTGATTGCTTGCATGAGGTGAACTCAAGCACTGCATACATTACCAGGAGAGTTTTCTGAACATGACAGAGTATAAGAATACCATAACCTGAAACTAAAATCTTCTGCACGTTGGGCTGCAGTTATTACTAGATAGGACACCATCAACTTGTAACTCAACCTTTATGAATGAGTATTTGGTTGATCTCAACACAAAGCTGTTACAGATCTAAAAGAAACTAAATCCCCAGCCTACAAGAACTGCATTTTCTTCTTAAGTCTTCTGCAAAAAGTCCCAGTCATTCTGGCAATTTTGTAGATTTTACAATTAACTTTAGTACTTCTTTTCTAAAGTCTGTGTGAGGATTACCCACAAAATAAAGACGAAGGAAAGAGGAATAAGAGAAAAACAAAACTGTCAACATTTTAAACAGTACTAACTACTGCTGGCTAGGGGGCAAAGACTAATCCTTATTCTGAGTATTTAAAGGTAAAATAATCCTTAAGCAGAAGCCAGCCATGTGAGATAATTAGCATTAATTCTCCATGAAGTCAGCTGAATTTGGGAACAGCATCAAGCAGAATTTGGACTACTGGAGATCCAAACAAGGAACAGCCTTTGAGCGTGACTGGGTTTTACTGTTCACTCTTAATGGATGGGTTTCTAACAGCATTTTTGTTGAGCAGGGAATAATACAGCCAGAACAGCTTCTTTGCATTGCAAGCACACACCACCCATTCTGAAGTCAGATACATCACATTTTTTAAGAGTGACAACACGTACTCTTGTTTGGCTTTATACTTTACTTGTATACTTGAATCGACTAAAAAAGAAATTGATCTGCTAAAGATGTAATAGACAGTAATCGAAGGAATGTTCCTTTTGAAAAGCTGTTTCTTTTTAAGGTTAAAGGTACTTTAATTAAACTGAAAAGAAATACCTGATCAGATTTTGAGAGCACCATTTCATCCAGGCTTATCTTGGCTACATCCTGTGCACCAGGCACAGCACCAACTTCAGGCATGCTGGTCTCTGAGGATGAATATGGTAATCCATGTCCATAAATATCCTCTTCATCACTTGAGGCAGATTTTTCAGTCTTACTTTCATGAGTGTCTGCTACCCTTTCAGCAGTGCTAGTACTACATTTAGCTTTAACTGCACTTTCAAAATTCCACCCAGAAATGGAACAGGTATCTGAATGAACATTGTCAGAGATGTCAAACTGGAGCTCAGAAGGGTCTGACAGACTGCTGTGGATTAGACAGAGCTGCTGTTGGTCTTCCCTACCAGTTTCATCACTTTCCTTTGGTGTCAAGGATGTCTGGACACCAAGTATACTGTCACATTCCAAAAACATCTGGTCTGCAAGGTCTGGATCTTCAGAAGATTTTTCAGTATCCTGCACCTTCATTTTATCCAAGTCTTCATCTATTTTACACAATGTAGGAAAATCCTGCTCCTCCTCCTCCTCTTGGCTCAGCTTTCCAGGACAGCATTCATCAGTTGCAGAAACCACACCACCATTACATTCACCATCAACACTGCTAGTCAAATCTTCTGTGAGCATCAGAGGAGATGCAGATGCCAAAGTATCTATAATACCTGAAGTTCCCATGCCACTGTCACTGTTTGGAAGTTTCTGTAAATCAACCACATCTCCATTTTCTTCATTAATTAGTACAGTTGCTGACTCGGGAGACTGTAGGACACTGAAAGTTTCTGAACCATTATCTTCTTGCAAGATTGTATGGGACTCCATACTGAACGTGCTTTCCTGATCTGGAGATCCAGTACTCAAATGATCAATGCTGCCACTCATTATGCTGGAAGTCATGGAAAAGGAGTCTGCATTCAAGGAATGTGGACTGTCACCAGAAAGCTGACGCTCATAAATTGGTGTGCCTTCCAGAGAGCTGTGGTTTTTCCTTGTCCCACTTTCTGTTATCACACACACACAAAGAGAAGGGAGAAAAATAATATTACTAAAATCTATTAAATTCCAGTGCCAAGTGAGAAATTAAAATATTTTTAGAACTGGAGGAAGAACAAAGCTAAATCTAAATTTCAACCATACTGATTTTTTTTTTCAATTTTAACAATAAATGATACATATAAAGCCAAGAAAAGTCTTTAAATAGCAAGCAATTAAAATTATCCAGTACTCACACTATTTTATCAAACTAAAAAGGATGGCTGAGAAATACACTGCCAAATATTCTGAACAGGATGAACAGATATTACACAATTCCAACATAAAACTGGATGAGTTTTATGAGAACACATGAGAACTCTAAGCATGTTTATATAAAGCATAACAAAGTTAAAAGAAAAAAAACCCCAAACAGATCTAAAAAGACTTCATGAATTTATCACTTTTAAAGGAGATTTTCATCTTAAACAGAAATGGCCCACCACAACCCCTCAATCATTTCAGAAGCACAACAACACAATATAAACGAAACCTGCCAAACACAGACTCTTTCATGTAACATGCTCTAACAATGAGCACGGCTGGAAAACTTCTGCTAGACCTACCCTGTTTCTTCTTTTTTTTCTTTTTCACCTTAATTGGCTTTACAATGAGTTCTTGATCAAAATCTTCAGAGCTGATGGTGCTGAAGCGTTGTGAAGAAAGTTGGCCTTCTCTCTGAGCTTCTGGAAGTTGGTCTGCACACATCAAAAAGCTCGAGCCACTGTCCACAGAGTTCACAGAGCTGCTCCTGCTTCGGGATTCACTTACTACAGAGCAGCCCCTTTTTCTGGTTTCATTGCTCAAGTCTCCCACTCTATCAAAACTTTTTTCTGATAGCGTTGGAGTTTCCAAATCATCTTTCACTGAAGTGCCATTTTTATCACCAGTAACTGAAGGGGAAGTAACCATTTTTTTTTCTGTTTCCAGTGAAGGGCTGGATGATACAGATGAAACTACTGATGATGGGGTCAGCAATTTAGGACTTGTATCTGTTAAAGGATTTGACAATTTTTAATTCATATCTGAAACTGTCCAAAAGAAAAATAAAAGTATAAATACTATTTCAAGTATAAATACTAGCATCAAGTTAGTAGGGGCATAATTCTTGGAGAGTATTGAAAGGAAAGAATATTTATGGAAAAAAAAAATTCTAAGCTCACAACATTTAAAAATAAATATTTGCACACACACAGGCACTATAAACATCCTGCAAATTAATCTATATGAAAGCACTTCCCCCCAAATCCTCTATCACGCTCCTGTTAGCAAAATTCTGAATTCATGTTTATGTATAAAGAACAGTACAGGTCTGCAGCTTGGAAGACTCAATTGTATCACACACTGAAGTGCCATCCTGTATTTTTAACTTCTTCATTCAAACATTCAGTAGCTTGGAAAAAAAATCAAGAAAAATTACCAGATAAATCACTGTGGTGATTAGAAGAAAATAGACTTCTAAAGGCTCCTTTAAAACTATACATGAGAGTTGAGATTAAAACAATAGACAGCCTCTAGTAGTTTGTGAGTAAATAACTGCCTAAATGACTAAAGCTATTGCCAATATGCAATGACAAGAAAGTTAAGATCTCCAGCATTGAATGAGACTTCATTGCATATTTACTAACATTTTGCCAATACAAAGCTAAGAGTATTTAAATACAAAGCTAAGAGTATTTAAATGCATTATTAGTCCCTTTTGGAGAGTTCTAGTAACATAAATGATTCACTCAGATGGCAACAAGTATTAAACAGTCAAATTATTTTTGGAATTTTAGTGAGCATTCTTGGGATTTATTTGCCAATTCTTTCTTTTTCATTGCTAGGAAGGCTGAGATGTCCCCTGGAATGTGGCTGGTGACAGGTGGCACAGAATCAACATATTCAGCTATTGAGACTGATCCTAAAGGGATAACCATGATCAGGAATCCAGACTGCTTCAGCATCATGGTCCAGAATGAGCTCTCAAATGCACAGATTAGAGATGCCTCGTTAGGTTAATGCTGATCCACTCTCAAAAAGGGCAACCATATTTAATTTCTTAATGCCCCCATTCTCACTGCAGCCAAAAGAGAAGCTCAGATAAGCAGATAAACCCAATATCTAAATATAACCTATCAAAACAGATGAGTAACTCTACAGGACCTGGCAGGTTTTTGCAATAATCTGAAAAGTTTCGTGTGGGGTTTGGTTTCAGTTTTGTTGGTTTGGGGGGTTTTTATATTAAGAAAGTATGATAGACACCGTGTTCCATGAGGTACACACTAATTTATACATACCAAATTTACTAATTTATACATATTAAGCCCACTAATCTATACAAACCTATTGATGACAGTCCTTCGGGTCTATTTGAAATTCTTATTATGTCTCTATCTCCCTTTAAGAGAAAAATCTCATTGTTGGTACAGGACACAGATACAATATCACCATATCCTTCCAAGCCACCAATCAAAGCCTATAAAGAGACAACAGGGAAAGAAATAATTGGCATCAGATTAACACACTGTTTGCACAACATGGTACTCTTAACAAAAGTGTTCACTGGATTTGAATCAACATAAATAGTTACAGGATAAAGATTTTTATCTTATCAAAAAAAAAAAAAAAGAAAATCGAAAAAAGGAACAGGAAAGAACCCTTTAATCATGTTGCAGCTCCATTTTTACACCAATTTAAATTCCACAGATCTATTCTTTGTCCAAGAAAGGCAACTAAATATAACAACTTAAGCAATATACAATTTGGTGGCAGAGGAGTGCCACAGTACAAATGTTTAATATAATTTAGACAAAAATATACTAACTTGTATCCACTTTCATATGCATTCAGACACCAACAAAATAGCTAACACTTCACTGTATACCAAATAAAAGGTAATACTTCTTTTTTTTTCAGACACCAACAATAGTAGAAGGGAAAGAATAAATAGTTCCAGGCACTGGAACAATAGTTCCTTTTTTATAGGCCTAAAATATCTTTTTGCATTAACTCCTAGATTTTAGATTTCTATATGCTTCACTAAGCATCAGAATTGATTGTGATGTTAACAGCTCAACTGAAAGCTTTAAATATATGTAATTTTCATAAACAACATACTGAGCTAGTTGCTGAGTATATCATTGCAATGACAACTTGAGGAGGGAGACAATAAATATGCTTTTTTGTTCATTTTAAACAGGGATTTAAATCGCAGAGATATATTGGATAACCAAAACAGAGTTTCATAGCATAGCATGAACAAAAACATGGAAGAAACAAAATACACAGCCACAAGATTTATCTACCTGGTTGACAGTGTCTAGTAAATAGATGCTGTATTCGTTCCAGGTCAGCACCCATCCTTCTTGGAAAAAGCATGAAACAAGCCCAAGGTGTTTTTCTGGAGAGCTGTAACTTCCTCTGTCAGGTGGTTCCAAACGAGGATACAGTTCAAAAGTTTTTATTCCTCCAGCAAATACATCTTTCAATATGAATGTGGCCTGAACAGTCCCATGAACATCAGATTTCCACAGACGAAGCCCAGGTCTGGCAGCAAATAGTGTCAGGTCACTCTGTTTACACAGGCCAGGTATAAAACATGCTCCAAATTTGCCAGTGCTAAAATGAAAAAGAATTTATTTTAAAAGCTACATACTCAACTTAGAAACAATTTTTAAAACTAATGGCACAAATTTACAACCACAAATTATCGAAACTCTTCATTTAAAATATTGAGTCAAATGTTTGAAGAACTAATTTAGTTACAGTAAGACAAGAGCAGTAATTCCAAATAACAGGTTTACCCTCAGCTTTGGATGTCAGACACTACACCAGTTAAGCAACTTAAATGACTCTTCCTAGTAAGCTTCATAGCCTTAATGCCCCTCTGCCCACCTCAAAAAGATCCTACTATGCACTCTTCCTTCTCCCAGAATTAATAAAAAACAAGCAAAACACTACAAACTAATGCAAAGAAACTGACAGCCTTTACTTGCAAGGACAGAACAGACCTCAGCTGCTAAACCCTTCATTTTTCATACACAGAAACACCACTACTATCACCCAAGAAAACCCTGCACATGTAAGATGGCCTTTGGTATTCTTCTTACTATTCATATCCCTGAAAGAATCATCATAAACCCTCTTTCAAGTGTAAATTTCCTCTGCTTAGAGATAGAGTCAGTCATGCTGTTCTGTGACCGGGTTCCCTCTTCCTTACCCGAGAGAGATTACATAAGAGAAGATGTCAAAGCCACACAAGAGGTTCCTAGTCTTAAACTCACATTTAAGTGCTTACTATACATTCTCCCTATTAACTCACTTCAGTGAATAAGAAAAAGGGGGATGCTGACTTGCTTTTTGCATCAAATATTACATCACCCATTAGAGAGACTTGATTACAACGCTTGCTCACTCCAAGTCACAGTAAACAAAGAGGGACTGCAGAGGAAGTTTGGCAGTGATTTCAGTCTGAATAATGAGAAAACATCTTAAATATTTTTGCCTACAGCTGCCTTGAAAATATGACTGTGACATATTTGCAACCACATACTTTCTAAAGAGGTGTAATTGTCATTTCATGTTCGATCACCCATACCTATTGTAACTAGCTTTTTATGAGCAGACTGCTGTGTTGTATTAATTTCACTGCCTAGATCACTCTGTCTGTAATTCACTTTTAAATGCTAGAATTAATAGATGAGCCTGCATCAGGATTTTACGAGGGTTACTTTTTTCTGGGCTGTGTTCCAACTTGGTTGACGGATTTCTCTTCTGTGTAAAAAAGCAGAGTCCTCTGGAAAGTAGAGACAAGCAGCACCTTCTGGTTGTAATCCAACTGGACAATCGAAGATGGCTCTTCCAAAACAAGGCTGGAGTTGCAAATACCCTTTCAAAGATACACACAATTCACAAGAGTCAAACCCTCCTAAAAATACAAGGTAGTAACTAACACTTCGAAGAAATTTATAAGCTCAAGAGAAAACAAATAAACAAACAAAAAGCTTTTGAGCTCCTGTTGCATGAAATTCACTTAATGAATATGGACTTAATTTACATAGGCAAGAGGGGAGTTAGATGGTGTGTGACACACTAAGAAATGTAGTTTCTCTTGGAATATTAGCTAATACATTTCTCTTGAAATCAACAGAAACTTTAGGACACATTTTCTTCCTTCTTCCCCAGTGCCAGGTCATACATCACTGAGACAATCATTACTTTTGGTGATTTCTGTCAAAGCAAACTGAGGGACAGTCACAGATAAATCAGGACAGATGTTACTTAAACTTTTCTTCCATCTAGAAATTCAAGTTAGGATTTATTTTGTTGACATCTCAGGTCTGTATTAACTAACAAGATGTAAGAAAAATTCCATTTACTAGTAACATGCTAGTCAGCCAACAGCAACCAAATGTTACTTTCATTCTACCCTCTCGACTAAGATGTTGAACAATTCTGGGAGAAGTACTTCATCCATAAAGCCACATCAGTCAAAAGTACCCCTTCTAAACAAAAGAGAAAGTACTGGCTGAAAGCTTAAGAAAGATTTGATAGTTCATGAAAAATGAGAAGGATCACTACTTCTTTTAAAATGTATCACTTTTTTAAAAAGTTAAGGCAGTTGTGAAGGATATCCAGTGGTTGCCTTGCCAGGTGTGCACACACTTGGCCAAGTGTACAGGTACCAATAAAGCCATCCAACTAAACAAACAACACAGCAATTAAGTAACTGCTAAAAATTTAAACACACAAGCATTCTTTCAGAAAGTGCAAATGTGAATTAAGGTCCCTACAACAAACACTCACCTGGTCTAGGTCTAGTGCAGAGTAGACAATCTTTCCTTTGTCATCTCCAGAGAATAATTTCATTCCATTGGGACTCCAAGCTAAAGCTGTAATGCTACTTTTGTGGATGCCAGCAACGTCAAATCTTCGAAGCTGTGAAACAGTAACAAAGCAACACAAGAATGAGCTGAAGAGAAAATGGATGCACAAAGACTATTCAGTGACTCCTGACTGGTTTGACTGGAGATCAAGTACAAAAGTGTAGGTCCTTCTGAAGTTTATTTAGGACAAAAATCCCACAACAATCCAAACTCCCCCCGTCCTCCCCACCAAAGAGATCAGCCAATTATTACACATGAGAAATCTCTCAGAAGCGTATTTGACTAAATACATATTTTGTAATGAAAAGCATGCTTTAATATTATTGTTTTATAAGCTCAACATATGAAGCCTAAAACATATTCATAGCTATTTCATCAGGCAAGACTTGCTGTGTTTCATTCTTACAAAGAATCACAATAACACTCTACTAGGATTGGCAATACTAAACCTCAGAGAAGTTTAGCCAAATGCAAAGATTTACCTGTTTGTTCCTTCCAGGTAATGAAGACACAAGCTGAAAAACTGCAACCCGACCTGAGGCTGTACCAACAGCAACCAGATCATCGAAACAACTCAACAGCTTTACAAAAGTTATAGATTCACACCTCCCCTGTTGAAACAAACCATACAAAGAACGCACAAAGTTAATGAGACACCAACAGGAGAGCTAAATTCTGAGCAACTCAGCTTCATTGGAAGAGACGACAGTAAAAGTTAGTATTTACCTCAAAATTGTATTTTTTCATCTGGTTTAAATGTCTGCAGTAGAGATAAAGCATTCCAATGCTGCTCCCCACAGCAATGTAGTCTCCATTGGTATCAAGTGCTGTGAGGTAAACCACAATAGAGCGAAAGCCTTTCTGGATCTTTGTAGGAATGGCATTGAGGAGATAATACAAGGGACAAAATTCCTTAAATATAACTGGTGAAGCCACAGATGCCATAGCAAGGATTTGCATCAGCAATTTTAAGGCTGAAATAAACACATCTACATGACCACATAAGGAAATCTGAAAGACAAAAGCAAAAGACACACCATTAACTTGTGTGGAGAAAGTAAAAGGTTAACAGGAAGCCGCAATTTAGCAAAACAAGAAGAAAAAACTCTCGGTTTTTGTTCTGCATAAAGAAAAAGCAAGTTAAACTCTTGTAGTGAATGTAACCTATTCTTAGAAGAAACTTTTTATTACCAAAAAATGTATTCCTTAGGTTCAGCTAACATATAAGGATGTACGGTAACCACTAAATATGGGATAACCACTTTTTCCTGCAGCTGTAAGCTTGTCAAAGTTGAGTTCAAACACAGTATTTCTTCCCATCTGCCTAGTGAAAAAACCCATAAGGCCTCTGACACTGTACAATCCATATGATATATTTCTTCATCCTTCTGCAACCTCTACCCTCAATCCAGCCAGTGCCCAAGAGCATGGGATATTCACTGTGTCAGTGCTGTAAGATCAGAGCAACAAACCAGAATTTGTGCTCCACTCCTTAATGCCCCACAGCCCAAGAAAAAACACAGTTGAGAAACAGTTCAGCTAGAGCTATGTCTGCTATACGTTCAAATTACAACCAAAAAATTAGAATACTGAGGGAAGAAAGGGGGAAAGTAAAAATGAAAGAACACCTATTTTGACACACACAGGAAAATATCCATGTAGCAACTGAATTTAGAAAGATAAGGAGCAAACAGGAAAAAAGTACCATACGTCCAGCTTTCCTTTTATGGATAAGAAAATAATTTCGTGCATGTGAGCAATACTGTAAATATACTTAGGGGACAATATCTAAGAATAACAGAAACAAAGAGTCTGTTTGCCTTCTCCAAGAAAAACAATGTAGTCAAAGCTCGTCACAGTAACAATATACTGGCACCTTCAGACAAACCTGATCATGAGGAACATAAAAATATTTTAAAAAATTAATTAAACCCCATAATTTTTCTCATCACTACAACCCTGAGAAGAACATTTTGCAGGACTAGCTGCTGCTTCTCCTCATGCGTGACTTTGAAAAAAGAATCTTTCACTTCTTAAATTTTATTTTGCCATAAGCAAGTCTGATTAACAGAATGGTATAGAGTCTACCAAAAATGCTTGCAGTTTTCCAAGACAAGAATTTTGGAATTCTGTAGACAATAAAGTTTTTTATGGTTATTTAAGATCTTAACACTGAAGATTCTCTTTAGCTTCAGCAGAGTTAGAACTTTCTTAGAGAAATAAAAAACAGAAATCTGCCAATTGAAGTTAGAAATGCTTCTAAACGCTCACAATTATTCTGTGAAGTACTCCTACTGCAACTTGTGATATGTCCCATTGTATCTAGTTTTTAATTCTTTAAGGATGGAAAATTATTTTTGTTTGGCAGCTTCATACACTGCTTGCAGTGTGTATCAACTAAATTGGGAAGAAAAAAAAAAAAGAGCTGCTCTAGTTTAATATCTCAATTACTGTGAAAAGCTCTGGCATCTGTTTTCCAACGACTTCAGTTATTGTGCAAGAGCATTCAGCACACACACTTTGGGCCCTGCAACTCTTGCTGTCAATACACAATTCCACTAAATCCAAAGGGACTGTTTGCATGACATTGCCCATTCCTGTCATAGACACGACCATAGGAATAAAGACTGGTTATTTAGTTTATATGTTATCTGTAACAAAAACTGTCAGTAACTGTGCTAGAACCTGTTGTTAGATGTTCCTAATTGTGATAAATTTTACTGCTTGCTAGAGCTTAGAAATTAATTCCACTCTCCTACAATGTTTACAACCTGTCATGACATGCATCTCATGAAATATCATAAAAACCAGCTGATACATGTGTCCAAACTATTTTTCAATGAAGAGTTCCTTTCAGAGATGTTTACTAAGTTAACAGATAACTTCAGTGCATCATGACATTTTCATAATATTCTCACAAACCATCTATTTCCTATCCTATATTTTAAGTCTCCTACCCATTCCTTCAGCATTTACTACTTTCTATCTACCGGCAACTAAATATAAAAAGAATCCACTGCTAAAGTCTTGTTTGCTGTTCTAAATACGCTGTTTTGCCATTTTAGTAATTTTACTAGTCAATGGTCTTCTTTTCTCTAATAAAACAAAATCCAGTCTTTGTCCTGAGTCTCATATGCACAAATCTTCCTCTGTCTAACCTCAACTTCTACCACTACCAGCTACTGCCTCATGAATTTCACATATTTTGGGTTTTAAGTCCCCTTTGTGAGTCTTGTAATTTACATTGGTCAACATCCAAAGCTGCTCTTGTAGCTGGAACCATCTCACACTCCTCAGTTACCAGAGGACCTTCCAAGCCCTCAGAATTCATCCTCTTTCTTAGTTTCCCTCACTTATTCTTCCAACTAAACCATTAAAATATAGTAACTGATTAGCAACTATGGAAATATGCAAAATTGTATTATCCAGAAAAAGACTTTTCCTCTTTCCTCAGCAATAACCCTACCTGCAACCTGATACATATTTTGGAAGTTTACACTCAATTTTTAAAAAGAGAAAAAAGGCAAGTTTGGTATGTTTTTTTCTTTCCACCCACAAAAAGCCATGGGAGGAATTATTTCTTCTCACATACTAAGTTAAATTTAAAAATCTGCTGTTAGGTTAGGGTTCTCACTCTTCATAAAATTTATATACAACCTCTGATGGCAAAGTTTTCAAAAAAACAAATTAAGATTTTGCTCTCTATAACTCATTCACCCTGTATAATCAAAAAAAAGGAAAAATTTATCAATGAACTATAATTTCTTCACAGTGTACACAAATTAGTTTCATCTTGAGCGGTTTACAGTCTAACACAACACTTGTACTGCTTGTGTAAAAACATGTAAGTGAAAGCTCAAAATAAAAATTTTATTAAAAATACTACTAAGTAAGTAATTTTATCTACAGTAACCAAATGTGTAAGAGTCTAGAGGATCTCCCATGTGGCCTGTACATTCAAACCATCTGCACAAATGCCACAATTCTCTGCTTTTGAGCCTAAATTCTTCAATATCCCTCTAATGACAGTTGTGTATCACATGTAGTCTCTAACAGCTTTAGGATTAATTGTTATCTGTTTTTCCTACCTCATTAATCAAAGGCCAACAGTGGATATAATCTATTTTCTCAGGCAGATTTTGGAACTGGATGCATATGTTCAGTCTGTGTCAGCCACAGCTATTCTGAAGTACATAATGGTCATATAGGGCAAATCAGCTTGTGCTAAGCAGCTGTCCTGCAGCAGAGATAAACTGGAGAAAAACAGCACATCAAAACCAATCACCAGACAGAGTCCTTCCTTCTAAACTCTCAGACTTCACAAGTTCTTATTTAATAACATTCAAGGCTATGTTTTGAAAAGCAGCTTTTTTTAAATTTTTTTTTTTCTGGTCTTAGAAACAGGAGTAAGGCTCAATGCTGCCTAACAGAGGCAACTAAAGTGAGAGATAATCCTGTGGTTCAGCAGACAGGCAGTAGTTAAAGGTTCAGTGCCAGGATATGTCACAGATATACTGCAGGAAGCTAAAGCTGGCACTGCATTTCTCTAAGCTCAAGGGTCCTGTTTGTAAAGATGGACAACAGCTTCTTTTTTTTTTTTAATCTTTGACATTAAAATTTACGTTTAAGTTCTTCAGAGCACAGACAAACTCGCGTATGACCATAGCTACACACAACAGTGTCTGTTCTCAGCTAGATCCTGCCAACTGAAAAGGAAAGCAGTTTTTTTCCTATTACTCCTCACACATTTAGCCCCAGAGCAGGCTACACCACTGTCACATCTCCAGAGCTTTTCACAGCAGAATGCTGCCAAGCAGAGCAAAGAACACAAACGCACACCCCGCCAAAGGAGCTCTGCTTTCATGTGTCCTGCACACAGGCAAGTGACCAGCTGGCACACAGGTCACGGTTACCTGATTAACACACACTTGGCTTTACACAACGCATGAAATGTTGCATTTCTGGCTCAAATGAGGCTTGTTTTTTTTTCTCAGTAACATGATAAAAAATAAACAACAAATCTGGATGAAAGAGACAGAAAAAAAAAAAGAAAGGGTAGGAAAAGGAGAACACACAGTCACTGCACATCCTTACAGGGATGGGAAGACTCAGCTGTATTCATGCTGACGGTCTTGTGACACCCTACGAAACTGTCACAGAATTCTAGAATGGTTTGGGTTGGAAGGGACCCCAAAGATCATCTAGTTCCAACCCTCCTGCCATGGGCAGGGGCACTTTCCACTGGACCAGATTGCTCTGAGCCCCATCCAAGCTCGCCTTGAACACCTCCAAGGATGGAGTATCCACAGCTTCTCTGGGCAACCTGTTTCAGCACCTCGCTACTCTCACAGTGAAGAATTTATTCCTAATATCTAACGCAAATTTCCCCTTCTTTCAGCTTGAAGCCATTCTTCCTTGTCTTAACTTCCCCTCCTCAAACGTATTTCTTAAACACATCCTATTGAAACATATTCAGATGTTTCAAACCATTCCTTCCCAACAGCTGCCTTCTCGCTGCAGCCCCTGCCACAGAAGGACAGAGCCAGCGGCTCCCGGCCGGACACCCGCGGGGCTGCCTCGCCTTCCCGCCGGCTTTACCTCGGCTTATGCCGGATTTACCGTCC
>VZRO01001051.1:327528-346743 GCA_013397915.1 Daphoenositta chrysoptera
GGTGGGGCCGCCATGGCGGGGGGGGGAGGGGGGAAGCTGAGGGAAGCGGACGGGGAGCAGGCAGAGGTCGGGTCCCGGCGTTTTCTCAGCGAACTAACGAGGTGCGATGTGCCTGTGGTGTTCTGCCAGGCCCTGGGGCGGCCGCTGTCACACCCTGGTGGGCACCGTGTCCAGCACCTCGCTCATGCCCGGGTGGAGCGGGGGGCCCCGGTGTGTCCCCATGTCTGTTAGCACATTCCTGTGTATAAATATCTAAAGGGCGGGTGTGAAGAGAATTCAGCCAGGCTCTTCTCGGTGGTGCCAACCAACAGGACAAGAGACAGCGGGCAGAAACTGATGCACAGGAAGTTCCACCTGAACATGAGGAAGAACTTCTTTACTGTGCGGTGACCGAGCCGTGAAACAGATTGGCCGGAGAGGCTGTGGAGTCTCCTTCACTGGAGATTCCGAAAACAATCTGGACGCAATCCTGTGCTGTGTTCTTTGGGATGGCCCTGCTTGAGCCCGAAGGTGGGACCAAGTGACCCACTGTGGTCCCTCCCAACCTGACCTGTTCTACGATTCCGTGTGGACTATACATCTTTTGATGTGACGAATTCTTTTCAGGCATCTCTGTGGATAAAAGCTGAAGCCAGCAAAGATTCAGGCAGGGCGTTTGGCTTGGTTTTGATCCCTGCTTTGGCTGCCGGGGCAGAGCCTGAGGTGCAGAGGTGGGGCTGCTCTGTGCGATCAGAGATGTGCAGTGGGCTCCTGTGGCTGCCTGGCCTCCAGAGAGACACCGTGAAACGAGGGCTTTGTGCTCAGCCTGCAGCGGGACCCAGCCTTCCCCCAGACTCCTACAGCTCATGTGTTGCTGCCAATTCACTCTGACATTCATGGCATGAGCACTGCATGCACGCACAGTAATTGCTGCCGTGATTTCTTTCTGTCATACACTGCATAAGCATCTGTCATCTGATGTCAGAAGACTGCTAGATCTGCCAGCACTACAAAGCCACTGCTGTCCCCATGCTGCAACGTCACATCTCAGAATGTGCTTGCATTTTTTTAATAACACGGTTTTCTTGTAAATAGCAAGAGATGAGGAATTAGATTTCATGACCAAAGACAGTTAATGTAAATTCCATTTTACTTTAATCAATATTCACCAGTAAAACAAGGAAATCCTTCACACAAATAGCTGCCAGACACTGATTTGTTTCTGTATGCTTTAAATGGCTTCGATATCTTTATTTTCTCATACAGCAAAAAGTCCTCCTGATAGTACTCCAAGAAGGCCTGTTTCACTCATCAGTGCAAGAAAAATTAAAGATAATGCAGCAGACTGGCATAATTTAATGATGAAATGGGAGAAACTGAATAATAATGGATTTACTACAGCAAAAAAAATAGTGATCATGAGGATCAGTGAGCAGTAAGTATGCTAATACAAGTAAAGATAGCATAAAGATTGCTTTTATTGAGAGAATCATCTGCTTTCTTCACTAGAAAGTTCTTTTTGAAGATGGGGAAATAACATGTCACAATGGATAAGCTAGCTCTTAGATCAAACAGTTGCATTTTTTGGTTACATAAACTATTTAAATTCAAATAATGTCTCATATAGTAATGACATTCGCAAGAAATGAGAAATGTTTATTTTACATAGTTAAACATAACGTATTTAAAATCCTTATATAATGTACAAAGTTAAAATTTAATTCTAAAACCTCAGCCCATGTGAGTTCCCTTATTCTCTCACACATTTTACAGTGAGGCGAGTATTACCAAGTTTCACTCGAGTCAAAAGTTCAGAAGATTTTAATAAAGAATCACTGATTTGTTCAGACAAAAAAGTTTTAACAGTGATGATTTAATAGAAAAAACCCCAAACCAAAACAAAACCCTCCAAAAAACTGAAAAAACCTCCACTTTGGTAGAACTTTTATTTTCATGCTGTAATGAAAAACCTTAATTAACAGGGCTTTGAGCAGCTTCTCCAGGGTCCTGACAGCTGAAGAGGGTTTGTCTGACAGGGTTCTGACAGGTACAAGCTGAGGAATATTTTGCTGTAATGGTGCCAGATGTTGCTTTTGCTCTCTAGCAGCTCTCTCTCTCCTCGGTCTGAGTTTACAGCTGGTGTGAGAAAGTCTGCCAGGCAGGGCAGGTGTCTGCACATTGGCTGCTCTGGTGTCACAGATAAATGTCTTGGCTTAAATTGTGCACAGAGGTGAGTTTGTGGTGAGGCACCAGATCGTCCTGTGAGGCAGCTGAAGCCTGGGCATACCTTGTCCATTATGAGAGAACAACCTCCAGCACAGGGGCAAGGTAAAGAGGCAAAAAGTGTTGTTTTAACACCTGCAAATGTTTTTTAAAGCACATGTTCTAAAGTAGTGTAGCTCTGGTTTTCTCTGGAGATTATGGTACCAGCCCCATTTGCTCACATGGCCAGTTATGCTTCATGCTATTTTTATGTAGGGATTCTCATGAACAGCCTGTGAGAGAGAGATTTTGTAGGATCAGACCACAAGGATTTAAAATCTGCATTGCTCAAGTAAACCTATATGCAGTTGTTTACACTGCCTTATGTTTCTATTTTAGATCTCAAGACAACAAACTGGAGATAGCATGTGATAACAATGCCACAGAACCTGGAAAGCCAACCCCAAAATACAATGAAGAGCTGGACAAGTGCTGTGCAGAATTACTTAAAACCTTAAAGCATATGGTGATACTAATTTTTCAGACTTAGTCAATATGAATCAAATCCAAGTGTGCTCAAGTAACAAGGAAATGTCCTGAAGTATTTATTGTAGACAGAAAATTGGGATTTCCATTTGTAGTTCTTTGGCTTCAAACCTTAATGACTATAAATACAGAGTGCACCATTTATTTGATCGATTGGTAAATTTGAAAGTTGGTTTTACATCTGCTGTCTGCTTGTAGTTCTACTCCCCTCTTTATAAAGGGACCTGGAAACAAATCACAGAAAGAATCCATGCCAAAGCTGCACCTGTTTTCTCATCCTGGATATTCCTTCTGTTTAGAACAAAAGAAACAGCAAAGCATAAAGCAGTGCTTTACCTGCCATCATATCCTTGCAGCTGTCTTTGATCAGACATAATGCAGTCGTATTTTTAGCCTGCCTACCTGCATTTGCTGTGCAGATCTCCTTCTCTGGAGAGTGGAGTAAGATTATTATTATGTAACCCACCTTTTTTTCCTGGATACCTTGCTAGGAATTAATGTCACCTGTCAGTTTGACAGGAAGCAAAAGAATTTTTTTCTGCCTGACACTGTAATTTAAAATTCTTATTAAAACCAACTTTTATGGCCTTTTGCCAAAGTGGAGGCCCATTAAAAGGACAGTAGATCTGGTTTTTTATATGGACAGGATACAGTCCTCCAGTATTTAGAAAAAGCAGGAAACTGGCTAGATTTCCCTCAGATTTTGTTCTGTGGGGAAAATGTGGGGGGGTTTTATTTTTTTTTTCCTTGAGTTACTTTTGTATTCAGACCACAAATGCATTGATGACATTCTTTACTCTTCCTGAGTAACAGGAGCCTAAGCAGCCAGTGTTAGATTGGATACTAAACATAGCTCCTATGACCCAATTTATTTTTCATTCCTTAGGAGTTTATGTGAGCTTACAGGTTCATAGATGTATCTGTGGTTTAGCTACTTGACTTAAAGATACTGCCTGCAAGCTTCATTTTGGTGTAAATATTCATACCCAAATGCACAAAGTAAGGTGAACATGAAGGAAGTGGATAGAATGAACTGTTCTTTGAAGCAAGCTGTTAGATCAGCCTAGATATATTGTCAGTAGTAGCTTGAGCTGCTTTGCTCACCTGCTGCTGATCTTTTGAAATTAAAGTCATCTTGATATGGTAATGTAAGAGAACACGATAGGGCTTGTGCTACACCTGTGTGATGTTTTTCCCCAGTGCTAAATTGCTATAGGAAAAACTAGGGAGGTGAAAAAATGAGAGGGCTTTAGTATATTTCTGCATGAGGGAAACAAAAGAATGTGCAAAAATCATAGTCATATCTGCAGTGTTCAGAATTTCAGGGTTTCTCATATTAAATCTTTAAATAGATTCCAGCTTTGATTTCTGTCTGGAGTTAAAAAAATGTGACTTAGAAATGTTAATACTAAATAGCCTTCATAAATACTGTGTTTTTAAAAAATGCTTAAAATTACAGTAGCCTGATGTTCCTGAGATATTCATTAACGTTCCATGTTCGTCATTTTCAGACAAAAATACAACTGAAAATGGAAAAGCTTACTTCGACTACTAAAGGAATCTGTGACTTGGAAAGATTCCACCATGGAGATGGGAATTGCACAGTACCCTTTCATACATGGCCCACACCATACTTCTGTAAGTAAAATATTGATTATCTTAGCTAATTACATTGTGTCATCACTGTCACCTAATTTATGACTAAAAAATAAGCCCTCTTATCTGGATGTCTTGCCTGAGAGGGAGAGAGTGCTGTCTCCTTTCCAATTGACTAATCAATAAACACATGAATGCACCACTTGGTGTAGGGTTACTGCTGATGACTGCCAAGCATTGTCTGACATGCAACGATTACAGCACAGAACTAAATTTGTCAGCAGTTTACAGTATCCAAGCTGCAACAGCCACATCCTCTGCGGGCAGAGATGTATTTGCAACTTGCTGCTGTTAAGCTGCAGGCTTAACTACTTGACTTGTTACTTGACACTGAAATTAAATCCTTGAATGCAAAGAGCAAGCTATACCTCAGTTAATTCTCCAGCAGCCAAAGAAAAATACCTCTGATCTCAGTGTCAGTCAAGACAAGTAAAGAAATTTTACTGTCTACTGTTAATACTAATTCTTTCAGCATTCACTTGATGGCAAAAGGTACTGCCTCCCAACTGGTATTACCCCAGTTTTAAAACTGTCTGCATTCAAGAGAAGCCTGATTGCATGCAAGACAACTTCTTTGTGAAGTGAAAATCATACCTCTGTGAAGCCCTGCTTCGTACTTCACTACCACAGTTCAGCAGGAATCTTCTGTATTAGTTTCTGCCAGCTTAAAAGAATAAGAATGACAAAGACAACTGCTGTCAAAACACCCATTGTGACTGAATCGTTTAGTGATGCTGTCTACTCCATGAAAGACTAAATCCCTCTGAAGGCAGTGATAGTTCAGGCTAAGTTGGAAACACAAGATCAGTCTCTCTTTAAAAATACTTTGTGCAGTTATTTTTTAAGAAGTCAAACAATGAAAAATTACAGATGCATTTGTACCCCCCTAACAGTATTACTAACATAACTAGTAACAGTTTTTACAATAAACGCTTCAGTTTTGATCTGTTGGGGATTTTTACTGTTGTTTTTCACTGTTGGTGTTACTCATTGGTGATCATGGATTGCTGAAATGCATCACAGTATGTGAGAACATCCTTTAGATTAGCTAAAATCAAGAGGGACTCTAAAATGTGAAGCTCATATTGCAGGATAGCATTTCCAAATATTAAAATCAAATTTCAGTTATTTGAGGAATAGCTGTAATTGATAATTTTACAGTGGGTCCTGGGAACCAGTACCACTGCTTATTCTGTAATTAACTGGGGACTCACGTAAAAATCAGAAGTAAAATATATCCCAAAGCCGAGGAAATTGTTAAACATTTTATATTCTAATGTAAAACACGATTCATGCTGCAAAAAAAAAAAAAAAAAGAAGATGGCTAATTTTGGGGAATAGCTTATGTAAGTTAGGGTTTTTTTATGATCCACATATTACAAGTATAATTTAGCTTTTAGAAAATTGCTGAAATATTCTGGTCAATGTGTTTGCTTTTTCAATCCATTTCAGATGAGGTTTGTCTGAAGCTCTCTGAAATGTACAAGAAGGAGCTACAACTCAAGCAAACAATTGTACAAGAGATTGCTCATTCTGCTGACCAGGATCTGATGATGGTGTATTTATCTTCGTGGTTGTACCAGCCTTACATTGAGAACAGCAGCACACTGCTGCTGGAGGCCATGCTGCTGGAAACAGGACACAGGCAGTGCTAGAGTTCCAAAGGTTACATGGCTGGCTTCTAGTGATGTGTACACGACACTGAATTGGCAGATTGCAGGGCTTACCAAGTAAGTTGATTTTTTGCAAAACCTATTAAAAGTATTTTTTTCTACTTGTATTCCTTACTTTGTCTTAGATGATACTTGTTTTCCTGTGTGGGACAATCTGCTTTTGGTTGCTTTCATCTATTTTAGGGCAACACACAGGATACAGGTAGGAGGCTAAGTCCTCTGTAATCAGAAAGAGGTAATCACTGCTTGGTAATCTGGGGGGATTCGATGCATATAGAAGCTACAGCAAAAACTGTTACTTCCTCCCAAGTCTGGACAGCCTAAAATACCTATACGGTCCCTTTTGCCATCAAAATTCAGCACTTCTTGATCTTTCATGGGGTTTTTTTTGCATGAATTATCAGGGCAAATATTTTTCTATTTGCTTTGTAAATGGAGGAGAGGAAAGCACAAAAGGAAGACTCCAAGAGGATCCACAGAGTTTGGTATGTGGTTTTGAAATGCTGTTGCAGACAATAGTGTAAATTCTGGTTTGGTTTTGATTCTGATGATGTTGGGTGCATCACCCTCGAAGACTGATCCAAGCCTGAACCGGTGCCTGGGGAAGTTTTAGTACAACTCAGCATTCCACAGTCATTATATAAGAAGGTCTTGTCCCTTTTAATTAATTTTAACTTTCTTTTTTCTTTTAAGAGATGTTTCATGAAAGCATCAGTTGAATAAAACAAAACCTTCTTTAGTCAAGGCTGTATCCCATATTGTTTGCTCCTTGTCAGGGGGCTCAATAAGTTTTTCCTTGGATTAGTTACTGATGTCAAGTGGTTTTGGTTTGAAGGTGTATCCCTCTGCACTGATAGGAAAAGCAGGGTCACTTAACCTAATTGGCTCCAAGCTGAAACCTCATAAGCTTAGTAGGGAAATAACATCAGTTTCCTGCAGTAACAGGAGAGACAGTCATGAATTGAAAAGTTTTCTTGAAATGTTGCTCTGTTGAACAATGAGGTTGTTTCTGGCAGCTAATAAGAGTTCTATTCTTAGCCTGCAATTCTAGCATCTGAAAAGAAATTCTGCAGTAGCTCAAGAATACAGTTAGGAACAGCTTTGTTGGGTTTTGTTATTTTTTCAGTGGAAGTGTTCCACCTAGTTTAACAGCCACCTTAATTCATCTGAGTAGGGCCAGACCTGTGTCACTATGGAAACATCTCCGTACTTCAAAAATATTTTCCAAGGAGAAAAGATTGGTTCACATATAGAACTGTTCTTTTAAGATGAGAGTAGGTGTATTGTATTTCCCAGCATGTATAAATTGATAGGGAAGGCAAAATTGAAGCAAATTTTCATTTTCTGCACAGGAGGAAAGTGTGGTTTGTTCTCATTTTTTAAGAGGAAAGAAGCTCTTCAGGAAGGGGTCTTCATATTCACAGACCTTCTTGCTTATTGACTGTTGTTGGACATTGGAAGATTACTGCAAAATCGTTACAGAGATGTTTTGTCATTCTAGCTCTAAAAAGTTGATTGTTCCATTTGTAGCCCTCAGACATCATTATTAGACAGTCAATACAAAAGAGCAACATAAAGAATTGGTCGCTGCAATTAAAGACTGTAAGACCAGCAGAACTTTGCTTTGTATATTACCTTCACTTACAAGGTAGGTCTGTATTCTGTGGCAGTTACCACCTCCTAAAAAAAGAGGGAAAAAACCCCAAAACAAATCGTGCCACATTAGTAACTCATTAACATACAGTATCTTTCACAACTACTCATAAAAGGCAACATTTTGGGTAATCAAATTCATCTCCTACTCAGGCAACCAAGAAAAAACCCACCAAACAAAAAAGCCTAACTCAACTATGTTCAAAGGGACAGTAAAGAAAAGTAGAGCAGTTTATTTAATCTGTAAATTGTCTTTTCTTTCGTTTAGATTCAATTTTAGTGTTTTTCTTCAGTAACAATACCATGAAAAAAAATCAGTGTTCGTACTCAATTTAAGAACAATTCTCCTGTCCTTCACCTGGTTTTCCCAATAGTTGCATCTATTCAGCAATGAGGTGACAATCACATTTTAAGGATATGTTACCACCTATCAGTAATGTCTACTCACTTAATGCTGTTCTTTTTCACCTGCTAAACTTCTTGAAAGAAAAGACAGTGCCTCAGACACGATGGTGGTAGGTCTCCACAAAAATATAATTTGATCCAAAGATCATATTGAAAGTATGACAAAAAAATCAAGTAATTTGCCAAGTTCTCTCCCTGCCTAGAGAAACAGTCCCTTTGTATTATGGTTAAACAGTACAAGGTAGTGTGGAGTTACTAGGAAGGTCAAAGTTTAGAATTCATAAAGGATGCATCATCTGAAAGAAAAGTATAATACCAGTCCAACAAAAATAGGCCATGACAGACTAAAGCAAAAAAAAAATTTGGTACCTCATTAAGGAAAATTAGATCACCACATATGCACCTTCCCATTTATGTCTATGTAACAGCAATTTTTAAAGGTGTGGCTGAAGATTAGACAAGCAACTTAAATACATTTCCAACTGTTCAGTACAAATTACATCTTGTTTGAGGCTATTTTTGTCTCTAACTCAGTGAATGCTTATTTCAGTAAGGATCAGCTAGGCTGTCACATTGTTCCTGGAATGCATAAGTGTGGATTATACTTAAAACTGTCCATTTTCCCAGGCAGATTTATGTGCATCAAGTCTAGATGCTAATGAATATTCAAGATAGCTTTTAAAAAGTGCAATAACAGTGTTTTGTAATCTCAGTGGCACAGAAAATGCACATTTTTAATACAGTTTTTATTTTACCCATATACAGCTTGCCAGTACACAGCACATCACTGCTGAACAGCAGTACAACTTACTGCATTTTTAGATGGCTAGAGAGAAAAGGGATTATGTAACAAAAGGGAACAGTGCAAGTTTTAGGGTTGACAAGATTTCTACTTTCCACCCATCCCCAACATATAAAGCAAATAGAACAATGTTAATTCTAGAATTTTTGGTTGCAATGCTGCTAGATTTATATAAACATAAGTTATAAAAAGTACAGGGCATAGAAACAGTTTACAAATAAGTTAAATTTCAATTATCTCAGTATTCACATTAGAAAAATATACACTTTATAATCAGTCTTTTCCAGAAGAAAGCTTATAGCGTTTTCTAACTTATGGCTCCAATTCACTTTGTGAGAGCAAAATATCTTCACTTTGGCCACCTGCTTCCATTGCCAGTAGTGCTTCCACTGTTTCCAAAGGTATCCCTTCGGGTGTGCGAATGTGCATTGTAGTACCATTGGAATCAGTCACAATAACGATGCCTTCAGCCTGAGACAAAACAGCAGTGTCTGGATGAGACAAGATAAGCCCATCTGAAGTCTGAATAAAAATCTGTTCGTGTCCCTGAGACAAAAAATCATGGCTCTCATCAGAAATCTCAAAAGCTACAGTTTCATCTACAGTGACTGTATTGGCCAGCTCCTGTGCTTCCTCTGTCCCACAAGAATACTCACTCTGGTTTTTAAAATCATTTTCCTGGTTCCCGTGAGTGGGCAGGGAGGCTCCCTGGACAGCGTTCTGGTGCGACTCGGCCTGAGCACTGTGGGGGTAGTTCATTGGCACAACGTTTGTCGAAAAAACTTTTTCAAGCTCTTGTATCTCATCAGTCATATCAGCATGATGAAGTTGCTCAGAACGTTCTTTAATTGCAAAATTAGGGTTTTCTTCTTGCAGTTCCTGATACTTTGGATTGTGGCCGTTTCCTTGACTGGTTGGTGAGGCAGTGCTGTGACTGGGCACCGCCTGCTCCGACACGGAGCTGCGGAGTGCGGGAGCCGCCGCGTTCCCGCTCACAAAGCGTGCCCGAACCAGCCCAGCCGAGCCCCCTGCTTCCACAGGCAGCACCACTTCGGGGTGCAGCAGAGATGCTTCACCTGCCACGTCTGCTCCCTGTAAGCTCACAGGCTGGGGATACTCTATCCTCATTTCCACAGTTTGGGAGAAGGTACCTGAATTTTCACCATCAATTCTGACTCCTGAATCAGCAACTGAATTATGTTCCTCTGCTGTCTGTAATGTACTTCCAGTTGTGCAGCAAGTGATATGCCTATCTTCTGAAAGCAGGATTTCTCCATTTAATGGATTAAAACCTGAAAAGGGGAAAGAAATATTATTTTGTTGGGCAATCTAATATTGCATGCCAAAAAAATTATTTTTCAGCAATAATTTTGGAGGAAAAGCTAGACTACTTCCCTGCTTTCTTTCCCCCAAATCAGCAAACTTGAAGCACCTTACAAGAGTTTCACAGAAATTCCCAATGAGAAAGTCAGTATAAAAATATTTAGGAAATTTTTGAATAGTGATATTTTATCAAGGATTTCTGTATTAAGAGATATTAAGAGACCTTAGGTTAAGAGGCAGCCTTTTTCTGTTAATCCTGCAAACAACCTGGGCTGAAAGTCAAACTCAATTTTCTTCCATCATGCAGCCAGTAACATTAAAAGATCAAGACTTTACCAGGTACAAACTTGTCAGCTGCTCAGCCTCATCGCCATTAAGTAAGTTGATGGAAGCATTTAAACTTCTGTTTAAATTTCTATTCCTAATCAAGTTCATCCTGGATTCAGACATGTCATTAGATTACTACATAATAATGTGCTAAGAGCCACAGAGGCACTTTTGTCCTGGGCCAGAAAAGCTAAAAACCACAAGAAATGCAGTGTTCTACCAGTTACTTGACCTGGACCTGACCAGGGTCCCAAACCCTGAAGGTAATTGAACAATAACTACTAAGCTCCAGTAGTATGAGCTGTCAGTCTTTATTATTAAAGGTCAAAAGGAACAAGTAGGTTGGTTTGGATTTTTTTTTTTTGTTATGAAAGATACCACTGCACAACAAAGGAGACCTAACACTGCAGAAAGGACTATTTTTAACTTTTTGCACTGTAGACTAGCAAACACCCTACTAGCAGGTGCAAGCAAAACATAATTTTAAAAACTCATAGCCCAGAAGAAAATCAGTGCAGCAAGAAGTAAGCATGGTCATGCAGAGAGCCTTTCAGAGAAAGAAAATCTAATGGAGGGAAACAAAAATAACCATTGACTGAAAGACATGCAAAGGGCAAAAGCAAAGCCACTTACAGCAACACCAAAACAAGGTATTTACAAAGAGGATGGTACTGATAGACGTATCTTACTAGAGATTTACTTTCCTTTCACTGTTACCCTGCTAATCTGAAGGGCAGCAGGATGAAAGATGAAGAAGGAATAAAAAGAAAGGCAACCACCTGAAGACTGGTGCAAAATGGTGCCTCAATTCCAATACAAGATGTATTCCATTGATGAATACAGGACAACCTACACCAGCTCTCCCTTTACCCCAAGAGCCACAAAGTTCTGGGAATTCTGCTACTGTAGCTGGCTGGGACCAAGAGGAAGGACGTGCACTCTGCTTCCTCTTCCTCTGCTCTCCCACAGCTGACACAATGGTCATGCACTCTGAGGGACAGGACAGGCAGGGAGCACACAGCAGAGGACAGTACTGTGCTCCTAAGTAGTATCAATAACTGGATTATCATGCCTCCAGAACTGAGCTATTGCTGTCTGCATAATCAGTAACTCTGCCCTCCTCATGAGGCCTTTCTAGTTAAACACTTGCTTTTGAAAGACCTGGGAAGCAAGTTAAGAAATGAAACTTTAATACAAAAACCACAGCAGCTTGAAGAACAAAGATTTGCTCAGTTCCTCCATGAACAGAACAGAACAGAACTGGAAAACTTGAAGACGTTACCATCTTTTTCAAACAGTGCACACAAATTTCCACTCTTTTCTTTCACTTCATCTTGACTGGCATAAGCACTGTTCACATTCTCTGTTACGTCTTCTAACTTGGTCCTTTTGGCTGGTGGCAACAGTTCTTCCCCTGAGCTCTGTCAATACAAGAGATGATTAACTGCTGCCCCTATAACAGTTGAAAATATTGGAAAAGATAATTGTGGAAACATCATGGCAGTGAACTGATGATCCTTGAAAACATGATTTACACTAAAGGTCTTCTGAAAGGTAAGGATTTAAACACAGCCCTCACACTTGCCAAAACTCCAATGGGAGGAAACACAGCTCTCTGCTACAGCTGTAAACAGACTGAAGCTTGTCAACTGACCAGAAAGAAAGAAACTGTTTTCATGCCCCTCTATCCACCACCAAATAATCACTTCTCCAAAGTCTGAGCCTCCTGTAGGTTAGGCCACTTCCTCTAACACAGGTTGGAATCTGTGGGGCCCCCAGTTAGCAGCACCTCAACAAAGTTCTTTTGTCCCTGTATCACGACGTTACCTGCAGGTAAGTCTTTGATATTCTGTCCTGAATGCTACCAATGTCTTCCCAAAGCACATACTTAGTGTGCTAGTTCATACGCCCTGCTATGATACCACAGCAGAGAGAACTTTCAGTATTTCTGAACACCATGACAGCCTTACTTTAACATGACTCAGATAATACTAGCATGATTTTGTAAGGAATAATTACATGTTTTAAAAAGTTTTAATTTGTCTTAGTTTCTCTGTAATTTTCACAAAGGCATTCCATACCTCAACTAACCGTTTTTGTCCCAGTACATCCACAGGCACTTGCTCACTAATTTTAATTACACATTGTGAACAAGAGCCTGCACCTTGCATCTTCTGTTCTCCACTGAGTATTTCTGTGATTCCTAGAGATTCAGCAACCTTCAAAAAAAGGAAAAAAAGTAAAAGTTAACCTGTTAGATCTGAATACATAAATACTGAAATACAGATTAGTTTTCTTAAAACTGAACTAGAATTACACCATGTCTAGCCTGACAATCACCTCAGCTCAATGCAAGTATTTAGACTCCCATGTTTTCTACTAGCCTTCACACTGACACATGATCTTCATCTGAAGGTGACTGTTAACAAGCAAACGTGAAAGAATTATGGTTATATATAGAATCCAGAGACAGTTACTCAGAGCAGAGTTTAATAAAGATTATTGAGGCTTTCCATCATATAAAAAACATTTAAGCCTTCCTGTTTAGAGTATCTCTGCATAGTTAAGGAGTTTCCCCCCTCCTCACTTTCCATTCCTGTGCTTCATCCCTAGTAGGTGTGCTACTATCCAGCCTAACAAGGCTAGGTTGTTTTGGGGTTTGGTTTGGTCTTGTTTTTCTTTCTTAAAGAGCATCATTCTATATTAAGAATGCACATGAACAGAGAAGATAAGCAAGAAAGAGGTTCCATCTGTCTTTCTAGATACAGCTCCATAAACAATGAATCTGGAGTCACTAAAATAATAGTTTGCAGTTTTATTAATGTAGTAACTACCTTTCACATTTGTTAGTATCACTGTGAACTGCATAGATGCATTCAGTTTGCCCTCATTTTGCAATGAAACTACTTATCCCTTCAAATCAAGGTCACTCATTTTAAATATAGACCCCTCTCTCCTTCCTGATCAAACATCAGGATGTACCTTTATGAGCAGTTAATGGTAAATACACCTTGCAGTACCATGCAGCTTCTTACTACCCCAGCTATGCAAGGCAGGTATCAGCACTGCTAGAATTGTTTTTAATCTTCCTAGTTGTATCCACTGACATAAACTAGAATTGTAGTTTTATTGTGGATTTCTTTTTCTTCTTGGTAAATTGTTGGGACTTTTTACAATAATGTCTATTTTTGCTAATCAAAAATCATGTTTTCTTCAAATAAATTTACCTGCACGAGAAAGCTTATCAGAGAAAATTAAAAATGCAAGGCATCTAAAATAAAGCAAGCAAACAAACCAATCATAGTTCCAAACAGAGTGCTTTATTACCTTAGCATCTTTTATTTCAACAGGCTGCTGGCAACTCACAGAATCAGAATTACTGAGGTGATCATAAGCCATTTTCTTTACCATGTTATGCAAGTCTTCAAATTCCCTATACACATCTGGAAAGTAAGCTTTGGCTGGATATCCTTTTTCAACCTAGGAATAAGAGGGGAATAAAAAAGGGCTTGTTTCTCCCTCCCTTTACTTGAAAAAAAGATGAAATCAGGATCTGTCAATTTTGTTTTGTTCAACATTTTAAAATAGAAACATGCAAGTCAAGAGACTATAGAATATTCAAAATGCCACTGAACCAGGCAGCAAAAAGCAAGGCTTTGAGCTGAGACCTACCAGAGTTTTGCCTGTGTAAGACTGAGGTGATGTGTGGAACATCTACATGCCACACAATCCTAATTTAGGAAATTCAATTATGTCTCTAAAGGAATCTTTTCATGTATACTAATGGAAGTATCCCTAAAATAATTTAATATTTTTACATAAAAACTCACCTTCATCAACAGAAATTCATACACCGTAACAAGCTTTGTAAGACGTGGGAGAGCCAGCTCCATTAAGTCTTCATTATCACATTGTTGTATTAGCTGTCAAAAGCCAGAATGAGATTATTAGGAAAAAGCAGCCCACACATTATGCACCCCATTTTCAGAACATAAAATATCACTACTTTTTTTTTTAAAAAGATATGCTGTATGTTTAGGCAGCTTTAAGAATAGATGCAAACTAACTCCAAAATGGGGTAAATCAGAAAACCTCAGAACAGTTACTACTCGTGCAGACAAAACTCAGTCCCAAAAATGTTGCCAATTCATAGAAAGAACAGCAACCTCAGTAGCTTTAGTAGCCATAAAGGATCTACAACACACAGAAAACAAAGAACAAATTGTGTTAGTTGGATTTTAATCCCCATTCTATCCTCCCCCAAGACCTTCTTTGTGGGTTTGTTTTGGGGGGTTTTTTATTATTATTTCTTCTACTATGTTGGAGAAGATACGTAGTAGCAGCTAGTAACTTTTCTTCTCCAGAAAAAGGATAGCAAGAATATATCTACACGTCAAAAGTCCCTTCCTAGACTGAGTTCCCTTTTTCCACTGTTCCAGTGTTGGAAGTATTTTTTTCTTAAAAGACAACTTGATGTTTTCTTCTTAGAAGCCATCTTAGGCTTTCATCTTGTCCATACACAAGGATGTTAAAAAAAATATATATTTTTGAAAACAATTAATTGAAAATAAGTGATTAAAAAAAAGGGGAAAAAAAATAGGGCGGGAGAAAAATACTTGTGAAGTAATTGCAGAAGAGAGCCATACCTCTTTTAACCTAGCTTTTCTTCTGAATACATTGTGTTCTGCTGACACACTACTAAGTGACTTTGAAGGGGACTGACCAGGTCTGCTAAGCCTTCCAGAACACCTGGATCTTCCACCCATCCTGGGTCGACCACGTCTCTTTGGTCGTCTGGGTCTTCCAGGTCCTTTTGGTGTTACGGGTCCCCGGTGTCCTGAACTGGTTTCATTTGGTTGTTCTGCCAGCAAGTGTCTGCTTTCCTCAGACTCTGAACCCTTAATTAAAAGAAAAAGTATTTATTCACCATTCTCAGCAGTTTTGAGGAAGACAATTTTATAATTAAGTTTGCCATCTATGCAAACAATAACAGTGTATTAAAAAATGGAAAGCTGGATACAAGCATAACGTGCAAAGAAAGTTGTGGAATAAATCCAACACATTAGTAAGATTGCTACTTCTGCATCACATAAATGCCATTATTTGCAAAGTTAGCATTTTTGAACAACAAGATGTCATACAAAATAAAGAGATTAAATAAACAATGAAAGAGCTGCTTTAAGTAGGTTAAATACATTTAATATTTTGGAAGTAAAATATATCCTCTTTAGATAAAGAGGTTGTAGAAATAAAACTTAATTAGCAGTAAAACATACTCAAAGAATAATTTGGGTTTCATTGAAACCATGTCAAAGCATGAAGACTTTATACGAAAGACAAAACTCTGACACCAGGAAGAGTGACAAGCCCAGTAATTAAATATCAAAATGTACTGCCTAGTTTCCACATTTCAAAATCCAGTCTTCCCTAGGAACACAGCTAGGAAGTAGCTTCTGTTATAAGATCACACAGAAACTCAAAGTACCTTTTCTATTTTTAAGTTATCATCATTATTTCAGTACAAAACTTTTTAACTCTTCAAAGGAATGATTTCTTACTTAAATGTCTTCCCTTCCAAGCTAGAATTTCTAAGAATGTTCTAGCATCTTTTAAGAAATGAGTTTATAATAATACTGAGGTACATCAGGCTTCTTTGCATAATCTGCACATTTGCATCCCAACATTCAGTAACTCCCTACTATTCTACTGATTAAGGAAGCTCTAAAAATGGCAAATTTATGTCAGTTCTATCCAGGGATTAAATTACTAAATTAGTTCTAAATTTGACATAAGACTAGAGGTTGAACATGGGGATCTTGATTGGCTTCCTGTTTGTATCAAACAACTCTACAATAATTCAGAGAGCAGACTTCAGTATTCTGCAATTCTCTTTTTCCAGAGATGTTAAGCAAGTGTAGATGATGAGGGAAGGTTTGTTTGCTGCACTGGCACCTTAAGCTGTAAATTTTCACTTTCCTGAGAACAACTTCACAATTACAAACACAAGTAATAAATGTGACACCCCTACATCTAAACGAGTACTTTTTCCTAGCCAGCAGCTGCATCAACTTGCTGCAAAATGTGAAGAGTCATTTTAATATTAAAAGAAACTTTTCTTTGAAGTGACCAGCTTAAAACATCACAGGAAAAAATTTGCAGCTGAGGCAGCTTCCAAGCCAGACTCAAATCTCACCAGTGTTTGGTGTGCACGGTTTCAAAGCCCCACTTTGAAAACCTGCTCTAGGAAAAGCTGCAGTTCACTGTTGTGTTCCAAATAAGAGATTTTTCTGTGATGACATTATTTCAGCAACAGAAGATGAGAGAGCAGATGATGTGTTGCTGTCATGCTAAAGGCTGTAACTGAACAACAGTGTTCTTACCCAAATGCAGAGAAGAATGTAATTTATGCAGACAAGGTGACAACTGTATGTCAGAAACCCAGTAACAAATGAACACTCAGTGAACATTTAGTTATATGTGTCTGTGCAAGAGTACTATTGCTGCAGCACTGCAAGAGACAATTTGATTTTTAAAGCACTTCAATGGGATATTTTGCCTAATGTAGTCTATCAGTGGATATTTCTGAGCAGTACAAGACTGTGCAGCTACAGAACTGCCATGCTACTTTGAATGAAAGAACTGACTTTACCTGTTCTCCAGCCTTTGAATCAACAGTTTCTTCCAGATTGGTAGCTAGTGCTTTTTCATGATTTAAAGTGACAGTAATTGAATCCAAATGTGCTGGACTCATCATTTCCTCTTCAAATATACTTCCATTAGGCTTATTTAGAGGTATTTTCTGAGGTGAAGACTCCAGCTGTCCATGGTCTGGGTTAAGTTTATAATGTCTTGCTAATCCTCCTTTTCCTATGTAAGATTTTTCACAAGTCTGACATTTAAACATTTTGGGTTTCAGATTATAATTTGAAGAACTGAATAATGCATCCTTTCCCTTCACCTTTCCTTCTTCATCATCTTCTATACTCAGCTCAGAGTAGTCATCAGAATCAGACTGATGACCATCAGCCAAATCCTCCATTTTAATGAATTTGTAATCTTTAGCTTTGTATTTGGGGGGGCGCGAAATCCGTCCAGAACGGGTTTTCACCTTCAAGGATTTCTTTAACTTGTCATCCTTTTGTTTTTTTTCAAGGCATGGTGTACTTGCTGAACTGGCTGCAGCCATGGCAGGATTTGGAGACCTCGAAGCCGATGCTGTGGCACGAGTGGCCCTCTGTCCATTCACCATCTTAGATGGGGGAATCTTGCTCACAGACACTGACCCGTGAGATGGTAAAGGCCTCTGCATAACCAGCTGAACTGGAGACTCTGAAGAACTTTGCAGGAATAGCTGCTGCTGCTCAGTTCCTGAAACGGGCTGTATCCTAATTATCTGGGGATTAATAATGCCAAGTCCTGGTATGCTAGAATTCCTACCAACTGGCTGACTCAGCGTTAGAGTTTTGGACTGGATTGGTGCCAATGATGTCATTGGCCTTTCAGTTTCCTTCATCTGTCCTGGCTGAACTTGGACACAAATGGCTTCCAGCTGCTTTTGTGGAAAAAAGGAAGAATTGCAATTACACAAATACAGCATTAATAAATAAATACAATACTTATCAAGATAATACACACATGCCCTTAAAGCAAAGCATGAAGAAACCACTGCACATCATTAGTTTTCCATTTTAATGCATCAAAGCACAGATTTAACATCAAAGCACAGATTCCCTTCCTTCAAGCTATGGGTTTTCCTGCACATTTACTGCTGTGACTGCTGTTCAACTAAAGCATGTAAAGTTTGCTCTGAGGCCATGTCACAGCTTTGTTTCCTGCTAGCAGGCCTGCCTGGAAGAGCAGAGTCAAGGCCATCACCAAGGCACATTCATAACCTTCAGCAAACCCCAAACACGGGAGAACTACAGTCTGCTACATGACACAGGCCAAATAACCAGTCCAGGACATACTATAATATGTGTTGAGTTCCCAAAAACTTTGTGGTGGTGATTCAGAGAATCAGATGTTACTGCCCGTCTCCTTCACAGTTCTGTCTCATCCAAATTTCTGCCTCAGTTTGAAACGATCACTTGACAACCCCTGCACCCCAAACGTGGGTTGAAAGCCCAGGTACTGTCACCTGCAAAAGAGGCATGCACTAACTCCCTGTGTATCATCACTTAACCACTATGAAACAGCTCTTCTAAGCTGTTCTTGGCTGCAGGTGTTGTCAGACCGAAATACTGACCACAGCAGCTATTAGCTACATTCAAACACAGATTTTCCCAAACCACGCTGAGAGCTGTACCTTTGAGCTACGGGACTGGAGTCTACACCCGAGGACAGGTGTGACTGAGGAGAACGGCAAAAACCCCAAGAAATTATCTATAAGGATTAAACCCGCCGGAGCCGTGGCTCTCATCACCGACGGAGCGCCGCAGCCTCCCTCCCCCAGCCCCGGGGTTACCTTCTGCGGGAGGAGGCGGGCGGCCGCCGCGGCCCTGCCCTGCTGCAGGGCGACCTGCTGGGCCACGCTCTGCAGCTGCCGGGCGGCGTTCTGCATGATGCCGCCCGCGGGGCCGGGCTGCGGCGGGGCCGCGGCGGCCACCGCCGGCTTCAGCTGCTCCTGGGCCTTGCTCACTTGCTCGATGA
>VZRO01001052.1:0-12470 GCA_013397915.1 Daphoenositta chrysoptera
AGAATGATGACTCTACTAACAAAACTGCAGTTCATGCCTCCAATGAGGATTATTTTCCTCTCTGAGAGCAAAAACGAGATTTATTTCAAAAGAAGTCTTCACAAGCCATCATGCTACCAGTATTCCCATTTACAAAAGTGCAGATCTATGCCCTTCTCACTGGCAGACATTATCTGCTTGGAAATTACACCTGCTCTTCCTGTGTAGGCATCTTAGATCTTTTTTAAAACATGGTATGTATTTCACAGAAAACAAATAATCAGTACTGGCTTTTTAAAAGAACTACACAAGATAAAGTATTTTTGTGGCTCCTCACTAGTGGCAATTCACTCTGTGATTATTTCACAGATTTCACAGAATTTAGGTCTCCTCTCATCCCCCTATGTTTGCATTATTTAATTTGACTCCTCTCCCAACTCCCTTTGACAATATGTCTATCTTGCTGTCTTTTACCTTGATTCATTGCTAAGCTCCTTTTTAGGCTACCAACTCACACTAATAACCATGTCAGAATTTTGCATCCTCACCATATGTTCAGTGTAGGAATCAGAAATTACAGGCACACTTGAAACACCAAAAACCCGCCCCACAGTCCGAGCTACAGAAACATGCTTAAGAGATTACAGTGACTGCATTTATACCCCAAATGAATTGGTTTTTAATAGTTCAGGAGAAAAAAGCCTTTCAATGCCAGCTTAGAAGGCACAGTATCTCTAGACATTCTCTACTTCACAGTCAAGGTAACCTCACTCTCCAGGTATGCAACAGGAGAAGCTATCATACTCCTGGGCTGAGGTGTGATTCAAAATTGGACATGCAAGAGCAAAGATTTTTTTATAAGAAAATTAGAGTTCTAAATTATTAATTGATACTGTTCCTAAACAGCACCTCTGTACCTTATCTCATACCAAGCATGACCACTAAATTGCAGTTTCGCCCCTGCAAAATCTAAACATAACCAGAACTCCTGGCCACACTTAGATGTGCTGGAGATAAAATTTAAAGTACACGATACCAAGTCCTCTGTCACGCTGTTCTCTGTGATGCTTAACCCAAAGGACAGAGGAAGAACTTCAGAGCCCTGATAAACTTCTGAGCAACATACAACCAAATGGTCAAGTTGCAATTACAGCTGTCAGGATCTTAGGCAGTCTTCTCTCGGGACAAAGCCCAACACTACTTAGTGCTGCAGAAAGCAAGCCTGAATTCTACTAAGGCCTAGGCATACTTAAATTTCAGCATGTACTTTAGTTACTAAAAAGGAATAAACACAGACCTCAAGTAGAATGACTTTTGTTCATTTCACAACTGGAAACTCTCCTTTTACTGTTGAAGTGAGGGATTTTCAAAATGTAATGGCCAAAATCAAAGCCAATTATCAGACAAAAGTGAGCTGAATTGAAGTGTGCATGTCTGGTTTTAAATGGCTACACACACCAAACATGGGTTCAGGTTTCTGCTTGTTCTCTGGGTTGTAATTGAAAATCACTTAAAAAGAACAGAGCCTTTCCCTACTCCATTTCTACAAAGAATGAAGAGATTCCCTCTCCCGCCTCCTCCAAATATGAGGAATTACAGCACAATTTACTGCTGGCAACATTAACAACATATTCCTCTCCTTCAGGACCCACCTGGTGGCAAGCAGAGCTCAGTGGCTACTTCAACAATAGCATTCCAAGGAAACTGCCATAAAAGATGCAAAATGTTTTTCTAGTTTTACAGACTGTCCCAACTGTGCAGATGAGCTGGGTGAAGCAACTGGGTAAGAACCACTGGGCTGTGACAAGCACATTTTTTTTTTGGGGCAACAGTGGAGGTGGTAGATCATTCCAATACCCAGCCTGATAGCTAAATGACTGCAACAGAACCACAAACTACCCATGTGGTTCCTTTGGTTCAATGAAATTTGAACTAGTAAATAAGGAAACCCATTCTGGGCCCTTATTCACATTCCTTCCAGATGTGCTTGTAAACAACAGAGAAATTAGGTGTACCATTAAAGTAAAATTTTATTTTTTGTGGTCAAAATCTTCAATAGAAACAGACATTTACCAACAGCTTCAGGATGCAGATGACAATAAGCTCATCGTTGTTCTCCCAGTACTTCCACACTTACATCCTGTTTCTATCTAAACCAAGTTTTTTAATAATATCTGCTTTAAGTCAGCAGCATGGGAAAGGAAAAAAAAAGGGAAAGCTTGCATGAAATCCAATATGAGCATTTTTCTTTTATTCATAGAGGAAGTTAATGCCTATGCTAATCCTAATGCCTGGTCATTACTGCGGACTCTAAATGAAAGAACTTTGTATCAAGCATAATCATTGTACTTGTTCTTGGTAACTTAATTACATTGGAAAGCCAAAACAGAGTTCTTATGTCTGTGCTACTCCTCAGTTGTAGCAACCAGTTTACTGGATCACTGAACAGAACCCACTGCTAACAAAAAGCAATCCCCTAGAGGTTTTATTATTGCTTACTTTTTTTTTTTTTGGTTGGTTGGTTGTTTTTTTTTAAAGCATGATCTAACACTTCTAGCAGCAAGTGCAGGAGTTACAGGAGAACAGAAACAAGAACTTCTTGAGATGTTTAGTAAGTTAACTACCTGCATCATGAGGGGCTGGCCAGCTGCAGCACACAAGTACAATGGACATGAGATCTCTTTGTAGTTCTCTTCAGTAAAGCTCTGTATCTTAAAGATACTCAGCATAACACAGGAACAGAGAGAGAGTTCTCTCTGTTACTCAGAACTAGTCTAACCTGACTATACATTAGCCATAGCCTTCTATTACAGCTTGGCTTCACTTCCAGAGGCAACTGCTCCAATGACATGCTGCCAGAAAAAGGCAATGGCCCAGTTGCTTTACTCACCCTCATGTTTCCTCTGAAAGCCCACCCCCTCCTCTGGCACTTCCAGAATGGACTATTTCAGTATCCTGCAAGATAGAATTTACCAGTCCTAACCAAGATTTCTGCTGATTTTAAGAGTCAAGCAGCTGATAAGAGTCCAGCAAGGGTGACTCATCAAAGCTGCAAATATTTTACAAACAGGGTTCAAACTGGGGAAAGACAGATGCAGTTTGAACAACTCACGTTTTCTCTCCACAGTAACCAGGCCACTTTGTTAGCATTGATCTTGCCTGTCAAGACTAGCTTGGACAACTCCAAGTCATGGAAACTAAGTTTTATTTATTATCTTAAAGTCTGTTTCCAGGTACCATGCATTAGCACTGAAAATATAGTGCAATATAATGCAAAAGATGAACCTACTGCCCTGCACTGACTTGTATCTCATGCGAGTGTCAGCAGCCAAGCAATTGCTGGGTTTCCTCAGATCTGTTTTGTATAAAGAGAGACATCAAATACCACAAGAAATACACAGACCAAGTTGTCACTGTGATCACTTAAAGCTGCTGTCCTCAATCTGATGCCATATGCCCTTCCAATTAGCATTAGATGTCTAAGTGTACTAGTGCAGCAAAAGGAGATGCTGGTGTGCAAGTTAACAGAAGTCACTGCCCTGGTTCTGCAGAATGCTCAAGGGGGTGTTACTGGCAAACTATCAAGGGGTAAAAATACCAAACGAACGTATCTTCAGATCAATGATATTAATACTAACCATTACTGAATCAACCAACCAATCTAGAACAAATATGAGCACGAAATCTTTTAGCTGTCAGATGAAGTTAGATTCAACCAAAAGCCTGCTCCTACAGTTTCATTAGTCAGATTTCTGAAACACCAACATTTTTGTTTGCTTACATCAGTACTTTCTGGTGTATGTCTGCAGCATTTAGAACCACTACTAAGAGCCCTTAAGCCCAATTTACACCAAGCCACAGCCTTTGTTACATAGGACTCCAGTTTTGTAGCAAGGATTTTTTCAAGGCCTGAATCACCTCGGTCTCACCATGTAAGAGTATTTAACAACTGGATTTGTATATTTATTTAACCCTCATTAATATCTGTGAGGAAGCTGAGAGAGTCCTTGAATAATTGATTAAAAATACCAAGGATTCACAAGGACACATGGCCCTTGTTGCTACAGGCAACACATGGCCTACAGCCTCTCCAAGCTGTTGGAGGAAACCTCTCATCAGTCCAGTACAGCAGCCACTTGGCTGACACTCAAGGACAGCCAACACAGACAGCTGTATTTCAAATAGGCATGAGCCCCAAACATGGGGCTCCAAACTTGATTTTATCAAAAGGCCTTACCCAAACAAGTCAGGCCTTTTGATAAAATCCCCCAAAACCCAAATAAGTCCCCATGCCCTAGCCTAGACAACTACACAACAACTGCTGTGAGCAGTAGCTCACAGGAAGCACAGCTCACACTTCAAGGCATCATCTCAGTTCTCCAAAGCTAATGGGGAAATTAAGGGTCTTGAGATTATTTTTCCTCTGTTAAATACAAACTATACACAACTATGAGTTAAAGTGTTGTGAACTTTTATCTTCTACTTTTCAGGCAAAATACCTATTCAGGTTTAGACTAAGGTAATGAACGCCAAGAGAAACAGAGGCCCAGAGTTTCTGGGTCTTATTTATAATCTAAAAAACATCTTAAGCTTGAAGGAAGTCTATTTCCATGATCTGCAAGCCCTTATGTATTTCCATTTACTCTCAGAGAAGAGTTTGCATTACAAGCAAGGAGGGAACCCTCTTTCACCTTCTATGTAGACATATGTGAACAGCTTCTTGTGTATTTCAAAAAGCCACTGCTAAGAGTTAACAATGTATAATAAAAAGGTACAAAAAATAAAAAGCAAATGGGCTTGCAGTGCCCTTTGCATAAGATCTAGTAAATCTTTCAAATATTATTTACAATGTGTTTTTTATTTTATTTAGAACATTTAAAAGCAGAAGTATTATTATTTAGGAGAATTCAAAACGAATTGTTTTTTAAATGGGAAAAGACAAAAATACAGTTCTCAGTGCTTTTACATAAAACCCCTTCAAAACAACGAAGTTCAATCAGAATGAAGCCAGAAGTGGAAAGACGCAAGCTTGTAACTCTGTAACTTCTTTCTTTAGCATTAAGTACTTCAAGTAATGACAGAAGAAAATAGACTGTCATATCTCAATAATTCACTAAAGCAATAAACAGTTCTGCAGTCCACTCTCCCTGTTACTGTTGCCAACTACTGATATTACTTTTATGCATTTGCTTTTCTACCACCACTTCTCTCTGACTGCAGTCGTAGCAGTCATGCAGCAGTTCCCAAATACTTGCTGCAAAACTTCCCCTGAGAGTTGAGGAATATCCATCTGACAGCAGGATCAATCCAAATCTATGCATAGGAAATAAATATATGCGATGAACTCTGACAACCTAAGTGGCACTTATTCAAAAAGTTGAAGTGACTGAGTAGTGACTGTACAACCTTCTAATTGACAGAACAATAATTAACCTAAACGTGCAGTTTTCTCAAACCACACTTCAACTTTCACATCACCTACTAAAGAATGGTACTCCCAGATGAACTGCTGCAAATCCAGGTGACAACAGTCTTGGACTAATCCCACCTCTGACTCATTTTTGTTTTTTTCAGGCATACACCTCTCCTTCAGGTAAAGGCACATAATTCCCCCTTATCTCAGACCAACTTACCACTGCCTAGTCAAGACCACCTGTAATGACCAGAACAAATCTGGTTTGCCTCCTGCACCTGTAGGCTCACATCTAGAGAAACAGCAACAGATGAACACCAAAACAGCCTGGACACCAAAGCAGAGAAAGGTGACTGAGAAAGAGACCATTTCAAACATGCACACACACACACAGAGCTGACATCAAAGCTATAAACATGGGCTTTGCTTCTTCCTGTGCAAAAAAATCTGGGAGGATCTGTGATCTCTGCCTTGGAAAACTGCATCTATTAACAGAGTATTATACCTTCTCTAAATATTTTATCATCTTCCCCACTGAAACCATGCACTTAGGCAATCACAGTCCCTTTGTCTGTTTCTTCCAAACAACAAATAAAACGGGAAGAGGCTTACTGCAGGATGCACAACCCTCAAATCTAACAGCTTCCTCCCATCCTTTCCCTTTTCAGATACTGTGGCAAACCTATCTGGACACGACATCCTTCGTGCTTTCCTCTGGGACTTACTGTTAAACCAAATGAAAACACTTACACAGGAAAAATTAACAACTCTTAACACCCTTAAGAGCAATTATGAACCAGACTGTCCTAAGTTACACCACGGTGTTCAAATGAGGAGCAGCAGCTCCACGTTTGACAACCACCATATGACAGCAACAGCATCATGTGAGCCCAGAAACCTGACACACTCTGAAAGCAGAGGACAACAGCTTAGAAAGCTGCCCAGCTTATAAAGGGTAAGTGTGATAAATAGCTGTGAAGTTAATGAAGCTCTCTTCTCGAGCAATGCTTTCCTTGGCTAGGACCACTTGCCCCCCCAGCCCTTCCATGAATGGGAATCCACAGCGTTCACACCATTAAGCTTGGACCAAGACCACTTGCCTTTCACACCTTTTCAAATGCTGTGAAGTCTTAGATGTGATTTCTAGGAAGCACTAGAAAGCAAACAAATAGGCATTATTCAATTCTACTGCGTCAAAATCACTGCCTTACGATAGTTTTTCTCAAAACCCTTGCAGAAAAGCAATTTCGTTTTTGTCTTTTAAGATATTAGGGCAATAGTGACCTGGCAATATCCCAATTCTTGCTTTAAAAAGGGGAGCACTTCCTTTAACACAGCAATACTGTGTTAAAGGAAACTGGGGAACCTTTCCATTTTCCAAAGCCTTTTGAAAACTAGTAGTCCCTGCTGTTGGTGACAGTTCTATCCTTCCTATATTTCCAATTCCGTATGTCTAACGTCAGCTAAACGAAACCTAGACAAAAAGTATAATCAAGATCCTTGAACTGTAACCTGTAATGCATTACCTGCTCTCCAGGAAATCATTTCATGCTCCCCTATATGCTTTAAAAGGCAACTACTACCAATTCAGCTATCCATATATGGTAGAAGATTAAATTAACCTTTAATATTTTTAACAACACAAAACAGATATCCATAAGAATATTTTATAAGTGACAATTTACAATGAATTGTCTACTACCATTTTCCAAAAGAGGTCCCAAAAATTAAAGGCTGGCAGCTCTTTACTGAGCCTTGAGGCTAGTACATTCCATTTGCAAATATTTTTATATATTCTTGCTGATGTTTAAGACTTTGCAATACCATCACCCCATATTCACTTTCATTTAGCGAGTTCAAATGTTGCATTTGCTATTTACCTAAGGGGAGTCTTCCACTAGGTAAATCTGACTTTGAAAATCCAAACAGCTGCGATCCCGACTAGGGAGAGCCCTTAAGTTAGCACCAAACACGCAGTCATCAAATCAGAAAGGTCCAAGTAGGCGCAGGTTGCACTGCTTTTGCTCAAGAGAAAAAACTCTTTGGGTCAAGACAAACTTTCAGAGCAATTAAGAGCTCAAGTCTTGTCACTCTCTTCATTCCTCAAACTTTTCCAATCCCTCCCAGACCAAGTGGCTATGTATCGTACAACATAAAAATTAAAGGTCTCATTTCAGTCCTCCCGTTCGAGTTTTTATCCATACATTTTCTCTTCAGAAGAGAACAATTACAGAAAACCATGTGGCAGTTGCTGAGAAGAAACAACATGCACATTTGCCTTTGAAAAAGACTGGTTTTCTAAACAACTCTAGTATTAAAGTAAAGCTCAAAAATACCCTAAAAAAACTAGACAGCAATAACTAAAAAAGAAAATCCATTACCGTTTGGGTAAAAATACAATCTATTTCCAGCACAGACATCTACAAACCAACATTTTTTAAGAACTGCTATAACCTGCTTGTGGTTCTACAATGGGATGCATAGAACAGTAAGTACCATGAGCTGTCTCATTCTGTCTGCTGGCCCACACACTCACATACAGCAAAAAGTCCTTGAGCAATTCATTGTACAAACTAAGAGTATAAAATCCGCTGGTTTGGAAGAAACCTTGTAAAAATTAGAATTTTACTAAAGACTATTATACAAAATGCCATATAAATCATATACAACCTCAAAAATGTTATTCCCCAGTGCTGACATGCCATTTATCCCCTTGACGACCCTACTGGAATTTACACAATCACTTTGATCTGACCTATATATGGGGGGCTGCTGAAAGGATAAATTACTCTCCCTTTCCCTACACCATACTCCTGTTGCAGCAACTGAACAAAATGAGGGAATTGATTACTATGGACCATTTTACAGAAGGTTGGGTGGGAAGGACAGAAAGTAAAAAAGATGAGAAACTAAGCCATCTTTAGCTACATGATTTCCAACACCCTACTCAATGCAAGCTGAAGGCACTCACGTTGGAGCAGCCCTTCCAGCCAACTCCTCTATTAGCCTGAAGCAATCAGGAAACCACGGTCTAAGAAAGCCACACTGAGAAAAACTGCATACACAAGGTAAATTCCAAGCCTGATGTCTGTTTCCAACCAAACCTGACTGTGCAGCTTGATTCTCTTAGATAAAGAAGCTCCTACAATTTTTGTGAAAACATGGTCATGTAAAGAAAAGGAACTTTGTCCTCTACCATCCAGTGCAATGAGCTATATTGTGAGCTTCCAACTTGATAGGTGCCTAGGAGAAAGAGAAGGCAATGAAAGACAAAAGTCCTCATTTAAAACTTGCATCTTTTTCAATATCCAGTTCAACCAAACACCAGAGAGATAGCCTTCTTTTAATGTTTCTTGGTATACAGTAAATGGCGGAAAGGAGAGGGGAAAAATATAAAAAAAAGGGACACAAGAAACAAGTCAGAAAGATGCATACCAAAACTTACTGAAAAAAGTAATGCAATGAATTCAAGCATAAAAAGGAGTTAGACAAGAGATACAATAAGATGGGATTGTTAAGGATTATTCAACAATCCTCAATGTTTGGCACTGAGGTTATTCTTTCTCTTGTAACTTCATTAAATATTTGTCAGGATATTTTGAAAACATTTCTGTCTAACAAACAGCAAGCTGTTTTTCCTGTACTTTGTTAAAAGTGTCACCACTTTAAAATAAACAGCAATTCATTAGCACTTTATTACTTTTGGAAGACTGTAAAATGCATGGTACTGGGGTCTGGGGTTAAGTGGACAGTCAACTAGGCCCTAAGCCTATGTGACATTAGATAACCAAAAGAAGATATTCTTTTTAAAATATATAATCAAGTTTCTGGCACAAAAAACTGTCAAGCAATGACACAAAAATCTACAGTTTTAGAGAACAAATCCCCACCTCTTTCCTGCTATCTTCTCCAAAACCAAAAAATTACAAGTTTGCTTCACTACAATCCAGGTAATTTGAACAAGATTTTTATTACAACACAAATATGCTGTGTAGAAGAAAGTGAATTTTTGCTATTAAAGTTGTGTGGCAAGACACAAAGATACCGGGGTTAAATAAACAGGTAATAAATATTTTGGAAGACTCTACTAACGTGAACCAAACAAGACCCTTGCAACAGTCTGTCCCATCTGTAGGGCAGTCATTTTATTAGAAACGCTTATTTAAATAATTTGCATAAAGCATTAATACTGACCCAACCCAGAACCCTGACATACCTGTAGCAGCTTCAGAATGATTAACCCTGATGGGTAACTGCCACTAATAATACACAGAGGCATGCAGGATTTTTGGCATTTTATTTGTTGTTCCTGCTACCCATCAAAATTATGCTTCATTAACATCAAAGGCCTTTCATTAACTGCTTCCTGTCCTCCCAGTTGTTTACAGTCCTAAAAGGTTAGACATCTTTCTCTCTCAAGTTCCAGTCTGACATGTGATGCAAGCCTACCTCTGCTAGAATAAGCAAAAGCTACCTACTGCCTGCCTCAGGCTCTCCCTGGGGAAAGTTTGCACCCCTGTCAATGCTAAAACGTGGGTAATCAAACTACAAGAAAATTAAGTGCTATAAATGGACAAAATTACTTTCACACAGCAAAAGATTTCATCTCTTGCCTGATACAAAAGGAAAATAACCAAAAGTTAGAAATGTATCTTCTTAATTGGGAGAGATTTGTGCTAAATTATGTCTTTATTTCCAGAAATATTGTCACCTAACCAACATAGAAGAAAACTCAGCCACTCATATTGTTTATCCTCAAATAAAAAGGTTTGATCAGCTTATCTTCTCATGTTCTAATGAGAATGAGAAATATTTTGAATAGAAACAGTACTTCTACAGTGTTCAGGATCTGAAAAATACTTGCAAATATCTTTGGTTCATAGAGAACTTGGGGCTAAACCGGCCAAGTTCATTTTTCTGAGGACAGCATGGCACCTACCATTCTGGATACTTTGGATTACAAAAAGGGCATCTTCCGCAGATGATGAATAAATTTCAGCTATGTTACTTACTTTAATCACACCTGTGTTTTAATAACACAAAATCTTAACAAATGTTGAAATACTGTTGATAGTTAGTGAAATATTATTTCAATTCCACAAAATGGGAGGCCACAGGCAAGAGATTAAATGCTTGCAAACAAAAACTTCTAAGTGACCAAAGAAATGCAGCTATGTCTTCAACTGCTGACCAGTTCTACTACCTTTAGGTCATGCTTTTTCTATCTCTTCACTTGAACTTTTCCTTTGCAGTCACCCAGTAAATACCACTGCAACATGCAACAGAGGAACCAGACTGAAAAGTCAGAATCCCAGAAGTGTAATGCCTAGCAGTGGTCAATATCAAATACCATCTTGCAGCTCTGTAAGATACAAATATTCCAGAAGCCAAGAACAATGGTAATAAAGAACACCATTTATTTTCTAATTGTCTCAAAGCAAGGACTTACTAATTATAATCAAGTGACTCAAGACTAGACAAATCCAATAAGAACACTGTATAAAAATCGGTGCATTCCAGTCCTCAAGTTAACACTGAGCAAAGCTAAAACTAAAATACTGCTTCATCAGACCCAGACTACTTAAAATTGACTACATTTTTCACTTAGAACATTTTTAGTTTGGATTTCCTGCCAAGTGCTTAGCTAACACAATGGAAAGACCAGATAAAGTTATCTCCCCTTCTATTCAGCATTAGCAAGACGAATTTCATCATGCAAACGGTGTTTTAAAATTTCAGTCTGTACTTATAAGATCGTTTTTAGTCTGACCTAGCATTTAAAGTACCTTTGTTCTACATCAGGTATTAAAGATTGTCCATGCTGCACCAGATGCAATAGCAGAATGCTGATGTGGCACAAAAGGAAAGCCACAGTCTTATCTCAGAAAGAAGTATCTCTATAGCAAGAAACACACAGCTTGTACCTCCTCAGTAACACAATATATCACTGACTGAGATAAAAATGCATCAGACTGGCTTTCTCCTTGAACCTTTGAGAGCACCCCCATACACAGATGTTTTGCATATGCGAGTGAATTTCAATCAAGAAAGTTTAGGCCTGGCTGCTCCCACTTAAAAATCAAGAGACCTGCAATCAAACAAAGTAGCTTGCTGTCATAAAACAGAGGAAGTAGAGTGTTTCACTAGTTTCCTGTTGAGAAAAAAAAATCTGCTTAAAGTACAGGCTATTAGCCCAATTTAACCTAGAAATCTCTGAGGCCCACTATCTATCAGGCGCTTAAGAATTTAAAAGTCAACCAACATTCAGCCTTATCAAGACAAACCCACTGCTAAACTATGGCAAAAAAAGTCTCCTTTAGACCCTTGCTCTTCCCAAAATTAAAATTACTACACCTTGTTTATATTTGTAAAGTCTTATACATTAAAACATCTACAGTATTAAAACATTTAGGCTGCCAATATTATGTGCAAGGTACTTCGTAATTTTAAAATGCCTTGCCACACCGCTGTTTCCCATTAAAATTCCTTCTACTGAGGACAAAATTATCTGTTTGCCCCCGACTTTTGCACCAACCTAACTGCTAAACTAAGAAGAGTATATTAGGACAAGAGGCAGTAGGAAGAAGCTGATGCACAGGAAGTTCCACCTGAGCACGAGGAACAACTTCTTTACTGTGCGGGTGACCGCGCACTAGAGGAGGATCCCCAGACTGCGGAGCCTCCCCCACTGGGGATATCCCCGAACCGTGTGGATGCAATCCCGTTCAAAGCGCCGTAGGGCGACCCTGCGTGAGCAAGGAGGTTGGACCAGGTGACCCACTGCGGTCCCTTCCACCCTGACTCATTCTGTGATTTCCAAGTAGTTTTCCAGTAAGAGCAGTTTTAAGAGAACCCCGACAGAGCAGGAGGGGGTGCACGGCTCTCTGAGACCGGGCTCACAGCGAAGGGCTCCGCTCTGAAACACAGGAGTGGAGCACAATCCCTCGGCACCTCCCCGGCCGCCTCCTCCGCCTTCTCCTCCTCGCTCGGCAGCTTCCCTGCGCAGCGCTTCGGAGGAAGGGCCTTTGTGAGCGGGGCCCGGCCCGGCCCCTCGGAGAAGCGCGAAAGCCGCGTCCCG
>VZRO01001052.1:12831-212087 GCA_013397915.1 Daphoenositta chrysoptera
GGGCGTCACTGAACCAGGATGAGGGAACGTCCCGAGCTCGGAGACGCGGGGTCGTGGAGTCGGACTCCTGGCCCTGCACAAAAGACCCCCAAAATCACACCATGTGCGTTGTCCGAGCGTTTATTGAACTCTGTTAGGCGTGGTGTTGTGACCACTTCCCTGGGGAGCCTGTTCCACTGCTCAGCCATCCTCTGGGTGAAGAACCTTTTCCTAATATCCAACTATCTTGGTTTAACCCCGTGCAGCAGTCACGCCTTATGCAGCCACTTTCTCGCTCCTCCACCAGCAGAACTGGGGAGAGACTTGGAAGGGTAAAAGGTGGAAAACTCACGGGTTGAGATGGAGACAGTTTAATAGGAAAAGCAAAAGCCCCATGCACACAAGCAAAAACAAGGAATTAATTCACTTCTTCCCATGGGCAGGCAGGTGTTCAGCCATTCCCAGGAGAGCAGGGTTGGGAAGACAAACACGACACTCCAAAGGTACCCCCTTCCTCCTGCTTCCCCCCACTTTACATACTGATCATGGTGTCATGTGGTCTGGAATATCCCTCTGGTCAGTTGGGGTCACCTGTCCCGGCTGTGTCTCTTCCCAACTTCCCAAGCACCCCCACATTCCTTGCCAGCGTGGCAGTGTAGAAAACAGAAAAGGCCGTGGCTCTGTGCAAGCCCTGCTCAGCAATAACAAAAATATCTCTTAATTATCAAGCCTGTGCTCAGCACAAATGCAAAACAACCCTATACCAGCCACTCTGAATAAAGTTAACTCTACCCTAGCAAAAACCAGAACACCAATCCAAATCTCCCCTGGCACAGCTTCAGGCCATTCCCTTGGGTCTTGTCACTGGTCACCACAGAGAAGAGAGCAGTGCCTGTCCCTCCTCTTCCCTTTGTGAGGAAGCTGTGGACTGCAATGAGGGCTCCCCTTCTCAAGGCCGAACAAATGAAGTGACCTCAGCTGTTCATCATACGGCTTCCCCTCAAGACCCTTCAGCATCCTCGTGGCCCTCCTTTGGACAGTCTCTAATAACTTTATATCTTTTTTATATTGTGGTGCCCAAAACTATACACAGCACACAAGGTAAGGCTGCACCTCAACAGAGAACATTTGGACAACCACCTCACTCTGCTCTGCGCTGGTGCTGCCCGAGGCCTGGACCCTGGGGAGCCTGCAGAGGCTCCGCAACGCTCTCTGGGTCTCCCCTGGGTCAGAGGAAAAGGAGAGTGCCCTTGCCTGGCAGAGCAGCCACCTCCCCTGGCTCCGGCCCTGCCCTGAAGTGCACGTTGGCAGGGCAGGGAGGAGGACTAGGGATGTCTGGCAGAGGGGAGTTTGGATGTGGACATATCCATGGAGGAGCTTGGACGTGGACATGGACCTGCGGAGGCACAGCCTAACAAGGACACCCCTGCTGTTCTCCACAGAGCAGCTCCTGACTGGAGCTGAGGTCAGAGATGTCCCTAAAGGCATGTGTGTGTCTCCATCAAAAGTTGCCATGGACGTGCTTCCCACCCATGGCAGCCACATGGCAGGGTACTTTTATCACTTCAGCCTCATGCCACGAGGCCTCATGCCATGTCCCAAGCCTTGTGCAGCCTGCCACGGGGGGATGAGATGCTCTGAGCTTCCATGGGAATGCTCAACTTCCTCAGCATCTCTAGTGCTTGTGTAGCCAAAGCACCAAATCTTTTTACTTCATTGGGGTACTGGACACCCAGAGACACAGCAGGAGCTGATGACTCCAGACTTTCCCATCCTTAGACTTACAGGGTATAAAAGCCCAGGGTTTCCTTTGTCCTTCCTTGGAGGCACACAGCTCGAGCTGTTATTTTGTTATATTTCTTATTGCACCATGATAAAATTATTTTAAGGATCAGGATGACTGAGACTCAGCTAAGGGAAACCTGGGGTTCAGCCCGTAAGGAAACCTGGTGTGACTGTGAGTATGGGGGCTGTAGCTGCAAAGGGGCCTCAGTCCCAGCTTAGGTGGTGCCAGAGTGGCTCCTAGATGGTCGGACAGGGAAGTTTCCTTAACAGGGATAAGCCTGCCAGCATACAGTCTACAGACAATCTCCAAACAATAGGTACTCCTGAGTTTTTCCCTCTTAACATTAGTAGAGACATCTTAAAATAAGAACAGTGTGGGCTGGTTGGGAGTTGGACCTGCAAGACATTGCTATGAACATCATGATGAGCTTGGGTTGTGAGGCAGTCACCATCACCAACAACCAGAGACTGGGACATTTTGGAGTGAAAGTTTCTATGCATCTTTTATCAGCTCCTTGTACACAGGCACAATGACACATTGTACCCTAGTGTGTATTATTCTTAATGTTCTTTTCATGCCATCATGTGCATGTGGTAAAGCTACTTCATGAAAGGTGAGTACTTTTCGCATAGTATTCCATCTCTCTACTACTTGTGTTGCCTTATTTGCCCTTTCTTAATCTGAAATAAATAAAATTTGAAAATCTGAGATGAAAATAAAAATAATCAGCACTGAAGAAACATGGCCATGTCCTCTTGCACATGAAAACTGAAGTTTGAACCCCCAGTGAGCACTGATGAGGTTACCTTTGAGCTCTGCCAGGAAGTGCTGACTTGCAGCATTTCTCCTCAACTCTCTTCTCAGTGTTTTTAGCTCTTGCCCAGCCTTCTTTCTTTTGTAGGGTGGATTGATATTGTTTTGCTCAGGGGCAGCCCGCTGAGGACTGCTTTGAGAGTGCAAAGGAAAAGAGATAGCCTCAAGGAGCAGGAGAATTCATCAGGAATTTCACTATTGTTAAAGCTTTTTAGACTTCCAAATCTAGCAAAATCGGGTTCCATCAAGAGTGGTAGTCATAATAGTCAAGGAAAGGCTGAAATAATAGCTGAAGTTGGAAGGGGCCTTTGGAGATCATCCCCATCTCAAAGCAGGGGCAGCTAGCAGGTTGCTCCGGGCCACATCCAGTTGGGTTTTAACTGTCTCCAAAGATGGAGACTCTACAGCTTCTCTGAGCAACCTGTGCCAGTGTTCAACCAACCTTGGAGTGAAAAAAGCTTTTTTTTAAAGTGGAATTTTGTGTGTTTCAGTTAATGCGAGTTGTCTCTTGTCCTTTTACAGGGCACCACTGACAGGAGTCTGTCCTTGTCTTCTTTATCAACCCTCCCCCACCTCCATCAAACATTTGTACACATTGGTAAAATCCCTCTGGAGTCTTCTTTTCACCAGGCTGAACCTTCCCAGCTCTCTCAGCCTCTTCTCACATGACAGGTGAGATGCTCCAAGCATTTTAATGAATCTGTGCCCCTTTGCTCCAGTTGTTCCAGTATGTCCATGCCTGTCTTGTACTGGAGCCAGCACACCCAATGTGGTGTCACTAGTGCTGAGCGTAGGGGAAGAAGCACCTCCCTCAAACCTATTGGCAGTGCTCTTCCTAGTGCAGCATGGGATGCTCTTGCCTTCTTTGCTGCAAGGTTATCTTTGCTGGTTCAAGGGGAGCTCGGTGTCCATCAGTGTCCCCACGGCCTTCACTGCAGAGCTGCTTCCCAGACACTTGGCCTCCAGCCTCTCCTGGTGCTTGGGGTTGTTCCTCCCCACAGGCAGGACTTGGCATTTCCTTTTCTTGAACTTCATGAGGCTCCTCGCTGCCCATTTCTCCAGGGTGTCAAAGTCCCTCTGAACAGCAGCACAGCCATTTAGCCTGTCACAAACTCCTCCCAGCTTGGTATGACCTGCAGACTTGCTAATGACTCTGCACCATGGTCAAGGTCATTAATGAAGATGTTAAACAGTATTGTTCCTGGTAATGTCCCCTGGGCAAAGCACCAGTGAACAGGTAACTAGTGACAGGACACTCCTGTCAGGAGTGAAGCACCAGGGACAAGGTTCATATTCATATTTATAGTAATTATTTTTTTTTCCCTCATTTCTGCCGTGGAGAATAATCTCCTTAAGGAAACCAGGAAAGACTGTCAATTTTATCCAGATTCCCTGAGTGTAATCTTGCCTTGTGTTTGAAGTTTAGCTCAGGTAAACAAACTTTGTTGGTACTGAATGTCCCCTTGTTGTATGTGGAGAAGACGGTCTTGGCAGCAGAGCAGAACCACGGCACAAAAATGATCTGGCTTTGGTTGCCCTACATATATCTCAAACTGATGGTTACTCTGTTTTCCTTTTGCCTGCTAATCCCCCTCACTCAAAGACACACATTTAAGATCATGCAGCTTTAACTCCTGCCATTTTCTTGAAAGCTGGCCTACCACACAGCTTTTATATGTTTCAATGTCATGTCTGTCCTACCAGACCTCCTTGGATGGGTAAGGATAGACAGTATTTGATCCCTTGCTGGTGGGTTTGATGGAGTGACTGAAGTCTGACACTTCAAGTAAGGGATGAAGTGAGAAGAGCTCACCTCCCCTTAGCAATTCTGGTATGTTAACTCTGGAACAAACTAAAGGTGTGCTGCAGCTTCTGCAGCACTGCTGACCTCAGGAAGCCTCTGCAGCCCCTCCTTCCACAGGAAATATTTTGTGATTCTCTCTGCACGTATAATTGTGCAGATGAACTGCTCAGATGGGAGAATAACAACAGAAATCTACATAATAATTATTATTGTTTCTAGTTACTTTGATTGCACTGAGACAAAACTTCACAGAATAATTGCACCAATCAATCCTAGGTAGGTGCAAGAGAAAATCCCTGAGATGGCATGTGATGAGAACATTAGGGAAAGAATCTGTAATTCTGTTAAGCTAGTAGAATCCTAAGGAGCACACCATGTTAGGATGCTTGACTTCATGTCTGGTTATACCAGATGGCTTCCATCAAGAGGCAGATGTTTTCCCCAGCCTTCCCCTCAAAAAGGACATCAGAATTTAACCACGCCTTAGTATTTGAATACATAGCATGAACAAAAGCATATGGTGTAGATATCAGCTTCGTAGAACTGTTGCGTGAAAGCACTGGGGTGGTAGATATAGCCTTGTGGGAAAGCATTTATTGAAAATTATAGATTTTTTAAAATACATGCATTGTAAAAATACAGCTGACTTCCAAGAAGATAAACAAGATAATCTGCAGTATAGTTACTTAAGGATGAAACATGCTTAGCTAAAACTTCTTTTAAAATAAAAGACGTGTTACCCTGCTTTATGTGTTGTAGCTTTAATGAAAATTTGAAGCGCATTATATAATGCCTCTTAAAGATGACTTGGCTGAGTATTTTCCCATTCAGACTGATGACTGATGCTGTAAGCCTGTCACAGCATATTTAATCCTCACTAATACCTGTTCCATAGTAATTCTTGGGGAGTGTGTAGAGCACAAGGTGGTCAACTTCCCAAAATCTCCAAGTGGCTTACAGAGATCTGCAAATGGGCAAGAGCCACAAAGCTCTCGCTCCACACCTCACTGTTCCCGGGAGAGCTGTGGGGTGGTTTGCAGACAGGGCGTGACAGCAGCTCAGCAGCAACCCTCGGAGCCTGCTCCAGCCTGAAGCCCGGGCGTGCAGCTGCGCAGGGTGTCTGGGCAAAGTCACTCTCGGCTTCCCCTGTGGCTGGGGATTTGCATGGAGCAGCCGTCCTGCTGCTAGACAGCCCCGCTGCCAATGACGTGATGTAATGTTATTACGAGAGCTGTTGCTGAGCTGCTCAGAAGTGATGCAGAAGTTGTTCAGGAGTCACAGATTGGCCAGTCCCTATGTCAGGGAGTTTCTAGCTGTTTATATATAATTCCTCAGTGCAAGAAGTCGGTAAGGTGGTATCACATTTAAATATTATGAAAAAATACAGAGACCTTCAAAAGGTCTCACAGCTCTTCTGTGCCCAGACACTTAATTGGATTCACTGTGATAACCAATGACAGATTCCAGTTGGGGAATCAAAATAACTTCATCCTGTTGTCTGAGCAAGTCCAATAGGAAGGGAAGCTTTACCCTTCTGAAAAGCTGGCAGGGCTTACTATCAGAAACTAAGGCAGCTTGTGCTGTATGTGAGCACCCGTGCAGAAGAGGTTTGGGTAGTTTCCATTGTGGCAATCCTTTCCTGACTCTAGATTCTTGACTTCTTAGCCAAAGACTTTTTGCCAGGGTTTCTTCTGGCTTTTACAGAAGCAACCCAGGGAATGACTTTAACACACAGAATACAATAAAATGCATATCTGCGTCTTGATCCCACTCCCACTGAACTATCGGAAATGTTGTCAATTGCCTTCAGAAGGAGACAATGCAAATTCTTAGCATTGCAATAATCAATTAGCAGGCAGTTTAAATTGCTCTGTCACCACCTTTTCCATCAGCTGTCTCTTTGTGTCTGAAAATGCAATCTTCATACTCTGTTAACACAGGATCTTTATTTTTCCAGAAAATATCTTTGGCAAAGCTCTGTGCTCCTCAGTGGAAATATAGCAGAGACTAATCTAGCTTCTCAATTTTTGTTTTTCTTGGGCAACCTGAAAGGAAAAGATTTAAAAAATAAACCATTTGTGAATGTTAGTGTTACATTTTCCCCGCAGTTCCTTTTCTATGACTAGGGTTAGTATTGCACTGATGGATCTGCACAGGTGTATGTTTAGCAGTGCAAATACTTGTGCTTGGAAGTTTTTCTGTATAGCAGCATCCAGCCTGGCTCATGCCAGATCAGCTGCACAGGAGATTACTGCACGTACATCATCAGGTGTGTGGCTGTCTATCCATACATGCCCCAGCATAAACACATCCTTTTGGTCCTGCCCTTGAAAACCCTACAGATTGTTGTCTTCAGTCATAAAGTAAACCATTATTTACTTAGGTCAGGGCTACTCCCACGATGCCTTCATAGTCACGCTTCACATCTTGAAGCCCACATAGTTTTGAAATGCATGACTCGGAAGCATGAATCAACACTTCTCCCTTTCCTTAGCAGGGATGCATACAACTTAACATCCCTTCCCTCCTCTGCAGAAGAGGGGCATGTCTAAACATTTTCATTTCAGAAGAGAAGCTGATGACAGAGTTTCCTGTGCCATCACAACAGAAGTTCATTCAAGTGCTAGACTGGGCCATCGACCAGACAGGATGGGGAATTTTTATTACCTAGGTTGTTTGTGACTGCAAAACGTTAGAGCAGCCAGTGCTCTGATTTCCAGCCTGTGCTCTGCAGGCTTTTGGGACTGGTGAGTCCACGGATAGTGATTAAGAAAGACACTTTGCTGTCTAGTAGTCTACAGCTGGGAAAAATTTTTCCCCCCTCACATCTACTGGAAAATGTATAGAGATGAAAACCAGCCAAAAAGCCCTGCCATAATGAAACATCTGCTCTTCTTATCAGACTTATGTGAAAGGTCTATTGAGTCCAACATTTTCAACTTTGAAAATGCCCCTCCCTTTATGGAAGGCCAAGATTGGGAAAAGAAAAAGACAAGAAAAAGAGAAGGAAAAGAGAAAGAAAATGACAAAAAAATACAAGAAAAGAGAAGAAGAAAAAGGAAAGGAAAGGAAAGGAAAGGAAAGAGGAAAGGAAAGGAAAGGAAAGGAAAGGAAAGGAAAGGAAAGGAAAGGAAAGGAAAGGAAAGGAAAAAAAGTTTTTATCAGATCTGAATTTTTGCACTGTCCCTGGGAGGTGGTGGGGCTGAAGTTCTCCCCCAGCCCAGGAGGACTTGCCTTTCTCCACTGTCTTGTTCTAGCAGAGTGCCATAGGGTCGTTCTTAAGGAGAAACGAATATTGAAAATACTGAATAAGACAACTCTTACTTAAACAAGAAAAAAATGTCTATTTAGAGCAATGGAGGAAAAAAATCTACTTAACTGGGAAATAAAAATCGTGTTGTTTCCTCTACACAGGCAAAACTGGACAAATGAGATTCAAAGTTTAGGAGAGGATTGAAGTAATATTTCCCTGCTTATTGTGGATCAGAAAAAGTTCAGAAAACCAAGGAATTATGTAGGTGGGGAAGAAAGAAGCTGTCAATTGTGACTTTCAAGCAAAGACAAAAGTCATAGGACTGCAAAGAAGATAGAAAGAATCAAAAGTGATCCATCATGAAACTGCTGATAGAAGGGACAACGAAAAAGTCATTTGGTCTGGTGGCTTGCTGAGCAAAGATGTGCTGGAGACAGAAGTCATTACCAGATGAAGACAGAGTAAGCAAGCACCACTTTTCTTTTTATTCAAAGCAGGGATGAAAAGAACATCTGAAGAAGAAGGGGGAAGACAGGACAATAAATGATCAAAGAAGACATAGCATATACTATGTAAGAGACAAGCATGGCAGCTTCATAAGCTGATTTTACAAACCATAAATTATGGCAGTAGCATTAGTTGTGAACCTCTGAACTGGGAAAAGTGGGGTTCCATACACGTTACTAATAAACTCATAATCATATATTGAAACATGCAGAAAAAATGTGGGTGTCTGCACAAGCCGAGAGCTAAATATTTTCCCCCCTTTTACTTCATCTGAAAACTTGCTGTATGGATGGTACTGAGAGGGTTTTTTTTTTTCTCATTGCAGGAGACATTTTTATATTCTGTTCTCAGGAAGGCAAAATTTAGACTTCCCCTGATCCTGCTGATGGGCACTTTTAAAACAGAGGAGAGAAACTGTTAGCGATGATCCTCAATCAGCGTCCTCTCTGCTCTGGGTGCCAGCTTTTCATAGCTTTTGATGCATCACAAAGGTGGAGAGGCCAGCTCTTGTTGTGCACAGTCCTAGACTGTGAAGTTGTTTACAAGATTAGTCCCCTGATGGAGACATAGTAAGAACTAAGAAGCCACACTATGCTGGGGTATTCCATCACTGGTTCTTGGAGAAATATATGTGTTCTATTCTTCTCGGTTTGACAAAAATGCTTCTGTCTTAGAAAAGTAAGCAGCAGGGTATGTATCTGGGACAATGTTCAGTATACTAAATGTACATTTTTACCGAAGCGAAATCATAGTCTAGTAGAAAAACTAGCATCAGGTGTGATAGCACAAGTCAGAACCATCCTCACTCAGAATTTAATTGTGATCAAGATCTGGTAAACTTTTTACTTTTCAACTGCATACTTTGCACACTATTTGCATGACATCTCCTTTTCTCTCTTTCCCTTGTTGGCTGACTTTGTGCCCTTTTGGCTTGTCCCCTTTTTTTTTCTTCTTAAGCCTAGTAGTGATTCACTGGAAAAAAATTCATTTAGCCAGTGAGCAGGAATTTCTGACCTATTTAAAAGTGAACTTCACTATACTTTTCATAGGTCAAAGTCAAGGCCCAAAGTACTCCCCAGACTGCCTGTTGAAACCCTCTCAAATTCTCAGGGACATCTGAGGTTTCCCCTCCAGCCCATCTCTGCTTACCTCACCTGGCCTGCTGTGTCATAAGTGCTATTCACTGCCGATCCAGGATATTTTCCCTTAAAAGAACCCATATTCTTGGGGATGGACTGTGTGTCTTCTGAAAGGTCTCTAGAAGATACTGCATTGCTGGAGGAATAGTGAGAAATAATTTCATTGGAGATTCTACTCTGCTTCCCGGGGTAACTCTTGGTCCTTGAGCTGTTGCTGGCTCTGCTGTAGCCTCCGCGTTTCCGAGAGGATCATGCCCGTATCTATGAGCAGAGCAGCCTCAGGTTTTACTAACATTCACCACAGGATGGCAGTGCAAGATTTTAATTGTCAGTCTGTTTCGCTTGTGTGTCTATGTGCCTTGTGCGTGTGACAGCATAGTTAGACAGAAAATTAAAACCAGTAGTGCTTTTTTCCATTTTGAAAACAAAGATATACTAGCTTCCTTTGAAATAGAGCGGATTGTGAAAACACGGAACCAATAAGAAAGCAATGCTGCTGCTGCACGTGAGGTGCTGCCCTATTTCAGAAACACACCTCAGCTTTCTTTGTATGCTGACTAGGCATTTAATTAATTTACATCTCCTCCCTCAGCATAAAGTCTGTATTGCAAAGATTGCTTATATGATGCATTCTAAGTGGCTTTTGAATTTAGGGAGCTTTTGTCCTGACATTGCATCTTTGGCCTATGTGCTAAGGCACGCTCCCTGCCAGTGTGCTCCCAGAGCACGTTAACAGGGCTGCGAGCGATTGTCAGAAGGTCAGTTCAGCCTTCCTCCTCTCTCTCCAGTTTCATCTTCCCATTTTCTTTTTGCATGTCAAATCAGGAAATTTTCCTGAAAATGTACCTGACAGAACCAAACAGTTGTTAATTAGGTCCCCTGTCTGGCTTGCAGCTTGGGTGCCAGCACGGGCAAGAGGAGGCAGCAGGGAGCCTGGGATCCTCGTTCTGGCTGCACCTCATGCCCAAGCTGTTTCATATGATGGCAGAGTTGAAGAAAGCTCTCAAGCCTGGGCTCTGCTGGTTATTGATACAACTGACTTGCCACCACTGGTACTATTTTCTGGTTTGGCCTTCACAGTGAGATGCTGATGGTGTTTCTTGCTCCATGACATTTTTGTCAGGATGCAGTACAGTAAAGTCTCATCAGGCATGTATCATCGCCACAGGCAATTCGGATTTTAAACAATACATCCTGCTTTGAACTGCTGCTGACACACACCCACACACTCAACATCTGATACTTGTAATTTCCATGCTAGTGCATTGCACTGACTGCATGGCTAAATCTGTACAAAGACCATGCAGGTGAGCTCCAGGATACTGCATGCCACACTGATAAGTGGCTTAATTCACAGCTACTGTGATTCTTGGTCACTAAGAACTTCACAATTCAGCAGAAGAGTTGAAAATACGAATTTTCTCTCTCAAAAACATGATGACACTCTTAATTCATAAATCCATTATGGTGACACTTTGAATGCTGGGGCCATAAATTATGATTTGTAATTCTTGTTGTTTCCTCCCTTCCACTACATCCCAGTGGGCGAGCAAGGAGGGGTGTCATGGTCTTGGTTTGAATGCAGAGAAGTGAATGCTGGACACTCAGCTTTGAACTCTGCCACCCCTGCCCTCATCAATTGGAAGCTTTGAGAGGCATAACCATGGGTAATGTTCACCTATTTGCTCAGACTGCTGCTGGAGACAGTTTGATAAACCAAAGCTAAAGGGTTCTTCAAGTAGTATCTATCAGTTAGTGATGCCATTTTTTTAAAGCTTATGTACATGTGTTTAGTACTCCCAGTAGTCCACTGACAGATAAACAAAAAGTAGAGTTCAGCAGTGCTGCTAGAGGTGTGATAAAGGCTCCACATAAATGCAGCAGAGCAGCAGTTCTGTTTTCTTCCCTTCCCAATAAAGGGCAGTTTTATGTTTCAGAAGGTTTCTGGGATGACTAATATGATCTGATACAGAACCAGCCTGCACTGTAAGACTTAATGGAGAAAAATGCATTTTCTATAGTTAGCACCCAGCACCCTTAGCCGTTTCTGAGAGAAGTGCTACTCTTACACTGAGTGTTAGACTTCAGTCTATATCTGTAACATTTCTGAAACCTGGTAATTTTCTTTGCAGTGTAACTTCAGAAAAATATCCATTTTATCTGAAGATAAGATTATTTTTCTTTTTTAATTCTTTCAGAACATACCTTTCTCTCCATTGGTTCTGGTGATATAGTGGTAACTGAAAAGTGGACAGAAATATCTATTTAATATGAGATGTGGCTACATTTTCTTAATTGAACTGAGGAAAAATATCTACCTGTTCACTCAGAACTATATGAAAGTTCTATCTTCTTTTCCAGACATATAATCTGGGTTTTCTTCTCGCACAGATAGAAGCAGTAATACATAGTAAATGTGTGTGTGAAACTGAAGTAACTCTTCAAGAATGAACCTTTAGCACTGCAGCTAATATTCAGCTAAATATTCTCATATGTTTCCAGATGTAATATCCCAAACCAGAAACACTGCAAGTTCACAACTGCACAGCCCCTGAGCATGTCACACACACATTCTTCAATTAAGGAATTAAACTTTGCCAAACCCCTGTGGCACAGGGATGGTGATGATCTCTATTTCCATGGTGGGCAGTGACTGGGTCTAGCCGCAGCCTTGGTACAAGCTGTGGGCTGGTGTCATGTGCTGTGTGGCAAAGGAATTAGGGGCAGAAGGGGAATGGGACAGCATCCCTGTAATCACCACTAGGATGGGAGTCCCAGTAGGCTTCCTGTCCTACGAGACCATGTAAGAATAGTAATTTTTTCTTCAGGAAAGTTTGCAATATGAAGAGACTAGAGCAGTAGCACAGCTGCAGCACGGTTATCAGGAGCACTGATCCATGTTCATCCATGTGCATGCACTTCACACTGCCACACTCTGAACACATTCCTCTGGCAGGGACAGTTTGGCCTGGAGAGGGGAAGGGAAGAAATGGTCAAAACCAGAACTGAAAATGTGCTAAGGGAAGAGGAATATGGGAAGGAGGAAGAAAAAGGGAGGAGGGCAGGAAATACAGAGGGCATTAAGGGACTTAAGCTATCAGCTGAGGACCTACAATGGTGGGAGAGGTTCTTAAAAGAACAATAGTAATCAGAGAGCAACAGACGAAGTGCTATTGCTTGTACACAAACACATGCTCACACATATGCCAGAATTGACAGAAGATTGGTATTACAAGGAAGGGGACTGTCTCACACAGAAAAAGGCAGGGGTAAGACATCTGTGGCTGTTCTGGCTACAAGAAGTCCCTAAACACCTGCTCTGTGTACAGTGGAGCTGCTGTGGAAACCCTGAGGCTCTGGAGGTGCCCACAGCTGCTCTGCTAGAGCACGTCTCTGAGATCATCCCTCAGCTGAGCAGCAGGGCAGGTGGGCAGCTGGCAGCAAGGCTCTCCCTGTCTGCTGGAAAGCAGATGGGTCAAGCCATGCTTCTCCAGGAGCTGGGCAGAGCTGAGAATAAACCCCAGATTTCCTGCGCCGCAGCTCCATCCATGAGGCCGTCGCTTCCCCACGCACTAATCTGACATTACAGAACGTATGGCGACGCGAAGCCACAAAGAAACTAAATTAGGAGAGCAGTAGGCGTATGACTTGCATGCAATGTTTCCCTTTCACTGCAAATTTCTCGTTTACTGTTATTTTTGCATTGGCCCGTGTGACTGAATTCCCATAAAGTGGTCTCCCACACCTCAGGCAGTTGATAGAGCAGGAGGCAGTCACTGGGCCAATCTATGCCTGAAAATTAGAGAGTGACAGACACAGACCAGGCATCTGAGAAAGAGACGGTGGTGCAGGAAGGGATATATGAACCACTCTGGCACAATTCAGTTGTTAGGCAAATGACTAAAGCTAAAAAGGAGGAAAAATGAACTTCTTTCCTGGTTGTATATATAAGCTGGACATTTGTAGAGAGTGAGCAAGTGGAGTGCTTATCAACAATAAAAGAGTAATAAAAAGATAAGATCTTTGCATTCCAATTAAAAGAAAAATCATTGCAACAGGATCAGATGTTTTCCCTGGCAAAGAGGCAAAGAATTTCTCTCCAGGCAGGAGACAAATACCTACATCTTTCCTTTTATCAAGTATTAACCCATAGGCCTCTGACAAGAAAAGGCAGAGAACTAGCACAGGGATTTCTATTGGAAATGGGAAAACACTTTCTTTTCTTCTTTTTGTCTTTGTTGAAATTTGAAGAAAGATTGGACCAATGAATCAATGGTGTGGACGAAACCCAAGCTATTAGGAGATTAACACCAGGGGAAACCTTTGAGCAAGATGGCTTCTCTGATGGAATTGGGTAAGAAATTAAAGAAAAAAGTATCAGCTTTGCTCCCACTTCCTGCCACCTGCACATTAGCCACATGTTTGCAAAACACACCATGCAGCATGTGCTGATCCAATGGCAAGGCTCACTTCTGCAAGAAAGCTTTTTCTTACTGAGACTTTCAGCTACAACCAATGAAAAACAAGTGTCAGATGAAATAATCTAATGACAAATTTGCAATATTCAGTGCTGAGGTAGCATATGTACAAATGCTTGAGTCAATGGAACAAAAGTAGGTTTGCCTTTTCTGTGCTGTTTTTTTAAGATTGTTTCAAAGTAGCTAGAGTGATGCCTGAGGGTTAAGCACAGGATTTACTGAAGACATTCAGAGGCCACATTCTGGCTTGTCTTCTCTCTGTCAGTGCCAGGCAGGTAGATAGATAATCAGGGAGAAAGTTGGTTTCACTGATTAACCTTAAGGATCCATCGTGGAGATTGCAGCTTTTTACAAAGTCAAGAAATGTCATTGATTCAACTGCCCAGGAATACTGCTACCTCCTTAAACAAAATTTTAGAAATTATTTCAAAAATTGAAGTGCCTAATTATTTACTATTGAATATAGTTTTAAAATCTGCTCATTGCTTGATATTTTTCAAATCTGTTTGCAGTGGAAGACTGAGTTTTTTGTTTTGTGCATATGCAGTACAGACCTGAGAAGAGTATCTGTTTATTACCATGGAAAATGTTGACTGTAAAGAATGCCTGAAAAAATAAGGAAATATATCTGAAAATATAAGGGAATGCAATATTTCAGCCAGTATATTCAAGACAAAATCATTTGAATGTGGCACAGTGGTACCTCTTAGAAAATATAACGCAGTGACTTGGTTTCCCTGTTCTGTGAGCAAGTTTCCCATCCTGGCTTCAGCTGCCATAGTGCTGGGAGAGCTCCCATGGGAGAGCCATGTTCATGCTGGGGACAGCTGTACGTGCCATAGGAGGTGGGGGCTGATGGGGAGACTTCCTCAGGCAGATGGGACTTCTGGCCCAAAATGAGATACTGAAGTCACATTTATAGATGACAGTTTTGAAGTTATTGCTCCTCTGCTGAAAGATGTCAGTTTTCCAGTGGGAAATCTATTCTCCAGACATGCTGACCAGAACTTATGTTTATCAGTCTCCTAATTCCAAAACCTCTTCTGCAGCCGTTCCTTTTCTTTGACAATCCACTAATAGCTTCATTCCCTTCCCTATCATTGGCTCATCTTTCTTCTTATGTGGAAGTGTAGATCAGCTGAAACATGTATATTTCTTGTCTCCTTCCAATAGCAATTTGATTCTTTACATTAACCTTAAATTTAAAGCACTTTGAGGAGAAAGGTAAGAGGCTTCTGTACCTGTCATTTGTTTCAGTACTGGGATCTAAACATAACTTCATTACATCCCCCACTTTTATGCTTTACATACCTTATAGAAAATGTTTTAACAGCATTTGGCAGGGCACAATTAGCCAGTGAACAGTGAACTTCCTGATAAATATTCACAGGTTCAAATCTGCATGCAGTAGGCTGAATTAACATCTATACCTCTTGCATATGCTAAGTATGATGTCATGGCAGTACTTTAGTGAGTTTCTAATTCTTAGTGGATGTATATATCTATATATCTATATAGATACATGTATCCATATATATGCATATATCTATCTCAAGCTGTAGTTCTAGATAAGGATTCCTCATATAGGTACACAAGTGGTATCTTGCACTCATTCCTTGTGGTCAGTGAGTATGATGAATACATCCTCAGTGGCAGGATGACAGTTACTTCCTCATGCCAGGGGAATACCCAGAACAGCATTAATAGATGTCTGTTGCAGGAAAATTGTCTGACCCATTGAACCTTTATGTTTTGCAGAGTAGAGAATTGCTATTTATTTAAACATTTTTAATGTTGCATATATTTCATGAGATACGTGTTTTAAAAAGGGGGTTTCTAGTACTGAACAATTTGTCTAAATAACCTTTTCCTAGTTAACAAGAAAACACCAAGTTCCATCTTAATACAGGGCAACAGAAGAACTTCTCAAGGCTACTTTGTAACCTAGGTTTTCTAATTTAGCCCTAACTTAGGAGTTGAACTTAGTCTCTTGTATTTTGGGTGACTGCCTGAGAGACCAGTCTACTGGCTAATATGGGAAGAATCTCTCATCCTCTCCTGTGAGGGGTGCTCCACTTAATATCAATAATTAAATACTTATTTGAGAAGGTCTTTGAACTCTGAACTTTGCTGTTTCCCAGCTAGTGGGCTAGAGAATCAAGGTGCCTTCTCTCTCCCTGCTATCTTCCCTCTACTTCGATTTCTAGACCAGTGGTAGTTGATAATTTATATGACATGGAACATTTCCAACCGTAAAGATGGAAGGAAACCAAACCCTTGGTATCTATATCATCCCCAAGTTATGCCACTAAGGAGAGATTTGGGAGAAAGTGTTTGGATGCAAGAACTATCTTTAGATAGACAAGAGTTTGGATCAAACACAATTTTATGATTGAGTTGAACTTTTTGGGTTTAATCTTTATCTGTCAGCACCCTTATACTGCCCTGACTCTTCCCCATATGGTGAATTTGGGGGAAAATGAGAGAGACTGAGCCATAAGAAAACCTATTAAAAATATAAAAAAATATGCAATACTGAGATACCTACTGCAACTCTGTTGACTTTACAGTGTCTTTGAAAGATATTACTAAATCTGCTTTCTTTAGTTCATTTTAAATGTTATATTCCCCTGGTTATTTCTGTTAGCTGTGTTTCCCTAGGTTTGCTTTTTAAATACAGAATTAAATATTAAAAGGTTAAGGTTTCTTTTTTATACTTTCCTCCCCCCACCTCTTCTGGTCTAGCCTAAATGCCAGCAGGAGAAAATGCATTCTCAGACTTATCTCAGCTGCTAGCTCTAAATATTCTGTACTAAATTAAGTACAGAAACAGATACATGGTACTCTGGAAATATGGCTTTGAGCAACAGAATTGTGATAGCTCAGGAAACTGCACTGACAATCAGCAAGAGCTCTATCCTCATGAGTAATGGGGAAGATTTGTCATTGTCTTCTCACACCAAGTATTTACAGATGAACTCTACTTTCAGAACCAATCAGGCATCATATACTTTTGCACATGGGCACATTTTCCTGAACAATATGGGAAGAACAAACTTTTGAATTAAAAAAAAAGAAAAAAAAGAGAGAAGTTCAGATCAATCACACTTATTTTAATCTTGCTTTAAACGTGCTGTTTCCTTTTTTTCCCTAAATAGTTTTTTATGTGGTTGCTGAAACATCTGTGTAAGAAAAGCTACAATACTCATACAAGGAAAGTCCCTGGTGGTTTTTAAATATCATTTTTATTAAGATTTTTAAAATTAAAAATTAAATTTTGAAAATTAATTTTTAATCTAATAAGCCCACCAGCCGTAAAAACCCCTTATCATCATGACTAATGTTTGAGTTTTATGAAGAGTAACAAAAATGACATCTATGCCATGGGTTGTCTATGGACGTATCTAAAATGGTTTGGCAAGGTACATTCTGTAGGAGACATTTTTATATGCAGAGAAGTTAGGTCTGAAAGTGTATTGATTAGGCAAGGAGATCAGCCATGCAGGTGTGCATTTAGGTGTGTAACTTTGAATTGTTTAGTGTGCACGATTATCACAGGAAATGAAGATACACACATACAACAACACCAGCAAATTAATTGATCAGCTGCAAGAAACATAGGCCTTTCTTTCAAATGTTTTCTCCTTCCTTTCTTCCAAATGTTGTCTCCTTGTACATCAGTTTTCTCTAATCTTCTAATGATTAAAGCTGTCAGCTCTGAGGACTTAGATTTAGTCTATGCCCAGTACAGGTAGGTACAACATAGATAACACTATTTGACGATTTCTCTATATCACCATGCATTCTCAAGAATTTTTGGCAGACCCTTGAAAAGAACTTTGGAAGAATCACAAAAGAGATTTTTCCTTTTGAAATGCATTCGTAGTACTGTACCAAAGCCTCCATAATATTGGGAAGGACCTCTAAATGTTGATGATGGTAGACAAAGGCTCTGACAGAGCAGACACACACATTAAAGATCACAATTACGCATCTTTACAGAACCTCTTGTGTTCATTTTGTAAATTTAAATACATCTTCCAGTGAGTGGATGAATTCCGTCATGCCGTGTTTCCTTCAGATAGGACAGGTCAGATTATTTAAACTACGCCAGTTGTCACTTTTTACTGTACAAATCACGACCAGGTTCACAGGTGGCAACTCTGGATTACTTTTTAGATCAGGAAGCAGAAGGGATACCTGGTATTAGAGCATGTCCAGGGAAGAACAATGGAGATGGGAAAGGGCCTCAAGCACAAGTCTGATAAGGAGTGGCTGAGGGAGCTGGAGTTGTTTAGCCTAAAGAAAAGGAGGCTCAGGGGGGACCTTATCACTCTCTAAAATTACCTGAAAGGAGGGTGTAGCCAAGTGGGGGTTGGTCTGACCTCCAAATAACAAGGAATAGGACAAAAGGAAATTACCTCAAATTGTGCGAGCAGAGGTTTAGATTGGATATGAGGAAAAATTTCTTCACAGAAAAGGTTGTGAAGCATTGGAACAGGCTTCCCAGGCAAGTGGTGGAATACCTGTCCCTGGAACTGTTCAAAGAATGTGCAGGTGTGCTGCCTAGGGACATGGTTTAGTGGGGTACCTGGCAGTGCTGAGTTAATGTTTGAGCTCAGTGGTCTTAAAGGTCTTTTCAAGCCTAAACCATTCCATGATTCTGTGAATTCCCATAGGTGTGTGAACAAAACAGTGTGTGTCTTGTGGGCTTCTTAGTTACCAGATCACAGTCTAGCAGAGAAAAACTAACAACTGGAATAACTTTGAGACCCAGCTTTAAATAGATGTAATACCGTATCTGTTACATAGTTTTTGAGGACTATGAGATATTGATGACCTGACTGCATCAATTAGCCAGGCTGTGCAGGATCAGTTCCTCTCTGCAGTGTTCTGCCACTTGCTTAGTACCCAGCAGTGGGCATGAAGCAGTTGAAGTCAATCAGAAGAATCTGAGGAATAGCTAAAACATTTCTAAAAGCCATCACCTGTATGATGGCATCCAACCTGTTGCAACTGGTTTTATGCAAGGGGGTTTCCAGGGTTCCAAAGAGTTGTCTTTGTCTTCCTTCCCCTATCTACCAATTTAATATAGGAACAAATTTAATGTATGGTCAGAAACAACTTCTTTCAACTTGAAAATGTTGGAAGATATAGCCTTCACATCTCATTACAGGAGTTCACATCTAGCATTACTGTAGATCATGGAATCTTGGCATCATAGAATGCTTTGGGTTGGAAGGGTCCTTAGACATAATTTCATTCCAACCCTGTGCCACAATCAGGGATGCCACCCACTAGATCAGGTTTCTCAGGGCCCCATCCAACCTGGCCTTGAACACTTCCAGGGATGGGGCACCCACAACTTCTCCCGGCAGCCAGCAGACTGCTGTAGTGCCCTGCACTGCATGGCTGCCATGCAGAGTGGGGGTTGTGCCTAGCATGGCAGGACGACAGCATGCAGTGCTCTGGCTGTGAATCAGCAGTGCCACACTGCTGGGAAAGCTGTGCTCACTACTTGCCTCTGATAGGGCTGACAGCAAACACAGAACCATTGTAGCACGAAAAAGTATCAGGCAAATCTGTAGTGTTGCCTCTTGACCTACCCATTGTTGTGGTGATTAAGATCAGATGAACTGAAAGAAGACTTAACACTGGCATGGTGTCATCCTGAGAAGATGGGTATTGACTTCCAGTGATTTTTAACTATTTCCACATTCATGTGAAAATTTTCCACATACATGTCCAAGCAGCCCAGATTCCTTTCTCCTGCCATATGAACTGCTTGGAGCTATCGACCAAGGGTATTTAAGTGTGTGTAGTGTTGCTAGGTGTTTTCTTTAAGCACATTCAGGTACTCTGGAATGGACAGGATAAATTTATGATTGTTCTGCTTACTGGACAAGGCTGGGTTCTTTTCCTTTAAACTCTTGTTTTTAATTATATTTGAGCTAAGTACTCAGAGGCCTTAAGGCAGGAATCCCTTCTTTACTAACTTGTAATTAGTCCTGATTGTTCCTTTTCATGTCTCATAAGCAGGAAGCACAGAAGCTCAGAACACGTATTGCTATGTGATGACTATTCAGTGTCTTTTCAATCCTAGGGAAAATGCACAGTCTCCTCATAGGACAGCTCATTCAAATATACAGTGTTATGCCACCAGAGGAAGTACTCTTACTTATTATTAAAAGGCAGCTACGAGGCTATGTAGGTATTAATTTCATATTCCCCATAATTACCAAGTGCTCGCCTCTGCTTGTGAAAAAGGGAGTGAGTCACCTTCCAAACCTTCCTCTTCCTGTCACTTAGGCCCTGTGCTACATCACCCTCTCTTCAACAAGAGAAAAATCACCAGGCAGAGCTGACTTTCAGCAGTGACTTTTTAGGCTTCTTTTACAATGAAGCTGTGAAATGAAATCATAGTGTTTTGTTTCCTCGAGTTTCCTCCAGTCCATTCTCAGTGGCCTCCTTTGGTGTGCAAATTAAGCGTGGCTCTTGTGGTTCAGCCTCTTTTCAGCATGGCTGTAGTTAGCAGTTGGCTGAACACCCAGCACTGTCACTTTGTTTCATAGCTTTGCCATCAGTAAATGACAATTATAAACCAGCTTTTTCAGCTTGTTCTTCAGGTGCTTGCCTGAGACTGGAAACCTAGTATTTGAATCAGTAAGATTTTTTTTCTAAATTAGCATCCCTAAAAAAACCCCAAACCCCAAAACCTTGGCCACAGAACACAAAGCTTCTGAGCCTGGCTGTCCCACCTCAGATGCTCTGGTAAAGGAGGGCACTCCATTAGGACAGAGGCATGAGCTGAGCTCTCACCGTATGGCAGCAACAAGAGGTGCAGGTTACTTCATGTACATTAGGCAGAGTCTTTGTGACAAGGCAATCTCCTAAACCATTTCTAGGGTCACAAACATTTTACGGTTAATAAATTTTTGAAGGGTAAATGGAACAAGTATGATCATCTCATGTGTCCTCTAAGCCACCGTTTTCACCTATACTCTGTGTTGGACCATGCCACTGAAGCTGAACTTGAGTGTTTGTTCAGACTGCTGGGACTCTCTCTGTAGCACTTAAAGACTACAGACATCTGCAGAGGAGGCAGGAGCGCTCAGCTGCTGCCTCTGTGCCATCACAAGCTTGAGCATCAAAGTTCCAGACTTAAACTTCTCCATGTATAAGCAGTCCTTGGGCTGGGTGAGTGGTTTCAGTGGGGTATATGCTAACCATATGCTAACCATATGCTAACCATATACTAACCATATGCTAACCATGTGCTAAGCTAGCTTCACAAGGCAAAGACCCCTTCTCCGTGCAGTGGAGCTGGATGTGCACCACCAACGAAGCTGGTGCAGTTTAAGTTGGTCTCTCGTCTCTGCTTCACTGATTTGTTACTGCTCCTTATCTGAGTATCATCACTGGCAATACGAGGACTCTGTGTCTGCTTCAGTGCAAAAGAGAAAACCATCAAGGCTGAACAGGATCACACCACTAATAATTTCCAGACAGTGCTTTCCAGTGACATAACTCACCCTCTGAATCATCAAAGTTACCTGACTCTTAGATTAAAAGAATAAAATAAAAACACAAGAAAGGCAGCATCAGCATTAAGGGGATCTGTTAAATTGTGATTGGGGAATTAATGAAAGCTTTAATTCACTGAACTGATGAATGAAGGGATACACAACAGATTGCCTGACTCTTCTACTCTACATAATCTCTGCACAAGGTACTCTTCCTCTGAGGTATCTCTGGAGTCTGGAAAGGGGAAATGTTCAACTTGCTCTTCCTTTAAGTGCTAGTAGAGCCAGGTAAGAGATTTTGTAAAGAAAAAAAAAAAGAAAGTAAAGCCCACAGCACATTTAAGCACTCCAACAATGCTAGGAAATGGCGATGCCTGTTCTAGAGTGTTAATATCTCATATTTCTTCCCCCCAGCTTCCACACACAGAATGGGCACAGACCATGCTCCTCTTGGAGCTCCTCCTGCCTTCTTTTCCCTGGAGAAGCCCTGTCCTGTGACACAGGGCAACACCAGGGCTTTTCTTCTGGGCCTATGTGCACAGATTGACCTGCCGCCTCTCTCCTATTTTTCTCAATATCAGCAAACAAACTGCTCTCTCCTCTAATTCGTCTTCCTGGTGTTTTTCCAATATTCTTGGTTTCCCTGTTCCAGACAGTACTTAATATATTGAAATTTCAGAGTGGATGAAGATAACAGTTCTTTAATACGTCTTTCTGAGTGTCCTTGCACTGAAAAAGTGTATCTCATTTGCGGGTGTTGGTGTAAGAAACATGAATGCAATTTCCTGGAGTTTTGCATGAGACATGCGGGAGCAACAACATACCTTTCATATCCTGCCAGCTTGATTTCATTAGGTCTTGGAGAATGTTGACCCTAGGGACAGTTGATAGCCAACTTGTTATTTTGTAGAGCTGATAGTTTTTATGTGACCTTTTACATGAGCAGGTCTTACTGTATATATACAGCGTATGTATATATATATATTTTATATGTGTGTTCCTCTCCCTCTGCCCATGGCCTGTGTGTTAAATCCTTCATAAAGGCAAATGGTATACCATGTCCTTCCTTTGAAGACAGCAGTTCTGTAGCAGCTGTCCAGCCGAGTAAAAAGACTAATTCCTAAATGAATTACTTCTCACTTAGATGGTGTAATAAGTTTAACCAGGACTCTTCCCCTTCACCCCATACCAGAAAACATAAATTACTGGGTACTAGGTAGGAAATGCAGCTGCTAGCATGCTTAGAAGGAATGACAAAGTTAGATTAAAAGTATAAGTGCTATTTAATGTGTGTCCTATTGTCCTTTCCCCAAATCCTCAAAGCTTTACCATTTGTAGAACATAAATTTTTACAGCATCCTTGTTAGGCAGTGGGGGAGACAAACATTATTATCCTTAAATTACAGAATGAATGAAGTGAAGCTGGCAGGTCTCTGAGGACACGTCTATACTAATAATCCTATTAATACAGACATAGAATAATTAGTATACAATAATTCTATATTAATATACAAAGATAATAAAATGGGCTATTTCCAATTCCCTGACACCAACATGACTGATGCAACATATTTTGTGTCCATGTGAAGGTAAAATACTTCAGTCAAAATCGGTTGGCCACTTTCAAATTGCCTACCAGGAATGACTCCTAGTCTGTGTTAATACCCGAAAAACACACCTGCAAGTCTGGGAGAGCGTTAGCTTGCTCAGGTCAAAATGTGCTACGATAATTTCCCGGTATGCCCTGGCCCATAGTTCGTGAGTACAGACCTAACCAAAGGATTTTACCTAGTGCCATGCAACAGCTATATTGCTGCACTTAATTTTGGCGTCATCTTTTGCTTCCGTGAAATCTGACTTTTGCCTCTGCCTCTGTCGCTCTCCTCTTCGAGCCTGGCTAGGGTGTATTGCCACTGGGGGGCAGGTCTCCAGAGCAAACAAACATGCTTCTTTCCCACAGGCTTACTTCTATCAGGGCAGAGAGCCTTGGCAACACTTTGGCATTTTGCAGATGTTTCTACCAACATTTAAGTTATGGTCAACTGGAGTTCCTGTGTAAGGACTGGATTCTGTCACCTGTACAGTCTTCAAGCAGCAGCTGTATGTAATTGTCTGTTGAAAGCAATAAGGCAAGATACTGCTCATTGTTAGGAAGGATAGGAGATTGTAGCCATAAAGTGTTATGTTATAGAGGAAAATAAAACCACAGGCAAAATTCAATACAAAGCAAAAGTGACACACCATAATTCTCCTACTGTCTCTGTCAAAGTCTCAGTTTTGGGTAAGTGGAAACTGGTGCAGCCCTGTATTGAATGTGTAGAAATCCTACAACACTGCATTATAAGGGAGCTTAATATCCTTCGTTACACAAAGTATGTGCAATGTGGACCAAATTAATCTCTGGCTCAGTTCTATCCAATGCATTAAAATCCCTTGGTTTATTAATTAGTCCCAGACCTAAATATTTTTCCACCATTCTGTCTACCACTATTGGAGCAGCAAGATTTTCATTAATTTTCATGCAACACAGCAAATTACTTCCTAGAACTTAAATCCTCATTTATCTTGTAAAAGTCAGGGCCTTTGAAGAATATGTGAGTTGAGCCAACATTAGTGGGACATTATATTCCAAAAAGCTTCATGTCACCTAAGGTGCCCCTTTCTATACACAACTCATCTACTGCTGTGGGCAACTTACAAGTCTGTTAGCATAGTATATTATTTTCTGAGTGTCTATTCTAACTAGCAGCAGCAATCTGCAATCAAGACCCAAACAAAATCTCTCTGCATCTGTCATGCAGACAGGAGAGATGAAACAGAACATTCACTACCAGTGCAGGGTAGAAATCAGAACCTCTTGGATGGTGTGAAGGTACATACAGGCAGACAGAGCAAGCTCCTAGCAGTTGTAGAAAAATGAAATGCTACTCATTCCATCCCCAGAATACCTAACATCAAATCACTTCAATGCACTTAGCAGCCACAGCTCACATGTGCTGCAGTTCAGAAGGTCCATATGCATTTTAATTTCCATTCCACAATTTGTGATCTACCTGGAATAACAAAAAATTCCTCTAAATGGAACTTGCTATGCTGCTTCACAGTCTTGTCACCTCAAGATTAGCCTCCTGTAATATTCTTTCCTTTTGGCTGTTGCTTGAGATCATTAAGAGCCTGAAGGAAGTCAGGAATGCAGCAGTCACATGTTAATCAGATCTCAGATTTGCAGCATGTCACACCAGCGTGCTCTGAGCTGCTTTGGCTGCCAGCAGGATTCAAGGTATTGGTGCTGACCTTTAAATCTCTGGATGCAGGCTCTCTCCTCAAAGCACACTACTAGACAGCCATCAGTGGAGGCATTTGGGAGGCAGCCCTGCTTCATAGCAAGGACTGCCAGCAGGGCAACATTTGCCAAAGCCACTTTGGCTTTTCAACTCATTGCACTAAACTGCCAGACATGCTGCTTGAGCTCCTTTTTTTTTGTAATTTTAAGAATTTAGAAAAAGGTCATCTAAGGGATGGACTGTCTTTTCTCTTTTATGAGCTGAAACCAAAGGGTAGTATGAGTGTACCTGATAAATAAACCTGAAATAGATTAAAATGCACTTGCAGTTAGCACCTGAGATGCAGGTCTACTGTACTTGCAGGCTTGACATGCCCATCTAAGCGGAACCTCTGTTTTACCTTACAAAGTACTAAAGAGCAAATCTAATTACTGTGCTTCAATGAGAAATGTCTGTATCACGTCAATGGGACACAAGAGACAGGCGTTGAGTGCTGGTTGCAAACCTGGCCTGTGGAAAAACAGGACCTAAGCTAGTTAACGTAAAGTCCAGTTATAGCACAGTGTTTTCTCTTGGGTGCTAGAAACAGCTGAACATTCAAGCATCTGTATGCTGGCAGTAAATGAATTGTGTAAGTGACCCTGGCTATAAGACTGGATTTTACCATCCGCAGTGCTAATAGAAAATGCACTGATGCATATTAGTGAAGGAGAGTCCTGAATATGAAGTAGCAATAGAATTAGAAACAATCCTCAGGCCATTGTACAAGGCAGGAACTGATAGCAATAATGAAGGCTTCTGCTCCCTGAAAGGGGCTTCTCTTAAGTGACAAGTGAAGTGCAGTGGCAGTCGTGTGCCAAAGCACGCACAGGGACTGACTTACGGTGATGCAGCTGTAACAAAATCTCATCTGTAATGGAGCAGAATTGAAGTGTGAAATTATTTCATAAGCTCTTTGGATGATTTGGAGGAGATGGTTCCCATCATCTCAGGCTGTCTTTTGTGAAGGCTCAAAAAGTATGCGGCTCCTGTTCTGCCCTGAGCGACCATCATGGCTGTGAAAAAGTAATCATGGATTCCCTCTACAGGGGAATCACCACTGTTCTTTGCAGTGCTCTGAGGCTTCATGAGGGTGCTGTTATTTGATAACTTTTGTGCCTCTTAGCCATTCATAGAAGCACACATTGCTATGTTTAAGACAAAATTTAAAACACTAGAATGGATTAATAATTTTTAAAATTCCTGCTTAATAAGTAGTTATGTATTGCCATGTGAGTGTGCATTCATTAAACTGTATTTTTTAGAGAGTGGATAAGTATGATATTTGAAAATAACACCACACAGAGGTAGTTTTTTCATTGACTATCTACTATTAGAAGTTTTGTCATTCTAAGCAAATTGGTAGCAGTGGCACTGGTGCTTTGCAGATCTCCTACTTTGCTATATTGAATTACTTAATATCATACATACCCAGCCTTAAAGACTGTGTGTAAATAGTCTCTCCATTGCAGAAAATAATAAGCAGGAATCAGTGACTGCATCCCCCGGTCCTTAGTGCTCATCCGAATGGCTTTCCTATTCACAGTTATCACTATGTCAAAAGTAAAAGAAACATTACCACAGATTTACTGTCTTATCTGGTTGCCCTATGGGATTATTCAAGTAGGTAAGGAATGCAGCAGCAAGCCCAAAACCTAGCTCTTTCTGATACAAAAGAATAAAAAAAGTAAAAAAAAAAAATGTTCTGTGTGACTGCTGGGAGCTGAGACCACTCTGCACCTTGCAGGATTTGGTCCTGTGATAGAGTGCTTCTGCAGTAAGGGGTACTTGTGTGAGAACCCCCCACCTACACCTCTCAAACCTGATCAAGAGGAAAACACATCTGTCAAACAGTGAAGTGTTTTAATGCGAACAGAACAAGGTTCTCTATTTGCAGATGGAATCACTACTCAGCTATGGGCAAAATTGTGTAATTTCTCAGTTCTAGACTGCAGCCTAATTTTTTACAGAGATGTTTCCCTATTTTTGTAGCTGTGGAAACAGGCTTTTGTTTCTTTAAAAATAAGCCAAGAATTAGGGGCCAGGCCACAAAATATTCTGTTTTATTACAAAACCACCAAAACGTGATTTCTCACCCATTTAACTGGCAGCAAGAATATTTCACACAGCAGTACCATGTACTGATGCTCTCCTGGGGAAGCTCAGCAGCAGTAACTTTGGCTGAGAGTTAGGACTATTTTTGGAACCTTCAAAAGTATCCAGGGAAAGTGCTTTTCACTTTTATTCATATAAACAGTATCTCTATTTATTAAAAAAGTGAGAAATGGCTTCTCCTCAACTTCAAATGGCTTTGACAATAAAATTCTGCTTATATCAAGGTCTTGGGAGACACATGAAGCTTTGTGACAAATGGGGTGTTTGGATGATGAAGAGATGACTTGAAGACTCAGGAAGAGACGCTTCAGACTCCTGCCCCTGGAGCACAGTGAAATAAAGGTGAGTGCACTTAGATCCCAGCTCTGTGTCGCACCCGTTTAATCTCTCATGGCTGCATGGGGATGGACTATGATGAACTATACAGTCTTTTCCATCTTAAATTACTAAAAGGCTAAGTAAGTCATTCCTGCTGTGAAAAGAAGGAAAAAAAACCCTATGTAAATGTTTAGGTTCCTAAGTACAGGCTTAAATCTTATTGAAGTCCATAGAATTTAAAGTGCTTAAGTGTTTTGCTGAATAGGGATATGTTGCTGAATCATGGCCAAGACTTTTTAAATTGATGTACTGTTACCCATGAAATTACTAATATGCTCAATATCAACCCTGTACTTAAATGCATTGTTAAAGGGGAATAGACTTTTTCAGGGCTTCTGGTTCATCCTCTGAAAGAGTTTCTGGCTGAATCAGGGATGCAGAATAAAGTCAATGAGTAAAAATGTTAGAAAAAATAAAGCCTAACCGGAGCAGGAAATTGTGGAATGAGCCAGGGCAAGAGATTTTTAGTCAACTACACAGCTATTGACAACTTCAAAGTTCAGTACTCTCTGCTGTGGTGTTACCATGCATTCTGAAATTTGCTTTCCATTGAACAGAAAGCAAGATTAGGAATTTTACTGGAATTGTATCATCTTCATTGGTATAGATTGCCTGATTTCCATCCCTTTATGTCCGTTACCTAAAGATGTGCCCAAATGTTTCCATGGCAGCAAGCTAAACCTCATGGTATGAGCAGGAAATATAATAGATTAACACTGTCTGTCACTGCATAATAATTTCCAGTACCCATTTCTAACCTTCTTTTTCTGTCTTCCACCATTTCTGCAATAAACTCTCTGATCTACCAACATGTCAAACCTGCAATGCAATCAGATGCTCTTTCTGCAAGCTGTGGGTTGGTGTATTTGTTTGCAGTTAAGCACACATACTCTGCTACAATTTACTCGTTATGGCTGGGGTGATCAGCAGTGATGAGATTAAACCAAAATTTTTGAACTCATAATTGATGAAAATATCAATGAAGCTTTAGACATCAAAGATGGTCTTGAACACATTGCCTCTAAATGTCAAAAAAGACCAGGCTTTAGGTCAAACATTGTAACCTAGGGCTGTTCAAGAGAAAACCTGTAATGAGGTGTTGTGTCTGTCACTCCTTATCAGAAGCACCAGTCTCAGCTGTGTGGCAGTACATTTTCCCATTCTGTCGGGTGATGTGCTATTCTTTGCCCTGAGTTTCTCTCCTTTTTGGCATTGATGACTTTCTGGAGTTGAGACCTCACAAAAAATTGTTGGGAGTTGATTCTGAATCCAGGCCATTCAGAGAGCAAACTCACATGTTAAAACACTAAGAAAATAACATGCATTAGGTGTGCTGGGGGGGTGTTGCTGCCACCAGCCACCCTCTCCCACCAAGCGTCACTGCCACCAGGGTCCCCACTCGTCCCCCAGCCTGGAGTGGCCACCACACCCATGCCTGGCTCCTTGGTGAGATGTGCTTTTGAAAAAGAGCTATGGGAAAAATGCCCCACTTCAAATGACCCCAAGCTGCTGTCCATGGAGTGGAAACAAGGCTCTCCATCCCATCTCTCTTTTCACTGCACGCTTCTCTGCTCTGGAGCACTTTTTGTTGCTCTTTCAATAGCTTTCCTTTGCCAACAAATAACAGGCATTAAGTATAGAAAAACAATAAAATTACATGAGGAGAGAGCAACAATCGGTCCACAAAGATAAACATCAGCAGTAAACACTTGCAGCTGCCAGCCCTACAACATATATAAATGACAGAGGGGTGCGTGTGAGGGAAGGGAACAGAAGTGGCGTGTGCACATCCAGGAGGGGATGGTGCAAAGGCTCCTGGCAGAAGCTTGGGAAAGCCCATGTGGTTCAAGAATGCTGGAACCACAAATAGCCTACACACAAGAGACGACTGTGCCCAAATGCCACATCACTGTGAGTCCCTTTGGCTTCTTGGAGCTGAAAATCGAGCTTTAGGATTAATGTGGTGTGTCAAACATCCAGGAAGGAAAAGTGGCACAAATGCCATTAAGTTGACCCTCTAAGGGCAAAAGAGGAAAAATGGATTTTTTTTTTCCTCCTCTCTATGATATTGTAGTCTACAAATAGAATAAAATGCTTCATGTTTATGATGAAAGAGGAGCTTTGCTATGTACTCACTGGAGATATTTTTCGCTGTTTAGTATTCACTTCTAGAAGGCAGGTCTTAGCTTTGTCATTCTTCTCCCAGTGTCAATACTGTCCTGCCCAAATCTCAAGTTGCTGTTATTTTGAGAACGAAGGTTTTGAATCTGGTTAAAAGAACAACACTTATTGCAACAGATTGATTGGAGGGGAAAAAGAGCTTGCAGTTTGGTGCTGTTTTGAGGTCTGGGTGGTCCAGCAGAAGAGGAATGTGATGGACTGAATGCAGGTGACGTGGTGAGGAGCACATGCTGAATTCTGTTTGCCCAAGCTGCTCTGTAGCTGGCAGCTCAGACGGCCCCTGCAGCCAGAACCAGAATTTCTGGGCCAGCTCTCTGTTTTTCATTTCTTTCTTTGGTGTTTGATGTTTTTTTGTTTTTGTTTCTTTTAATCTTGTTTTACCTGTTGACACTAACACACAGTTTCACAACTGTGGACAGTTTCAGCTTAACTTTCTACATGCGAGAAGTGGTGGCTGGCAACAGATATTCTCTGGGGTACAAAACCCCTACAACAAAAGTAGTAAGTGAAAAAGTAAAAGTAAGTAAAAGTTTGGTGTTTTAACTGCTTCCCTGCTGTTAAAACTGGTGGGCACTCAGCTTAATAGCACTCTCCCTTGCTTTGCTCCAGAGTTACAGCTCAGACAGTACCGTTTTGCAACTGACAAAGATAATTTTGGAATTATTTATTTATTAAAGGGATTAAGAGAAGTAGCTACTACAATGAGGAGCAGTTTGACTTGGTGTCCAAGGATCTCCTTTCCAGACAGACAGAGGCAGACTGTCAGTGGAGAGGTACTCTTGCTGAACAGGTCAGGTGTGCTGAACTGTGAGGACCACTGCAGATGGAAGGGCAGACACAGAGATCCTGTTGCCCTCAAACACTCCAAATAGATAGGTCTTATTTTCCCAGCATCTGGAAACTCTGGAAAATGGAACCATCATCCATATGACAGATTTGTCATGCACAGACTTAAGGTACAACTTTCATGGAACAACAGGAGGATTTAATCTGATTCAAGGCATCACGTGCTATGGAAAAGCATTGTAGCTTGTCCAAGACAGAGCAGTCCGTCTTTAGCTCAAATTGTTGCTTTGATGAAGAGGCATGGATACAAAACCATGGAACAAACCCTGCCATCTACTTTAAAGGAATACTAATATGAAATGGAAAAAGTAACTCGTGATGAAATTCAAGGACTGTCATAATGAGGAAATATTTTCATCTTTGATCAAATAGAAACGGTGCTATTCAGTGCTTGAGACAGACACAACTAAGCTTTCACAGCAGAAAACTGGACAGCAGTTTTAAAATACTTCAAGCAGGTTATCATTGTTGGCTGTAGAGGTCCTTTAAATGTGTTTCTATATCTCTGAAATGAGGCTTTATCCATTTTTTTCAAGCTGGTAGCTCAGAGATGTGACTTTTTTAGGGTCACACAACAGTTTAGTGGCAAAGACAGACAGTAGAAACAGCATCCCATTTAACTTAGGTGGCCTAAACCACCTTTCCTATTCATTTTTTTGTGGTCTTACAGCCCTCTAGCTAGTGCATTTTGCCCATTTTTCTCCAACATTATACTAAGCACTGAGGGACAAAACCAGAAGTTACTTCACATACTGATTTGTCTCTTTAAACTGGAAGTTGTTTTAGTTAACTCTTCAGAGTGCCTATCATTTGTGTCTTTTTTTGCCTATTGGACAAGGTTTTTCAGTTAATCCAGTGCCCCAGTTTTAGCAGAAACCAGTGTTAAAAGCAATACTGATGTTAAATGGAGTGTTATAGACTACAGGATGCAGTTCTATTCCTGCATGAAAAACTGCCAGTCACTTAATCTCTCTGTTGGTGTCTGGTACAGCACAGCAACACCTGAGCTAGCTTTAAATTAGCTGAGTGTGACAGCATTAGCACATGCATTGCAGCAGCACAAGGCTCAGCACTGGCTGGGAAGCTTATGTTTGGTATGGAGCTGAGCCCTCAATACTTGTGGTGAAAGCATACAATTAATATCTCTGTTTTATAAAACACTCTCGTTAAAACCTCATTATACTTGGTCCAGAGAGATAAAACTGGATGCATGTCACATGCACTTCCTTTTTGAGTCTGGAAATGGAGAAGTTAGTAGAGTGAAAAACTGGCCAAGGGACTGATGGTCTTATGCTTCAGAAAGCCAGCACACACTGCCTTACCCTTCCTTTCAGGTCATAATTAGTACAAGACTCTAGAACAAGCCATTGCTGGGTAATGTACACATGGGGAAGTTGGAAATATTCAGCTCTGCCTCATCATTTGCTGTGCACCCGTGTTGAGTGCCACTCAGCTTAACCATATAGAGCCCAGCCTGGAGTACTTCACTGCCAGGCATTGGGAACGGCCCATGCACAAGGAATCTAATTAAACTTCTCAAACTTCAGATTAACATTCATTTTGACACTTCTTGGCTGCATTTTGAAGTTTGTTTTCTTCTTTAGAAAGAGGCAAGATGCCCATAAGTAGACATAGTTCACCTTCAAGAATCATGAGAAACCAACACCAGGTTTATCAACCACCTCAAGAAGAAAGGCCAAGAATAGCCCACATTTGATAGTCTGCTTGCACACTCTAGTGTGTCATTTATGGATGAATCATGAATTTTAAGCCTGGCCAGTTGTCAATAGACCATCTGTAAACAAGTTACAATAGTTTCAGTTTTCCCAAGTGAACTTTTTAATAAATGCTTCCTCCTCCCAGTGAAAAAGTAAATAAACAAACTGAGCTTACAATAGAAGTCTTTTAGAAACACAGACAGTAACAGAGAATTACATTTTTGTCAGATACACATTTTGCTACTGGGACAAAAGGCAGAATCTCTGTCTTTCACTCTCTCGGACAAAATGCCCTGTTTAAATGCTGTTGAGATACATGATACAACAAAGTTGTTTTATCCCCATCAGGGAAAACTCTTATCTGTACTGCGGGTCATAACCACTCCTTGAAAGGAAAATAGGCACTATGTTTCCAAGATGTGAGAAAAAACATCTAGTAATTTTTTAGTAGCTCATCAGGATAGTTAAATACTGAAGAGATAATGAAATGATCTCATAACTTTTTGCTCTTGGGTTATGACAGGCCAGTCAACAAAATTAAGTAGTTCTACTATCACACGGGAAACAATTCCTGCTTTAGACCAACTGGAAAGAAGCACTGTTATTAACTGTTCACAGAAGCTGCAGTTCTACAGCAAGGAGCGTATCTCCAGCTGTAATGCTTTCCAGCAGAAGACATAGCCGTGGTGAGTCCCTCTCTCTGGCCTTCTAGGTGGTCTTTCCTTCAGGTCTAATGATAGGCCTGTCAGAGTGATTTATGGCGCTTATCCATGCCTCCGTGTTTTCCTCCTCGGCTTTGGGTCAGCTCTGGTCTCCAGCGCTCTGTGGTTGTTCTTAACACGGACTCAGTAATCGCACAGACCGAGACTTTGTTTTTCTACATTTGTGTTTCCTTTCATTCTGCCTGTCTTACAGTTTTCAATAACAGTCATCACCACAGGACACTACTTCCATATTTCATCCATCAGTAAAGCTTGCATTAATCATGTGCCACTAGCAGCCCTCGCTGCTGGCTTGTGTTTACATGCACGCACACAAACTCAAACTAAAAATGAATCATTGCGTTACTGCTAGTTCTGGATCCTGGTGGCCCCTGTGCTAGATCCACGTCCCATTAAAATCAGTAGGAAGTTTACCATAAACGTTAACAGGAATTTTAATAAGCTCACTTTAGCTAATGTGGGGATGGACTGAGTTCTGCTATATGGTGCACAGACGGAAATCAGCTATCCTATAAAGACCACTTCCATGCTTCTCCTTGCATGCACTTGCACAACATGAAGGGCTGGTTACCAATTTCTGAGAGAAAAACAGCCCGAGCAGGGCTGTGGCAGGAAGAAATTCTCTGCTCCACATTCCTGGGGCACTTTGGTCACTTCATCAGAGCGTAAGCAAAATTCCTCCAGGACTTGGATTGCACATCCCTCCAGAATGTGGGAGCAGCAGCAAGTAAAACACATGACAGAACCCATAGACTGGGACTCCTTCATATGATAATCTTCTCTTATACTTGGCTCGCTAATAATAAATCACACATCGCTTGCTGCATAGATGCCAAACAGGGCACCACCCATTCTTTTTTATTTAGCAACAGTTTCTGAACAATGCTGCTTTATCTGATCATAGTTCTAAAAACCAAAACACCTCTGACATAGATATTTTTTATAGGAACAGTAAAATATTAGAGTTCTGTGTAGGGCAGTCTAAAGCATTTCCATTGAAAAATGCATAAAATTCTGAATTCAAGTGATGGAACAGGCAGATAAAAGGAATTCAGACCACTGTGTTAGTTTTAATTAAATGGGAAGAAGAAAGGGCTGCTGTGTTTTACAGACAGACTAAAACCCTACAGCTTCTCTGAAGGTAAAAATTCATCTCAGGTCAATGTGAGTTTTGCCCTAATTGCAGAATCATGCTGATATTTACATTTCTTTGCACATCTGAGACTGTATTTAATGATTAAATAAAATTTCACCAATAAAATGGGAGCTCCATCCAAATAGAAAGCTTCCTGTCCTCAGTGGTTACCCAAAGTGTCATTTCTCCCCATCATTTTAGAAGAATATTCATTTTGGAAAGCAGCAGCCATGAAAAGAAGGAAGAAAGCAAACAAACAAACTGTTAAAATAAATGAGAGTACAACTGTCATGGTGCTTTATCCAAGATGTTTCATCACCACCCGAGAGCCATGGTCTGCAAGAAATGACATTGAAGTAGCCAGTGAAGATAAAAGGGCAACTCAGAACAATGAGTTTTGAGAAAATTATGAGCTAAAAATTTTAGGAAGTGTCTAAGATTTGTTTCATATTTTAACTTGGGTTGTAGGAGAGATAGCAGGAAGTTTACTTAATTTGCAACAGGAGAAAAGTAAAGATACTGTATTTTCTGAAAATTCTGAGATGTCATAAGAGACAAGGAACAAACCAAGTTGAGACACCTCATGCTGGGGTGATAGGGGTAATTGTAGCTGACTGAGACACCTCAATGTTGATTTGTGAGCACAAAGCTGACAGGGTTTTTCTCTTAGTCTGCACTTGACTGACAATGGACAAGACACCTTTTCACTGAGCAGTCCTACTTCAGTTTGGGCCACTTTTCCTTATTTAGTTCTATTCTTGCCCTAAGGATGGGAACTGTAAATCCTTCCCTGCTATGAGATAAGCTGTCTCAGTCTTCATATGTATGTGAGACAAGAGACTCCATCTCATCCCAACACTTTCCACATCTCATAATAAATATCTTCTGGCTGGACCCAGGAAGCTAGAAAACCAGGGAAGTAGAAGGTTCCGCTGTGCAGGACTAGCCAAGTGTGAGCCCGAGGGCCGACAGCAGGAGGAACATTATAAGAGGATCTAAGTTTTTCGTACACTTGCACAGGTGGCATACTAAGTCCTGAGGCCTAACTCCAGTTTTCTTCCATCAAGGATAAGGGAGAGCAGTTGCTCTCAGGTAAGGGTAGCAGACTGAAAAATCAAAGACATTTATTTCAGAATTTCCATATGGTTTTCTCTTCAGGAGGTGCAACAGGTTTGGAGGTTCCAAAGGTATGACCTTGCTGAAATAATGTGCTTGAGCATTGTGGTGAACTTCTGTTTACTAACCTTTGCTAGTGTTTTGGAGCTGAGACGGTGTCCTGGCACTGGTGGGATGAAAGGCTTCTGCAGGATGGCGGGAAGCAGCACAACACATCCTCTCCCTACCAGAGTAAGAGCATCATCTTGGTTTACAGAAGTATTCTTGTAGCTGGATGATGCCAGTTATCCAGCTCAGATGTTGACCTTGAACATTAGGAATGACAGATTGCTGCCCTGATCCTGTGATCAGGGCTTTGGCTCAGCTCCTTCTGGAAACAACTCCAGAGAGACACAAACTGAATAACCCTGCTGGAGTAAGCAGTACTTAGTGTGCTACCAAGCAGCCATAAAGTCTAAACTGTGATGGACTGCAAAGTAACATTACTTAACTTCAGACTTTATGTCCCTGCCTTTTGGAAATCTAGTTCAGTTAAATAATAAATCTTTGGTCAGGAGAGCTCATGTGATTTAAAAAACTATCAAAATACAAGTGACATCCAGCTGTTTCAGATAGTGACAGACTACAGTGGCAGAATACAAGATTTCCAATGTTAAAGTGGCTGAAACACTTGAATGACATCTATTCTGCTTACAGTGAACCAGCATGGAAAGTATTTGATGGTTCCACACTTCAGCAATGCATGTAGCCAAGCCTGCCAGCTGGGAGGGAGAAAAATAGGTATCAGTAAAGAGATGTCAAGAAAGCAGTGCAAGTCCCTTCCAGAAGTAATCACAGTGGTAACAACTGGCTCCAAGCAGGTTCAGGGAAGGTCAAAATAATGGGTAACAAGAGGAATGAATAGCCAAGAAAGGCCGAGAAGTTTGGGGGGTGGTTTGGGAGAAGATAGCCTGCAATTGTAAATGGATGGTCCAGCAGTATTTGTCCAGAGTGAGGTATTCAATCACACATCCCTAGAGACATTACTAAAACCGTGGGACCTTTTCTGCACACCTCATTTGCAGACACTGCCGCCCAGACTGGCACGTGGTGCTGCTTATTTCCTTTTAGCTGGCTGCTCTTTTGGGGAGCTATGGCACATCAGAGAGACCCACTCTGCTGGGCTGGGTGCTCTGGGCTTCGCTGGAGTTCGCACGTGCAAAATTAAACCCAGACCGAGCATTTTTCAGGTGACATACAACTTCCAAACCCTGATAATGTTGCTGGGTAGACTAAAAGCAGATGTCATTTGCAAATATGGGACCTGCTCACTTTCCTTGTACATCACTATCAAAACTACCCTTAAGTTTTGTATTTGTAGTATCTGAACCTTTACAGTCTGCTGAACTGTGTGTAATCAGTTCATGGCAATGAAAGTCTTACTCAGCACATCTGGAAAACACTTCACTGGAATAGTTTGGTAGCACTCCATAATTTCATTGAGCCCTATTCTCTGCATTTGCTCCTGTGGTCAGTTGGAAAACCTCAAATGCAGGGAAAAAGGTAGTTTTTCCTTTTCTGCTGTCTCATACACCATTGCATTAAACTTATCACCTTATTTTAAGGGGAACTGTGCTCCAGATGAAAATGGCTCTTGGGACTGTAAGTCCCCATTTAGTGGCTGAGGAGCTTCTTATAACCCCCCTGGAGGCTAAATTGCCTGCTGTTGTCAGAGAAGCAGGTGCTTCTATGCACAAGAGGTAGAGGTTACTGAGAGGACAACCAAGAATAATGGAGCTACTTGTGGACCGCATCTGGCACGTGTAGCTACACATGTGAGGTTTTTTTCCTATGCCTTTCTGATTTCCAGGCAGCACTACTCTTTTCTCCTCTCCAAGCAAATAGTAGTTAAAAAAAAATACATATAAGTTTTCAGTACATCAGAGATCTCAGGTTTCTGCTTTTACAATAGACAGAGCTCTGAATATGTGAAGTATATCAGGTCATGAGTAAACAAGTTGCATGAGCACAGAAGTGCTGTCTGTCATTGCCTGAGAGAAAGCTGCCAAGTACTTATCTTCCTTCAAGTGACTCTTCTTTCCAAGAAAAGACTAAAAAACATACAACACATAGAGTGGAATGAGGAAAGGAAATGCATGGCTGTGAAACATGTCCAAATGAAAGGGAGCTTCCATAGCTTGTAATGAGTTATCATATTTCCATTGAACTTACATGCTCTTAATAAATGTCTGAGGATGTACAGACCTATGGCTTCAGAAGAATTTTAATCCATCTGGAATACCAAAATCTCATTAGGAACTAAAAGACCCAGCAAGTTCCTTGCTGTGGTATCCACTGGGTTGGGTAGCAGAGTATAATTTATAGTCCATTCCAAAACTGCTGAGTCTAGACCATGACTTAAGGAGACTGTGTGGAAAGACTAGTCAGCCCTGGCTGTGTTCCTATTCAGGATGGAAGAAAGGAAAGCTGCACAAGCCCAAGAGAGTGAATAAAGGTTTCCCTCTAATGTTCATTTTTGCAATGTGTCAGGGGTCTAAGTTTTGCATTGCATTTGCCATGTCACTAGACAAGCTGGGCTGTTCCCACCATGACCTTAAACATGAACTGCAGGGGTCCTAAACCCTGTCTGTATGTCTTGCACTTCCATAGGTCAGAAAACCCTGAACTTAGCCTGATCTCACTGAATACTGAATTGCTGCAACAGTAGATGTGAGCAAGTCTATCCATTCACTGAAGTTTCCTGGAATAAATGCCGGTTGAGAACACAACTGCACTTCTAGAATTACTTTAGAAATAAATCTTCTTTGTTATGCACTGCTGTTTATGGCTGTGTTAATGGTCAGATGAACAATTAAATAAGATCAGAAATGTAAGGTTAAGTGAGGATGTGAAAAAAGGAGGTTCCAACTGACATGGCGGGATGTATTGATTTTTGTGGCTTGTCACAATGTGGGGATGGGTGACAGACACCTCATCTATGGACAATTAGAGTGTAATAGGAAAACAACCCTGGGAGAATACCCCAAGAGACAGTAAGGAAAAAGAGAAGGCATTAAAATCAAAGGCAGGCATGATACCAAAGTGAAGATGGAGGGACTGAATGTGGAAACATCAGAAATAAAGAAGAAAGGGGGAAAATGAAATGGAAGCACTGCAGAAGCAGTAAATTAAGGACAGGATTTTCAAAAGTGCCTCACTGTCCTAAAAAGTTGTAATTACTTTCCCATTGATGCTGGCAACAAAAATAAGTAGAGGTGGCAATGTCAGGCTGGCAATGAGCACTTTAAAAAAACCTCAGCTTAGAATTTCGTTGCTTTCTTACAACTTCTGCCTGCAATAATGGCATCAAGCAATACTCATGGCTACTAAATTACAGCCGGTGTTCACTTGGATATTCTGGGAAACCTCAAATGTCTGTGGTATTAAGACACCCAGCAGCAATTACCACACAGGAACTTTTTGGGGCCCTCAGAGGCTGGTTGGGAAACTCACTTACTTTAAATAATGTAAAAATATTCATTATTGTAGAGCGTAAAAAAATCTGTTTCTCAGGATAATTAAAATGAAAACCCTGAAAGTCAAATTGCATTTACAAACTGCTTAGGCTTCTATGCGCCCTTTCATTATTCGTGTTTCTGAAGCGAAGCACTCGGGAAAAGTGCCAGGTTTATGTCTCTGTGGACTGGGCTTCTCCCTGTTTATCAGAGGTTGATCAGAGAGGAGGGAGCGGCACCATGCGCTTCCCGGCACTGCCCTGCCAGCAAGCCCCAGCCCTGACCTGGAGGGACCATCACTGGGCGTGAGAAGGTGGCTCAGGCTCCACACCTTTGAAACCTTTGGCACCTCTGCTGAGCCTCATGAGAAAGCAGCCAGTACTGTTGGTGATGTCTGAGATGTGTCCTTTTATCCCCAGGAGACTACCGCGGTTCATTCCTTTTCACGTTTTCCTTAGGTGATTGAATAACTTGCTAATGGCGACTGTTTTGGTCACTGCTACCTTGAACTCGGTTCATCCCACTGCTTTAGTATCTCAGTTTAATCTCTGGACTCAAATGAGCACCAAAGAGTTTAGGGTCCTATGACATAACTCATTTGCATTTCCACAGGGATAAAATTTTAAGTCTAACAAATGACATGTTGTACCACTAGGACATCTTGGAAAGCTCAGATCCTTTTGTTTATTAGTTCAGAGTGCAATAATTATTAGCTAGAGAGAAGCACAACTGCAATCAAAAAGAAAGCCAAATAAAACCCACCTACACAGATTTCTCACACTGGGCCCTGGGCATGACTCACTGGTTATGCATTAGGCGTTGTGGGTGGGTACTCTAATTTGTATGTGTTCCATTGTTTAGATGTGTTTTGCACACGCTAATTCTGACTTTCTGTTTTGGCAAAATCTTTCAAAAAATCCCAAACCTACCACCACCCTCTTGGGTCACAGTCATGAAAGGCAGTTGCATTACCTCACCCACCTATCTTGGGATCAGGGTGGGCTCTGGAGGGAAAAGGGATCAGTGCTCGCTCGGGATGCCGGGAGGAAGCACATCATGTGCAGCCACAGATGCTGGCTGGCCATGGAGGAGTTTTAGCAGCATCTTACCCACTGTGCAGAGAGTCACTTTGCATTCTTTTCAGGCCATATTTCCAAGACCAGAAAATTATTTTGGTGCTTTAAAGCATTCACAGGAGAAATAATTTGGCCTGTAGTTTGCAATGCGTTTTTGAGCTCTAACATGCCAGGAGACAAGAATATATTAAATGTTAAATGAAGAGGACTTTTAACACTGAAGAAAAAGTGCATCCTTTCAAAATATTGTTATGCCTGTGCATGTCTAAGCATAAGAAACATTATTAGAAAAAGTTATGAGAAAATGATTAGAAGTGAAAGTATTTTCTTGGCATTGGATCATCAATAACCACCTTCATTTGTGGAGCATGAACTAGAAAAAGGAATTCAAATGGTAATTATATAAATTATACAATATATGAATAATAAAAATATATAAACATAATACATTATTTATATTAATAATAGGATTATTTATGTGGCACTTGTCACCATGAAGTGAGAGAGGCAAATAGGAGAGCTTGAAGAATAAGGTCTGATGATGACTAGAAAAATATGGTCATATATCTGGGAAGCTAACTAGAGCTGCTAAACATTTTGGGCACTCAGGAAAACTGTAAGGCTCTCTCCCGCTTTCACCTTCCTACATGTCTCTGTGACAGCCCAATGCATGTCTCCAAACACATTCTCAGGAAAACTCTCCTGGCTATGCTGTGAAGTTTGGCAGGAACCGTCGGCTGTGTAAACAACCGTGATGTGTAAACAGCCGTGACTGTCACTGTCGAGGAGTAACCCTGCAGACACCGTGACGCTGTGGTGGCTATCACACGTCCCTAGGTGACAGGGGTGGAGAGGTCTGCCTTCTGAGACTTCATGCACTTTCTGCCGATGGACGGCCTATCAAATGTGTGCAGGGAGACCAGAGGAGTCAAAAATCTCCTGCAGAACAGAAGGAGCTGGCAAAACCCTGCAAGTGCAAAGCTACGCCCTCACAGAACATCTAAAGACCCAAATGCTCTGACCTGTGTGCCCTTTGGCTTCTTTGAGCTTCCCACAGCTCTGCATCCTGGCATCCCCTTGGATGCCTCGAACTTTGTGGAGACCCCACAGCTGCATCTGATCTCACTGTCATCCCTGACAATACTGATGTCAAACTTTGCAGGAGACAGAGGCTAGATCAAAATCAAAAACCTTAATCGTCCAGAGCTACCAAAAGGAGGTACTCAACACACCAACATTTGCTTCCCTTGTTTACTTCACTCACAAAATATGCAACTTTCTTGACCTTAAGTACACTCCTTAGGAGTGTTCAGGCTTAAAGGGGCTCCACATCAGCCAAAAATAAGCATGGCTGACCTTAATAACTGCTTTCCTTCAATCACAAGGGAAACACCAGTGCTACACCATGTGCATCACTTTTCCTTTAACGCCTACGTTTGCAGTGAAAGAACTCTGCAAGTTAACTCTTTCACAGCTGGTACTGATGCAAAAGCATCAAACATGTTTGAGCAGGGTTCTTAACAGCCTCTCAGGTTTGTTTTCAAGGGGATACTTGTGGGATAATGCAAGTCATTCAAATTTTCCACTACATCACAAAATGACACTCATGTTTGTTCCCACTATTTGTTTAAATATAAACCAGCACTCAACTTTCCAGCAGCAGCTTCCTGTTTAACAAGTATTTAAATGAATGGCTGAGTAGATTCTACCAAGCACACTTGGCAGCCCTAGAGGTGTGCAGCTTGGTGTCTAAACAGCAAACAGGGCTTGCAGGTGCTGTTGAGGCAAACAGCAGGTAGATGGGGCAGAGTGACGATGCTGTCCCATGCAGGCAGGGCTTGCTGGCAGGCTGTCTGCAAGGAAATGGAGGAAATCACAGAAGCAGAAAGCCAGGGAGGCTAAACGGCCCAAAATTAATCTAGAAGAGGAACAGCAGACTTCCTCCTCAGAGAACCACAGAATATTCCGAGTTAGAAGGGACACACAAGGGTCATCTAGTCCAACTTTTTAGTGAATGGCCCACACAGGCATTGAACCCATGACCTTGGCATTATTAGCACCATGCTCTGACCAACACAGCCAAAGGAGGGAGGTACCTCATTGCTCAGACACCCTCAGGTAGCTGAGGGGGAATAAAATTCGGCCCTTTATCTTGCTGCTCCCTATTAACAGGGGGCATTGGCTTCCGAGCTGGCCTCTGAACTGATCTAAATAGGCAGGGGAAAGGAGACATTTGGCCAAAAGGGACGGTACATTTTGGCTTGACAGGGTGCGACTTTTCTGTGTTTCTCACTTTTATATCCAATGTGATTTCTGTGAAGTCTGTGAAATTATGCCAGAATTAAAGAGGTGCAATGCACAGCAGAATTTCATCTTTACTATTTAATACTGATTCTTCTTAATTAATTCATTATGCCAAGACCAAAAGCATGCTAGGTGCCTACAACATTCTCATTTGCTTCTCTATTTCTTATAATTTTCTTTCATACTGCAAAAACATTTCCTGTAATTGGACCTCCGGATACCTATTGACTTTACATAAAACTGGCTGAAAACTACCATTCCTTCTTAAATTTTCACCGATATTTATTCAACTGTAGGTTTCTTAATGTTTTAATTGGTTGCAGCAGCTCATATATATGAACAGCTCTCAGACAGAAAACATTCTTCCAATGAAATTTCATATCAAGGCAGTTACTGCTCTGGGATGAGATCAGCAGCCTTGTTAGAGGTACATGAAATTCAATTAAATGCAAAATATATACCACTGTACTAACTCACAAAATTGCAGGGACAGAGCATAGCATCCCCTTGATGTAAATAATAAGAGTAGTGAATTGGCAAACAAAGACCAGTCCAAATTAAGATAAATTGTCAGAATTTCTGGAACCAAAATGAGATGCAGCACAATACTAACATTAAAAAGGCATGGGCAATTATTGCATTTGTCACTACAGAGTCTTGCAACAAATGATTTGCCATTCAACATCCCAGACGGCAGAACGACGATTTTATTCCACATCACTACGACGAACTTAAGCTGCTGAGAAAAAAAGGGCTCTATTTGGGAAAGCAACCATTGATTCAGGTTGTCTCTGGGGTGGTTTGATGCTTTTTTGGTCTGATATTAACAGTTTTGGGTTCTAAGAATTCCTCTATTAGTTTCTAGAAGGAACTCACAAGAGAAACTAAAACCCAAATGAGACTCCAGAGCTCCTGACCACATGGTTTGAACTTGTAGCATAGCAGAAATTATGAGTGGACTTCAGTGTTTAGCTCATTTTGCAGTCAGAGACGACTGGGGTCTGTTTAAAATCAAGCTGCAATAAGTTCCTTACCACTGGTTGCACAGACCTAGAAATAGAGTTCTGATTGCCTACAGCCTTACCCTGCCATTCAAAATTTTGTTGGGGTAGCTAAAGTGTCTGTGTAACTGTCTGATTAAAATACATTAAAAACTCTGTGAAGGAAAAAAAGCCCCAGTCTTTAAAGGCCTATTTTAAAAATCACTCATACCTTGAGTTTTAAGGGTTCATGGGCTAAAGCAATGTTGCCCCTGGCCTGGCTGATCATGGGCTACTTCAGCTGCCCCACTGCAGAAGAGATGCTGGGAAGAGGAGAGTTGGGGTCAGGCTGCTGTTCTAAAAGATTTGCTGCCTGTGGTTAAAAAAATAGCAGTAATGTTTGCTTTTGGAGTTCTGGCAATGAGAGCCAAGTTATACTCTCTTTTTAGTTATTAAGTCTTAACCAATAAATGATGACAGATACTGAAAAGAGAGGAATGGAAACCACACACAACAATCTTGATAATGAACCCTTCTTTCTCTTGCTCTCCGTGATCAGCTCTTTTGGAAACTGTGTTATGGAGCTTCTGGCTACCCATTCAAACCCACCATTTTTAACAAAACCATTTCCTCACACGAGGCGCAGCAGATCATACCAGGAGCCATTCAGCTGGTAACTTGAGGCTATGATTAAGAGAGCCCTGGTCAGAGCTCCTGGGCCAAGTGCAGCTCTTGTCCTTCCTGCCTTCCAGCTGCATCTGCTCAGATCTTAACCTGCAGCTGCACCCTTGAGGTGGTGTCAGGCACAGCTTGTACCCCTTTCTCATGAAGTGTGACTGTCTCAGCAGCCTGACTTGCTCTCAGCATCTCTGGGTTTAGGCGCTGTGGCAATGGCAGTCAGGAAATCAAACTGGCTTTCCAAACCAGAGATTTTAATAAACAAAAACATGAGAGAGAAGAGATTTGAGATGTTGAGATGTAACATTTGTCTGAATCCAACTGTTAACCCAGATGTTCCTCCAAAGCTCCTCAGCAGCTGTCTCAACCACCATCTCATAGAATCATAAATTTTGGAAAAGACCTCTGAGACCACTGAATCCAACTGTTAACCCAGCCCCACTGTGTTCACCACTAAACCATGTCCCCAGGTGCCACATTTATAAGCCTTCCAAACACTTCCAGGGATGGTGATTCCACCACTTCCCTGGGAAGCCTCTCCTAACACCTGCCCACACTTTCAGTGAAGAAATTTTTCCAAAGATCTGATATAAACCTCTTTTGGTTCAGCTTGAAGCTATTTCTTGTTCTATCACTTGTTACCTGGGGCACCGACCCCTACCTGGCTACAGCCTCGTTTCAGGCAGTTGTAGAGAGGGATGAGGCCTCCACTGAGCCTCCTTTTCTCCAGGCTAAACAACCCCAGCTCCCTCAGCCACTCCTCATCAGGCTTCTGCTCATTAAAGAGGTTTTCTTAGCATCCAATGATCTTCCAAAATCTAGGTTTTCAAGTTAGCAATACATGTAATTTTTTTTACTAGAGTCAAAAACCCCTGATCTCCAGCTTTGCTTACTCCCCTCTCAAGCCTAACACACTGTTTGTGCCTTTGGAGATATTGCATTCACTGATAGCCTCTAGGATACACCAAATGCAGTTCATAGGTAAATTACATAAATTATTATTGCTCATAATGTTTATTATTACAAATCAGCTTTATATTAGCTAAAAGATCGCTTTGGATAATACATATGTGAGACCCTAAGAAGATGCTAAGATTAATGAAGACATTAAAGACCATGTGTCATTATTGAGAGTAAAAGAATATAAAACAGGAAAAAGTATATGGATTTAGAGAAAGAAAAAGTGAAGAAGAAGAACCAGTGTAAGTAGGAGAGTTACTTACAGAGGGAATTTGAAGTTTAACTCCATCACTTGCAATAACACTGAAAATGTATTGGCTCACATATATAGACATAGAAATTTTTCTATTGCTACTTCAGACTGATAAAATATTAGATTCCTTCAGTTTTTTCTCAATAAATCAGAAGAGTATGATTTACTACCAACAAACTTAAGCTGGTTTTGCCTGCCATATGAAAGAGATCACCTGTCTTAATGAACTAAAAGCAAATGTATATAAAGTCTTGAAAATGCCAGCAGCAACAGCAGCAGTGTGTCCTTGCATGGTGTTAAATGAATGAAGACATCATCTGCTTGAGCAGACAGATTGGAAATAAGCCCATTTAATAGCTTTATGTAGAAGCCCTGGTTACCTGTGCACCCTGTTGTTCTGGCAGATTCTGAAGGTTTTACCATGGGGCCCCAATAGATGACACCTGGCTATTTAGAGGTTCTGCCTAACAGAAAGGGAACATGAGAAGCATTTTTTGAAATTCCACCTATACCAACTGCCTTTCCCATTTCTCTGTGTAATCTTCACAACATAAATGCTTCTCTCTCCTTTACTGCATCAGAAATCCAAGCAACAGAGAGAACCAAGAGACCTGTCTGCAGAAAAAGGGTTGAGAAGGAAAGGAAGCCAAGTGAAAAAACACAAGCCTTTCCCTAGATCATTCGGTTTGGCAACACAAGCACCAGAGGTAAAGCGTACTCAGAAAGTAATTCCCTTTGTGAGCTGACAGCTTCCCTTTACATTTCCCCCCTGTGATATTCCCAGTCTCGGTCAGAAGGCTTTAGTGAAATGTTTCTGTTTTGACAAAGGCATTTATGTTTTGCTCTCTGGTACAGTACCTTCTGGCCTGCCTGCTCCTGGTGAGCCCGCGAGTTCCTTTGTGCATGACAAAGGTGGGAAGGAGCCTGCCCAGGGAACAGGCTTTCTCACTGACCTGCCAGTGCCACCAGCAACACAAACCCTTTTCCTGGTGAGCTGGCTTCCAGAGATCTGCTCTCTGCCAAGCCATTTGCTGTGGCCATATGCTGCCACTGGAGTTTAATTACACCCTTCATCACACAAAAGCAGTTAATTTATGCTATAAATCATATCCCGACATGCAAAACTTCTGGTGTCTCATTTTGTTCGTGTGAAATTGTTTAATGCAACTGACTTTGAGGTGAGGAACTCTTTTATGTTGTTGATGTTTAGAGAAAGATTAATAGATTATTTGTTACTGGTTTAATAAATGCACTCCACAAACTACAATCAACTGTCTCCTGTTCATTTCACTGCTCCTAATTGGCTGAGGGTACAGGTTCCACTTCCAGTCTGAAGTGCCAAGTTTATGTTTATTGAAACATAATTACCTTAATGTAATTGTTTTGGATTATTACATCTCCATTAAGTAGGACATAGTTAAAATAAATAAAAACATTCCTTGATCAGAGCTGATTTTCTAACCAGTTATGGAAATGACCACAGGAAAAAAACCAACAAGCTCCATACTTCAAATGATGTTGCTTTCCTCATATTAATTAATCACAGTCTTTGTACTCCCATTGGGGCTGTACTTAAAAATGATTCTTTCACCTATAGTTTCTGCATCACTCCACAAACTTCAAAATACACAAACTTTGCAGTTTTAGGGGTGTGAGTTCAGGCTCTGCCCATTGTTCCAAAGGCTTTAACAGCAAAGACTGAATTAAGTGAATGTCTCTTTTTTTTTGTGTCACCAAACTCCAGATTCAAACCAACATCAGAAACCTCAAGTTCATGAAGAGTATTTAGCAAGGAAAGTTTAAGTATTTCTGCACATTGGGGGTTTCCAAAAGCCAAAACTTCCAAATATGCATTTTTCAGTTTTCTTCTATCTTTAATAATGTACATACAGAGGCCAAGTCTTTAATGGATGGCAGGAAGAGGGAAGAAAAGATAATCAACTAGACTAGAGTTTGAACTATTTAACAATTGGCTTGCAGTGGTACAGTTTGAACTCATTTCTAATTTCCAGGAAACTTGTCTGACCAAATTCAGATGCTTTACATAAATTCCACCTTCCAATTAAGCTATATTTGAAGGCCTAGTTGAATTTTCACTTGCACAAAACCCAAGGAGTAAGGCTCACAAGCCAGCCTGTCTTACTCCCGTAATGAATCCAGATCATTGAGACTTCAGTGCTCTCGGTTTCTCTGAGTAGAGACATCCATCCAAAGAGACGGGAGGATCTTCCCTTAAAATTTGTTTCTACTCTCATTTTACTACAACATTTACTCTTCTCTACCCCCAAAGCTACAGAAGCAAATTGGTTCTTCTTGTCCCATAGCCTATTTGGAACAAGCTGTCCTAGAATCACAACTGTGTTTATGACATTTTAGGTATTGGGTGGTTTGTTGACATAGTAGAGACAATAAGTCTTGTGCCAGAAAATAAGACTTGCCAGCATCACACATTCAGGGTATCTGGGGGCAGTGTCATATGACTTTCCTTCTTCAACAAGGACATCAAACAAAGGTCCCAATTCCAGCTTTCTTTTGCCAGGTCCTCTGCTCACACTGAAGATGGCACTAGGTAGCAATGCTGTGAAGCTGAGGTGTGTAAAGCAATGTAAATTGTTGTGATTTCAAGGCTGACAGTGCTCCTGATTTAACCACAAATCTCCCAGTATTCAATTTCTTAATTAAAACTCCAGGTTCTGGATTTACTACTTCTTGCAGACCTCATGGATATTGAGAAGAGCTTTGAACATTGATCTGAGAGCCACCTAAAAAAAAAAAAAGTATAAAATTGTAATAATTTTAAAAAGCAAGTAAAAAGAAACCCGTGTTTATTTTTTTATTAAATCTCATGATCATCAAGTGAGTTCCACGATTTTTCAAGACCTGACTCATATGTTTTGAGCATAAGGGTGTAGCCAAAGAACCACTGTGAATTAGGTCTCCCAGATTGTGCAGTCCATGGGCTGTGTAAAAAACTCAGGTGCACAGTGCCTGTGTACAGCTGGGAAGCCGAGGGCTGACTCAGTGTTACTTAAGACTGAGCCATGACAGATTTCCAAAGACCAGAAAGGGAAGGGCAGCAGAGGAGGGGACAGTGCTTAAACCAAGTTGGGAGGGCAGTGCCTTTGGGCAGGGCAGGGTGCTCCCTGTATGGACTGCTCCCAGCACGGCACAGAGAGGTGGACTCAGTGGCCTGGGGGATCTGTGGCAGCTCTCCTGCCTGAGGCCTGATATACCTGCCACACAGCTTAGTGCTCATATTTTCAGGAAGCTCTTCAAAGCTTTTAAGGAAGATTTAGTGCACTGCCAGAATGGAATTTCTAATGTCATTAGCAGTCCAATCATTCACACCCTCTTATTTTCCTTTTCTCCCTGGAGGGAGGTGAGGGAGGCTGGCAGGCACAGGCAGCAGTGGGTGGCAGGCTGGAAGGAGCCCCACTGCCAGTGGGGCAATGGAGTTACCCCTCAGAGGGAGCAGGGAGCATCAAAAAGGGGTGGATGTGTTCAGGAAAGACCTGTTGGCGTTCTGCTGGCTACAGTGCAAGGGCTGTGGTAAGGCTGTGGAGGGAGGCAGGAGGTGATGTGGAGTGACAGCAGCCCTGGGATCTGGAGAGACAGGGGGGCTGCCTGCAAACACAGTTGGCTTTGGCAATGTGGCCAGCGAGCACTCAGCAAAAGGCTTTTCTTCCCAGGTAAAACCCCTGCAGTGCTATATTCCTATCTACCCAGTCTACCTAGATGGGCATAAAAATGCCAGGTTGCAAACAGTCTGTAAAGCCCTGGGCTCAGCTGGACCTTTCTGTCCACTTTCTGTATGGTCTGCAGTGATATCTGGAGAATCAGCAAACTTATACATGTATAGCTGCACTTCCCAGGTCTCAAATACTGGAACTGCAGGACCCTCAGTACTTGCTGGGAAGGTGCTTAGCTCTCACTGACTACCTGGCCAAACCAATCAAAATGAATGTTTTGGAGAAAGCAGAAGCTTCGGTCATTTTGGCTTCAGAGCTCATGGCATCTGAGTGACCTACTGCAAGTGGGATGGTGAGGACTGCCCTGAAGAGTTCCAGCTGCTGAACAGCAAAACTAGCAAAATTTGGTGTAAATTCCACTTAGGATAAAAAGGACAAAAATAGTGATCTCAGACAAATTCCTTGTGTAGCTGCAAGGCTGGGTCAGTCATGGAGGGGAATACGTGGAAACACTGGCTGAAGTGAGGCTTGGAACAGGGCTTCCTTCTTTTTTGTGAAAATGGGATCAGCAACAAAACTGAGGACCTGAAACAGCAGGGTTTTTTTTAATATTGATGTAAGTAAAACATAGTATGATGAAATGCAGGGAAACTTCTAGAGGATTTAGATGAAAAACAAAAGTTTCAGACTTGTGGGGATATGACAACTGATTATCAGGCTTCAGTGCAGTAATAAGAAGTTCCTTCTAAATGAGGGCAAAACAGTTACAGGTAGCTATCGTTTTTCACCAACTATTGATAGAAGAAAAATCAGAAAGGAACCCTAAATCAAAGGATAAATGTGTTCAAAGGAACAGGAACGGTCTGTATCCTTACCTGTGCTGCCCAAAACTCCATAGTGAGACAGGAAACATCATTTAGGCAATCCAAAGAACCCACGCATTTGCTCCCTTGCAGAAAACAGAAGAAAAAGATGGGATATGCCAGCTAATCATCATGACATTTTGTTGCAATTTGAGCAGCTTTAATTCTACTTTCTGTAATTAAAAATAAATTTTCAGAAGAAGGGCAACTGAGGTTGAAATCTGCTGAGAGGTTTCCGTTGCCATTTGGTGATGTTACAGGCGACCATTTCATCAGCAGCAGTCGGATACTTGACACTGGTTACATTTATTTGTTCAGAGGGACCTTCAAGAGTTTCGGTTTCTCAGCTGCTGAGTGAGTGATTTCCCACTGTCTGGGACTGAGTACTCAGCAAATGCTCTTCTACACAACCACAACTCCTGCCACCAGCTCCTGAAGGACCGATGGTCAGGGGGTGTGGTGCAGGGAATCTGGAGATGAGAGGAAGTGCTGAAGAATAGGCTGAGGCTTCGCAGCCCTGCTGGTGGGGCAGCAGCCAGCCTGTCTGACGTGGGATGCCACCTTAATGAGGGAAATCTATCCAGATTAGACTCCACTGGCAGTTAAAGAAATGGCTTACCCCCTCCATGCACCTCGTAGATGGCCTTCCAAATTACTTTTCTATTTGTCCTAAATGCAGCAATGACTATTTTTTCCAAAGAAGCTGTAAAATTGTACACTTCATAAAGACCCATATCACTCTTGAATGGGGATGGTAAAATCTTCGCCAAGATATATACAAATAGCCTAGCACCTTTTCTGACATCCATTATCCATGCTGACCAGCCAGGGTAACCCCTCCAGAGGCAGGCCAAGAATAACATAAGGAGGTTATTAAATATTATTCATTACCTTCAGTGGAACAAAATAGAAGCCTAATTCGCAGTCTTGGTTCCAAGAAAACATTTGATAGGATCCCAAGGGATTTTTTTGTTCTTTACTTTAGAAGTTTTTAATTTTGGCTTGGAGTTTATACCATGGATAAAAATGTTTTTCCTGAACTATGCCTTGGTGATAACAACTTGAAATCTCTCCCACCTTCCTTCTTGATTTAAGAGGAATGAGGCAAGAATGTCTCCTCTCCTCCCACTATGTGTGCCATCTTAGCCATGCTCACCAGGTCATAGGTGAATAACTGAGAGACAGCAATGCCAAAAGTTGTTGTGTCATGTTGTCTGGGAAAACGAACTCAGTCCTTCCTGAAGCATTACCCGTGTGACAGCTAGGACTCAAATCCAATCTACCATAAATCAGAGCCCATTCCTTTTGTCCCAACCAGTGACTTCTTAGGTGAAATGAGTTCGAAATATTTTAGTGTAAAGAGTTTAGGAGAACTACAACATACTTTTCAAGAAAACGTACCTACTCCATTTAAAAAATCACTGAATGCAGACATCTGGCAAAAGCTTTGTAACAACATTGAGACTTATATCCTTGTCAAACCCAAAGCAAGTTTTTTAACCCCTGCTCCTTCACTCATTCAAAATCACAGATAAAAAAACGAAATGTGAAACAAGGCAGAAAATTTCTGTGGGAAGTCAACCATAAAAATGAAGTCTATTAAAAAAAAGAAGAAGAAATGGGAAGGCCATTTTGGGTGGCAAAGTCCTGCCATGCAAGTAGTTTTTTGCACTTTCCAGTATTACCAGTATTTTCCTCTTCTAAAAGAAAATGCCCCTGCTCACTCGTGAAACTTGAGAAAAACAACTGGGGGACTTACAAAGACCTTGATCCTGCAAATGCCAATTAAGAGCTGCAGCTCACATGAGTGACGCTCTTTAGAGATAGAACATGTTGAACAGCCAAGACTGCACCTTACACCTGGAAATCACAGCTCCAGCTGCATGCTAAATTGATTCTTGGCTTATACCTTCGTTTTAAACAACAGCAAAACAAAAAATGTTAAGGCAGAAAGTCAATCCCATCCTGGGCTGCACCAAAAGTAACGTGGTCAGAAGGACGAGGGAGGTGATTCTGTGTCTCTGATCTGCTCTGGTGAGACCCCACCTGGAGTGCTACATCCAGCTTTGGGGTCCACAGCACAGGAAGGACATGGACCTGCTGGAGTGAGTCCAGAGGAGGCCACCAAGATGATTATAGGGATGAAGCACCTTTCCTATGAAGAAAGGCTGAGACAATTGGGGTTATTTAGCCCAGAGAAGAGAAGTGTTTGTGGTGACTGAACTGAGGCCTTCCAGTACCTGAAGGGAACCAACAAGAAAGATGGAGAGGGGCTTTTTACAAGGGTGTGTAGTGGCAGGACGAGGACGAATGGTTTCAAACTGAGAGACAGTAGGTTTAGATTAGACATTAGGAAGAAATTCTTGACAGCAAGGGTGGTGAGGCACTGGAACAGGTTGCCTAGTGAAGTTGTTTCCATCTCTGGCAGTGTTCAAGGCCAGGCTGGATGGGGCTCTGAGCAACCTGGCCTAGTGGAAGATGTCCCTGCCATGGGCAGGGGAGATGGAACTAGATGGTATTTAAGGTACCTTCCTGTCCAAACCATTCTATGATTCTATGGTAAGCACTAATGGAGCTGATCAGCTGCCACCAAAAGAAAAGAGAGGCTTTCCTCAGCCAGCATTGTTCACCTCAGGAATACTTTTGTTACCTGATCTCTGGAGGACCTTTGTGGCATTGCTTTTGAAGCAAACCAGCAGGGTTATGGGAAAGTCTTGAAGGCAGAAAAGACAGAAAACTGTCCTGGAGGCTGTGCTCTAACTGTAAGGATAGCTCCATTCCAGCTGACCATATGTTTCCATTACTGGAAACAGGTACTAAACTGGCACTTGAAGACACTAGAGTCATCTCATGCTGCTTCTTAATCAATTTGTATTTTTTATGCCAATTCCAAATGGGGGTGAGGTAAATGATCCAGCTCATGACTTAAGGCCTGAGTGGTCATGATTGAGGCAACATTTCATAACCTATTAACTTGATTTTCATGAAAAATTATTTATGCATGAAATTATTGATATAATTGATGCTTTCTCAGGTTCACTAGTTAACATATGTTGACATATTCCAACAATGATAGAATAAATGTATACATAGATTTCAGAAAATGAAGAGACAGCAGCACCATCTTCTTAGCTCCTGGCTTGGTAATAAATATGGCTGGATGCAACACGGTTTAGTCTCCTAGCATGTTAAAAAAGTAATATTTGAAACTGGTGCAGACTTTATATGATTTATTTTAACTGGCTAAATATTAGGCACCACTCTATTCATTGTTTTAGTCTGTGTTCTTACTGAATGACAGAGCCACTCTTAAAGAGGACAAGTTGCCCAACATGATTCATTTCAGCATTGCAAACTGGGTGTCTGAACTGTGGAGCTTTGAATGACTCCCTCAGTGTCTGAGCTGCGGAGGACCCTGTCCTCTGCAGTCTGAGAGCCTCTGTGGTCTGCAAGGCCATCCCTGGAATTAGTGCTGTGACCAGCTGACTTTCATCTGCTTAATCTTGAATTGAGCAGCACAAAATCGATGGCAGTGGGTAGCTCCCCATCATGGGACGGACAAAGTGTGCACAGCTGACACCGCACATCCGTACAGTCACTGGGATATCCACTGCTCCAAAGACAGCTTGTCAATGCACTTTCTCTTTTCTCTGCACTGTAGTTATCTGTGATTATACACTACCTAGCCTATTTCCATTTACCTTCTGGGTCCCAATCTATGACTTTGGTGTTATGATTAGAAAAGATATACCAGGGTTTTGTTGAGCCTAATTACGAATGGGATTAACTGTTAAGTAGAAACCTTAACTGGCAAGATTTCAGATATAAAAGCAAGCAAATGTCTGGTTCTATTGAAAGCAATTGTTAACTACCCAGAGTTTTTTGAACTACCAAAAGTAACATAAAGGGGTTATCCTGGCAGATTCTAAGAGACAAATTACCTTGATTTGTAACAGCTAAATCCAGCAAACCTGAGGAGTTCTCTATAATTCCACTGATGGAACCACTTCAAGAAAAAATCCACCTTGTATAAAATTATGTTTCTACAGCACTGAGATTTGTAGAAGCCACCCTTGAGCACACTACAGATACCTCAACCCTACAGAAGTGCAGCAGAAGCAGCAGTCCTGATGACCCACATCTTAACAAGACATTAGTAAGAAGCAGATAATAAATCTGTATATGTGTTGGGGGATGGATGTATTATTGGCTTGAACAAAATGTCAAAGACCAAATTTTTACCTCACCATTCTGATGAAGGGGCAATTTCCCTTTGGAGACCTTCTCTGAAGTGATCTGCTTAGTGACTCTGTGTAGACAGCAGGCAGACCCATTCCAAAGAGTGGTAGAGACAATAATGGAAAAATGCAAATTTGAGAAAGGGAGAAAAACAGTAAGCATTTTTATTAAAGAACAGAATGTAAAAATGTTGGGGAGTGAGTGGGCTGGAGGATAGCCCGGGCATCATAGTAACTCAGCTAGATGTCTCATCCCAGTGTGTGCGTTAGCAGAAGATATTTAGGAGCTGAAGTCTCCTCCAGCCAATCAGCCTGCAATTTATGGCATATTTAGGCACTCCACAGTGATGAGGAGTCCTGGGCAGGCATTCTCAGAGAGTTACTGCCTTCTCTGCAGCCCTTACATCACCATCCAAACTCTGCAGTCATCATCCAGAAATTTATACCTCACAGCTAACTACTGTTTCAGTGGAGCAAACACTACACTATTTCTTACCAAGGAGACAACTTATGATGATATGCAGCTTTTAAGTGTCTAGTGAGATCCTGAGTATATGATAATGCACTGCTGGCAGCTTGTCAAAGAGAGAACTGCAAAAGCAATCGTGTTGTTTTGAGGAAGAGACAACGATTAAAGTTTGGTTTCTGTGGCTACATGCAGAACTGACAGAGAGAACAAAAATTATGAGGCCAAGCACATAGTTGATATTAAATTACCAACACTTCATTTACTTATCCTCAAAACAACCACCAGAGATCTCTTACTTACTGAAATAGTTAAAAATAAAACCTCTAAGAACATTTAAAGCTGGCCACAGGCATTTCACGGAAGTCGGTGTTTCCCAGCTCCCCATAAGCCATTAGGGCTTCCCTCCTACACCTTGACATGCTTCAGCTAGAAACAGCTGAAGGCACTAAGCTTTTAAACAAGAGTCTATTTACATGAGGCTTTTTTTGGTCTGCAATTTTCCACTGGCAGTAGCAATGATGGGAGTCAGAGTAGGCAGGGCCCCAGGCAATTTAAGCATCTGTCTCTGCTGAGAGCACATCTGCACAGGACAGTGCTGGAAAGGCCAGCGGCTCACAAAGCACCATCTGCCTCCCAATCCTTCTCATGGCTGCTGCTTCAGCAGGCAGAGGGCCAGGCCTGAGGGGAAATGAGCCTCAGGATTTGAGGCATCAGTCCTGTGGAGCAGGTGAATCCTCTGGATATATTGGCTCTCCCTGCAAAACTAGCACACTTGGCTGGATTTCTATTCTCTGAATGTTTTTTCCAGTGCTGGTGTAGTCATTGTCTCATACAACATGAGATGCCGTGCCCTATACACCCTTCTGCAAGGGCTGACAGCTCGGTATGAAGGCAGGCAATGGTACACATTTTGTTCTCAGTGTCTTTGAATCACACTGAGCAATTACAAACACAAGTGTTCTCCCTGTGACTAACACTCTTAATTATATAATATGTTTTGGGATACTGACTGGGCAATGTCTCTAAGTACATGGAAGACCAACGCTGGCTTTAAACACAGAGAATTTTCAATCAGTTTGTCTGCTTTACTATATTAAATAACATTGCCGACCTTGCTGATTTAGTTTGGCCACAGAAGTGAACTGATTTCAGGATTGCTGCAAATATTTAATGGGTTACCTGCACCTTAGCTTATGCTCAAACCTTTTCCTAAATCTCTAAGGCAAGTGAGGGTGAAACAGAGTCAAACAGGGTGAAAAGGCATGGGCACTCTAGTTTTCTGGATAGCTGTATCAGATTGTCATCCCTGATGACTACAGAGCACCTCTCCGGCAGATGTGGCAGCTTGACTCCTTCCATGTGCTCAGACTGTGCAGAAGGTAGATGCAAAACAGCTGAGAAACCGCTGAATCCAGATGCTTTGCTTGGCCTGACCATCTCCTGTTCATGAACTTGCTCTGAAACTCCCCAAACCACCTGACATGATCTATCTGTTTCTGGCGGAGGAGACTGGAACAAACCAGATAGAAAAGGAGGAATGTGGGAAAAAGACATAGAAGAAGAAGGATGAAGGTCATGAACAGAACAAAAATGTGGGAGAGGAGAAAAAGGCAGAGGGAAATAGGAAGAAAAAGTATTAATACAGTACAATATTCAACAAGAAGGAAAATTATGTGGAGGGAAAACAGACATTGGAAAAGAACCAAGAAAGGAGAAGAGAAGGAGGTGAGGACTTGGCAGGGGAGATAAGCAACATCAACAAAAGCACTAGATTTCTTATTTTATCTTCCAAAAAACTGCTGCCAAAATAAGATAATACTCAACTATAATCACCATTATTAATACACGTATGTGGACAATGTGAAGGTGAAGAGGAGATTGTCAAAGAACGTAGCTCTGGTGGGATGCCAGGCACCAGGGAAATTCAGAGGAGAACCATGCAGCAGTTTTCCTGAAGGGAATGGAAATTGTCTAGGGTAACCTGGATGGAAGGTTGGGAGCAAAGGCCTATTGCCTCTGCTCACCTCTGGAGGAGGAAGGGCTGAGCAGGTCATCAGAACTGCCTGCTGCCTTTTCCAGTCTCATGTCAGGTTTGGGTGAGGATGCCACACTCAGGTGGAACACACCATTTTCACAGCATATTTTGGGTCAGAGAAAAATTTCTTTTGTAGGCTGCATTCCAATGTTGGTGGCAATTCAACAGGGCTTTTGCAGCTGAATCATCATTCGCAGTTATGATGCAAATATCCTGTGAAAAATATCCTTTGCAGCAGCAGGATATTGTTCCTGTTCCTAGCTGGTTTACTGGGCAGCCTTAAGCATGTGAAATTCCCTGTCTGTTCCTTAGTTTCCCCATCCATAAATCAGGTAGTGGTACTCACTGATTCGCTAAGGTACTTTGAGATCCACAAGAGAAAAGCACTAAATAAGAGCTGGGTGTGACTAAAATTACCCTTTCCTACCATGCACAGAGAATTAATTTTCTTCTTCATTTTCAAGCCTTTCATGTGGTCTACATTGCTTTTCTGTTCTGCTTAGTGCCTTGGTCACATCAATAAATTTATCTTCTCTCTTGCTTTTCTTCATAAAACTGTAGCTCTTTCATAGCTTAGTTATAAACTAAAAGAGTCGAGAATATGAAGTAGAGGAGTAACAGCAACGTCGTAAAAGACCCCAGAAAAATAAAAACCCCTTTCCTCTTAATCCAGGTATAATCTGCTAAATCCCTTTGCCCTGCTTTGGAAATAGATTCTGAGTTTCAGTGTTCATTAGGGAGTATGGAGAGGTCAGAGGACCTCCACAATACACATTCCACATCCCACATCCAGCTATCTGTATGAATAGTGGAAAACATCATAAGCTGTGTATAACTTGTTTAAATCTTAAATTTAGTTTTATATAATTATGTATTACTTATATATTTTCCTACAGATTATATTGCCCTGGGATTTTGAAGGTATTAACTTTGCCAGGAAGACTATTTTTGAAAACCATTTAAAAATGTCCTCCCCACTATGCACAAGGACCCCCTTTCCTTGTACCCTGAGGCTTCTACACACTATCAGAGATCTAAAATATCCCACCTGCTTGCCTCTACTATTTGTAAGCATTAGTGAAATTATTAGTCCCCTCAATTTATCCAGTACAAGCAATGGACAATCTTCCAGTTATATTCACCTATAAAAATAGGAATGTAGCTCAGCCCAACAGTTGCTACATTCAGTAGGATTTTCCCTAGTGGTGGCTAGCCCTTCCTAGGAGCCTATTAGGCTGCTCTTACAGTGTAGGGGAGGTAATGACAGATGTCTATCAACCAAATGAAGATCAGTCCTGAAAGGGGGAGATGGAACTAAACAAGTCAAACAATAAAATTTGATAATATGTTTGTAATTAAAAAGTTATGAGAGACTTCCAGATATCAAAGAAGGAAAAAAAAAAAAAAGTAATTATTTATATTTGGCATGATTTTCAAAGTTGTCATTGGACTCACAGGTTCTCATTGAAGTCACTGTAAACTGTGGGTACACAGCACCTTTGAAAACCTTGCCAAAATTGCCTTTAGACTGTAAGCTCCTTAGGGCAGAGACCTGTTACTCATTTGACAAATTGTATTGCAAAGCTCCTTTGCCCAAACAGGGCTGCTTGCGTAATAATAATAATAATAATAGATAACAGATTTGTGCTGGAATTCAGAAATATCTGATGTGGTTCTACAGCCTTCTTATTAACACAGAATTTCAAAGCATTAAATAAAAGCTCATTTCATAGGCAAATCACCAAGAAAGTACAACCAAAGGAAGCTGGTTGAAAACAATTTAGAATCAGAGAGGTGTTTGCTTGGTCAAACATGGAATTTGCCTTCCACCACACATTTCAGTTTCACATTATTTGACTCATAGGCTGTCATTTGGGAGCCCTGTTGAACAGGTAGGCCATGAAATATGCATCTGCCTGTGGCTGGTTTAGAGCATAGAATAGATTCATGTAAGTACATACATCAGTGCACACCCTCAGCCCTGGGGGTGTTGCTACACTCCTCAAATTCATGTGCAATCCCTCTGCCTGTGCCAGAGACAGCTACGAATGAGGGTTGACTCACTTTGCCTGGGAAGTGCCGGAGCATTAGGTTTCAAATTCGAAGGGTATCAGCAGAGCAGCTATTATTCTCTGCTCTTACTTCAGAAATCTTGCTCATTTCAGCAACTCAGCCTAACCCAGCTGTAACTCAGTACAGTATTTTGCAGTTTAATTTACAAAGTAAACTCATTACACACGTTCTCAATAGATGTATGAAAAGCCAGCAGTGACAGAAACATCACTCTCACCCTGGGAGTTTCAGGGAAGCTGCAAGTAGCCCACACCTTCTCAAAACTGGCAGCTGATTTCTCTAAGCCCGGCTTTCCTCCAGCTGTTCCTCAGCTGCTGAGTGTGGATAATGGTACCCACTTTTCTGAAGGGCTTGGAGGTGGATGGGGAAGAGCTCTGCCCAAGGAAGGTGTGTGGTACCATCAGAGGAACATCTGCTGCACCGCTGGATTGGCACCACCGTGGCTCCAGGTGCTGGCTATGTCAGCAGCCAGCATTGCAAAACCCCTTTCATAGTAATATTTATCCAGAAGATAATTATGAGGAAAAGGAAAAAAACCTGACCACTCCTAATAAATACCAGCCCTTTCAGGAATGAATTTGAAAGCTAGTTTTCTAGGTATCAGATGATAGGAATCATAAAGTTAAGCATGAGCTTACTTTAATGAACCTGGTCAAAAGCACTGTCTGGAGTGTTTATTTATTCATTCATTTTTACTTGAGTAGACAAAGTAAATCTACCTTTGGTTTTCATAAAATCTTTCTTGCTACATTTTATTTAGTTTAAGTTGGCATCTATTTGATTCAACATGGAAATCCCAGCCAAATCCAATTAGTGTCATTGAAACTCATGGAGTTCAATTTTTCTCTTTTTTTACCCTCACTTTAACAACCCAGAAAAAGAATTTGAGAAGAAAATTTGAAACTGTTCCCATGTCTCACCTGCACAAGGGATGAGGTGTAGGGGAGTAAATAACAGTAATAATGTCAGAAGTACAAGGCCAGGTTGGACAGGGCTTTGAGCAATCTGTTCTAGCGGAAGATGTCCCTACCCATGGCAGAGGGGTTGGAATTAGACGGACTTTTAAGATCCCTTCCAATTCAAATCAGTCTATGATTCTATGAGAAGTTTAAAAAAAGCCCTGTCTGTGTAGCCCATGTTTGCCTGGCTGGCTAGTTGGTTTTCCCCTCTTGCTACAATACTGCATTTATTTCTATTTAAACTCCTGAGCAGCCCATCTCAGATCCCAGTGGACTCAGATGCACACGGCAAGCCATGTCGCTGCTGCTTTTTCCCACAGACCTCAGTGTGCTGCTCACAAGCAGGGAACCTGGGGCAGCACCTGTTTCTTCTGGCTCCTCCCATCCATCCCTCTGCCACTGGAAAGCTCCACGTGGAGCCTGGGCTGGCGAAGGACAACGGAGTGTGGTCTGGCAGCCACAGGGAAGCACGCAGTGCCCGTCTCAGCTCCTCCACCCTGGCAGGTCCACAGGCCTCCCCGGCTCACCGGCTGCCCCCACAGGCACAGCTTCTTCCTTGGGGAATAAGGCGGTTTCTCCGTCAGCTCCCGGCTGAGGTGGCTCGCTCCGCTTCCCAAAAGGGTGTAGCGGGTGGCAGAGAAACAAGTTAATTTTGCTCACAAAAGGTTTGGTGGCTCATTACAGAAATGGAGCCTTCAAAAATATTGCTAAAATATGAATGTTTTGCAGGGGTTGCCACAGAAACTTGTAGAGCATATAATCCAAAATAGGATGTCTAGACAAACTCCTACTGTCTGACCTTTTATGTATTTCCTAATCCAGCCAATCTTGCCAAGCAAATTGGTGACTAAGCAGCAATTCCCTTTACATGGTGTCGTAAAGGCCTGACAAGGCCCAGGTCACGGTTATAAATTTCAGTCTGGCTACTTCAGCAACTCTCGGCTTCCTTTACCAGCACGGCTCCCGTGTGGTTTCTGGGCTATGATGTGTGCTCTGGATCATCGTGAAGTAATTTTGGGGCTGTAAAATCCAAAAGCCACAGCTCCGCTGCGAAACAGAGAGCACTTTCATCCGGCAGGACCCCAGAGTTTACATAAAATTGTAAAATAGGGAGGCTGGAGAGAGTCTGGGGCGAAAGAGCAATGAAAGACAGCGGCACTGGAGCCTGCAGCAGCTGCCTTCTTCTGGAGGCCCGGGGCTGGCTACACCCCTTTTCCCATAACCCCAGGTGCTGACTGCCTGGAGCCAGCAGCACCAGCATGTCATGGAGGTCCTCCTGCTCTGGGTTCCCATTTTCTTCGTCTTGAAGAAGCCCTTTTGTTTTCCTTTGTTTTCCAGAAGCAGCCCTACACAAAAAGGCTTCTGTCCTTCCACCACAGCAGAAAATAAACAAAGTGCCCTTCAGTGATTCGTCATTATCAGCATGGTCAGATTCCAAAAGAATCAAAAAAATGGCAATAAAAACATGGAAGGAGGGAGGGGGCACTGACTCAGTAATCAGTAGCCCTTAAAAAACTGCTCAGTATGTAGGTGTAACTCAGAATACTCTGTGATTCAGTAGCAGTTTCTGTGGTACAGCAGTATGCAGCTCTCTCTACACACATGCCTGCACATGTGTGCATACATGCATTTGTATACATACAGATGGCAGAACCATAGAATGTCTTGGGTTCGAAGGGACCTTAAAGACCATCTTGTTCCAACTCCTCTGCCATGGGCAAGGACACCTTCCACAAGACCACATTGCTCAGAGCCCTGTCCATCCTGGCCTTGAACCCTTCCAGGGATGAAGCACCATTCTGGGCAACATGTTCCAGTGCCTCACCACCCTCTGAGAAAAGAACTTCTTCCAAGGATTTAATCTAAATCTCTCATATTTTAGTTTAAAACCATTCTGCCCTTGTTTTGTCACTATCTGCTCTTGTAAAAATTCTCTCCTCCTCCTTTTTGGAGGCCCCCTTTAAGTACTGAAAGGTGCTGTAAGGTCTCCCCAGATCCTCCTCTTTTCCAGGCCGAACAATCTCAACTGTCTCTTGTCCTCATAGGAGAGGTGCTCCTTCCTTCTGATCAGTTTTCGTGTCCCTGCTCTGGGCCTGCTCTAAGAGGTGCATGTCGTTCTTGTGTTGAGGACCCTGGATGTGGTGATGCACAGGCTTGTAAAGGTGAACAGATTTTTACAACAGAAATAATCTGAAGCAGAAACTTCAGGGCTTTTTTAATATTTTGTTCCACATTGCCCATTCCTCTCTTACCACAGAGTAAGATTTAGAGCTGTGCTTAGTCTGAAGCTAGGAAGGCTGCCATGGGCAGTGGTCTGAGACTGAAAGTATTGGTGTTTCTGAGTTGAGTTGTACCAGGTACATGTTCTGGTAAGCTTAAGGAAGTCTTGTACACCCCTTAGGGATAGGGTTGTGCAACACATATGTTACTGAGCAGAAAGCAAGTGTGAGAGAGAAAAGAGAGCTATTGTCAGAAGGAAATAGGAAGGAATTAGTAAGAAAAAAGAAATTAAATTAATTGCAATTTAATCAGCACATTAATAGTATCATGCTGTACAGTATTATGTAGTGCTACTTGTGCACTGTGTGTTAAACAGTGGTAAGAATTAACAACTTAATATCTGGCCTCTCCATATAGCTTGTTATAGAGGTGTTGAATTTTATATATATTTTCTGTGAACTTTAATTTTCCATGTGGTGTTTTATCAGGAAATGGAGAGCCCCTCAGGTAGAGTGCCAGGAGAAACCTTCCTGAGGAGGATGTGTTCTGCAGTGTGTGTGGAGAAGATCCCAGGGGCAAATATTTCATCTTCTGAACCTTTCACTTATGCACAATACGTTGTTTCCACCACAGAGGTTTCATTCTTAAAAGAATACTAAAAAAACAAAAGTGAAGAAAAATATTTCTGTGATGCATGGACAAGTCATACAAGTGCAAAAGAAATTAACAGCTTGTGATGAACTAGAGAATACAGGAGGCATGTAAGGAAAAGCATTGCATTGAATCCAGGTCCTGCATTGGTGATAAATAGTTGCTCCTTCCATCTGGAGCTTCACAAGTTTCTTCTTCAAACAAATGGTTAGGCCACCACAGCATCTGAAATCTGGAAAACTTCCCAGATCCTGAAAAAATTATCTCCTGAAGGGGAGCATCAGGCAACCCGTGCTCTGTATGTGGAGCAGGAAGCTCTTCTTTGGATATAAACATACAAGTACTAAACAGCACTTATGCAGCCTGGGCTGTGGTTCACATTAAAAATAGAGGGGACAATAATGGGCATGATGAGAGGGTCACGGAGGTCTAAAAGAACAGATAAACAAGCATTTGAAGCATTCCAGTAGTGACAAATATAGAAGATAGTGAAGAGTAGTCAGAAATTAGCAGCCCAAAGTAAAAGCAAATCTAGAAGTTTCTAAACCTAACCCTCACCTTAACAATCATGAAAAAACTGTAGCTTCAACATTAACCATAAACTTAATCCTAACCTAAAAATTTTAACCCAAAGCCTTACTCTAACCAATGCAACCTTAACTCTAATGACCCTAACCCTAATAACCCTAACAGTAAGCCATAACTCTAAATGTCCTAGCCCTAAACCCTAACCCTAATCCTATGTCAATGCAAATTTAGAATTGTCTAAAGCAAACCTTACTGCCTTAACCCAAACCAGGGTAAGACTGGATCAGATTTCTCACATTAGAAATCATTCCTTTCAGCTTTCCTCATAGCAATTCCCCGAGGCCATTTTGTCTGGCCAGATTGTGTTATGGTTCCTCCTTTTTTGCTTGAATGAAAACGATGAGTGGATGCTGTGGTCCTTTGCTTCAGGGGCACTCTCCCTGGGGGGAACAGAGACTTGTGCACTTCAGTCTACACAGACACGGGTTAGTGTCCCTGTTAGCATAGCTGGCAGTCCCTGTGACGTACTTGTGAGTTCATCTTAGCTGCTGGCTGCAAAGAGCTGCCTGCTTGGCATGCAGTGATGCTGGCCTTCCTCAGGAGGTCCTGCCACATCCCTCCTTCCCACTCCCTGCTCTTCTTAGAACAAGGACCCACTCTTTTTTTTTTTTTTTTGAAAGAAAGACTTGTGTACCCTGAAAATGGAAAATGTAAGCAAAATTATGTTCTGATGTATGGTTAGATTTCACTGAGAAAGTGGCAGTCTGATCTCTCTCTCTGTTTCAGCCCCCTCACACACACAATTATTCGTACTTGTGTATATGTCTGTCATTTTCTGTCATGTAGCTGTCAAACTGCACCATAATCCCACCCCTGAGAAATGGATTATTTAGTTTGATGTTTGCTTTAAAGTCTGAGCAGGGCTGTTGTGTGTTGCTGTACTGCTCGTTCTGGCAGGCTTTTGTCCAAGCACAGCACTCATTGCTGTTTCCTCTGTTGCCTATTAATGGTCACAAGATGATCCAGTCAAGAAAGAGTGCTCCTCTGGAAAATATTTATAAGGGGAAGACAAAGCAACATGCTAGACTTTTTGAACTGCAAAATTAGTGGGCTTGTAGTTCTCAAGATCTTCTCCATTTTCTCAGATTTATTTTCTTGTAACTAAACAGAAAATGCAATTGGGCAAAATACTATGGTGTGCTTTGTTACAGAAAGCATAAAATGTACCTGATGTATGAAAGAGATGCACTTTCATCTTTTCAACATAAACGGGAGGCAGGTGGCCAGCAGGAACTATTGACATCATCAATCTTTTTCCTCTTTTTATATCTTAGAGAAATAAAACCAAACACATACTGCAAAGTTACAGATTTTACACGCAGTCTATATAGTTCTGTTTCCTGTCACTGGTAGCCTCATCATTTCTCTTACAATCCCTCTACTCATTTATCACATCTTGTTGCATCATATAATAATTTTGATTTTCAGTTCCAGAGGAGATAACTACCACTGTAGGATGGTGCCTTGATATAATGAGAATGCCAGATGAACAATTATTAGATAGAGAACAGCAGAAGTCAGCACTAAGAGCAAACAAACCCAAACAGAAACACCTTGGTGGTTTGGTTTTTTTTTTGAATAGGAAAAATAACATTTTTCTCTTGTTTGAAAAACTAATTTTCCTGACACAGGCAAAAGCAGCTCCTACCTAAGATTTTGTGGCCTGCATAACAGTCAGCAGAGAGGTAGGAATAAGTAACTAATATTAATGTTTCTTTGGATTAACATTGGATTTGACAATGAAATTGCCCAACCAACCAAATGCTGACTTCATCCCAAAAATAAATGCAAACTCCAGGCTGACTGGAACCTGGAAATCTTATGAAGACACTAACATTAACTGCTCCCCTGGAATGCCTCAACGCTGTCTGCATATTCAGCTGGTCTCACTTTATGTGTTCCCGTGTCTGAGCAAAGCGAGCAGTAGGCAATTGAGTCAGCAGAAGGGAAGTGAGTGCTGAAGTGAATGCACACAGACACAGCCCAGCACTTGCCGTTGGTTTTTTTAATGGCTGTAGTCACTGACATCTTCATAACACCATTAGAGGTCAAGTTGCTGTTGTCTGAAAGTGGGTCTTGCCCTGTGAGGCAGAGAAGAGCCTCATTTAGGCTGCACTTCACCCAGCTGAGTTGTCCTGTCTGGTAGAGGCCAGTAGCAAGTACTCGTTTCACACTTTTCACCCCATCATCAGGAAAAGGACTAAACCCTGTGGCCACAGTGCCAAGGAAACAATCCTCTTGTCTTTGAAAGATCCAACATCTTACACATGTCTTTCAAAGTCTGTCAATCCAGTCCACATCATCATTTTCTGCAGTCCCTAACTCCTGTGTTACAATACAAACAACAGGATCATTGTGTTTTACAGGACAATTCCCTGGTGAGGAAATCTATTTGATCTTTAACCTTTTTCTGTGTACAATTTCAGGATGTTTATCATCATCTCACAAGGTACAGCAGTGACACTATTTCTAAAGTAAGTATCGCTGTCCATAAACATGGATGATGTTGCCAAAGGTCTGTTGGCTGAATCTTTTAAATAAAAACAAGAAAATGAAAGGTAAAATGAGCACATTGTGGGCTCAGAGATTATGAGAAGAGCTATAATCCATAAAGAAAAAAGAAAAATGGAAAAAAGAAAACGGAAACAGAAACTCCTCTATTCATTTACTGAAAAAATCAGTAATTTTGATATTTGATACCAATATGTAACTCATCAAAAGGGTGATTGGCATCCTTTTGATTATGCTGCAGCGAATTACCTTTTGCACTTTTTATTTCAGAGGAGTGTCTCTGGCACCCCGCTACATGAGGTACTGTCCAAGTAAGCAAGAGTTGACCAAGTTGGCCTGGCACTTGTGTATTGTTTTTTTCAAAGCACCTTATCATTAAAACACATTTAATATCAAGCCCCATTTTTTAACAATTAACTTCTAGAAACCAAAGCAAGTAAGAGAGCATTACTTCAAACACCTTCAAATCTTTGCCATACAGTTTTTGCTGTTTTCCAATGAAAAAAAAAGTTTAATGAAGGGAATTCAGACATTCTCCATACCAAAGCAGGGACTTGTAAGAAAAGCTAATGAATAATATAGCACTGCATTAGTCAAGGACAGAATACTGTTTCATACAGCAAAAGTCAGAAAAACGATGCTAACAAGTACATAAAGAAAGAATATCCATTGGGACTCACAACCTTGCTTTTGATCAAAATGTCCCAGTTCTTATCCAAGCGGGTTTCCTCTGGCACAGGTTCAGTGCAGAAAATTGCCACAGGGCTGCTTGCCAAGCTCTGTCTACAGGGAAAGAGCCAAGAGCAAGGGTAAAGAAGGAGCTGGTATGTTGTAGGAAACACCTCAGCAGGTAATACTGCAGGGAGCCCAGACACCATTGTTAGCTGGAAGACTGCCACCATTTACAGAGGATGTCCAAGTACTTGCCCTAACGACAAAAAGGAGGTGTGATTGCAGCCTGGATAGACCCATCTGTGATAGTTTTTGTCTGGCAGCTCTGCAGGACAGCAGCAGTTTAGGCATGCTGGCAAAGGCATCAGCACCTTCCTACAACCTTCCTACAGCACCTCCCTCAGGACCACAAAGCCCCATAGACCTTAATTTTTTGATTGCTGGGTTTTGGGCTAGTCTTCAGTGCTCTTATGCCCAGACGAGCTAGAAGCATTTTCAGGCAGTAGTCAGGCTGCCTGCACCCTGTGCAGCAAGGCCAGGGGTTTCTCTTGCCCCTAGGCAGTCAGAAAGCATATTCTATTTAATCCAAGACCATCTATTCTTTTCTAGTCTAATGTACTCTAATCTACTCTATTCTAAGGTTTTCTTTTTGATCTAAGACAGAGTGTCTAGAATCTAGAAAGAGCTCCTTGCATTTAAATGGTAAGCTCCAAAAATCAGTTCCTGCCTTTGCATTTTGGGTAACACAGAGCACAGTGCCAGTCCCACCAAAAGGCTTTGTGAGATGTGAACATATGTGAAAACCTCGCAGGCCTTGTTCTGATCCTACCACTTTTACACTGTGATTACTCTGAATTTCTCAGGGCAACCGAGAGCAAAGTCAGGCACTGCACTCAAATCACGGTATTGTGCTGAGCAAAGCAAAGTCATTAGTTTTTCCCTTTCTACTTCCTTATTTCTAATTTTGAATAAGGAAGCTATCCTGGAGCATCTTCATTCCCTGTTTCTCAGTGTCATAATGTATGTTCCTCTTTGACACATGAGTAGTTTTCTCAGGCTGATGATTTTCTTGTATCCCCTCAAAATGTTGTTTCAAAGTAGTCCAAAAAAGCCACATCCACACAAACTAGAACAATATAAAAACTGGCTTAATTTCAGGATGCTACAAATTCAACACGCAGATCCTAACCATTTAAAGATTTTACGAGTTCAAGTTTATTCAAATCTGGAACTCAAGTCAATGTGAAGGAATGCAGGAAGAGAGGGGAGGCCAATCATACAGAGACATCCTCCCTCCCATATTTGCAGGAATCGCCTTATGCTAAAATAATAGAGTTCTGTGTAGACTCAGATGTTTCTTCTATTAAGATGTCTAAAAACCAAGGGTTTTATAACATGCAACTTTTCCTAGAATTGTGGTTCTATTCCACTATAAAAAGTCATTACCTTACTTACTAACCAGTAAAAACAGGCCTTTCAGGTTATTATTTTTCTCTCTGAATCCGGCCTACAGGATGGTTCCAGCATCCCACAGCACCCATACAGGAAGAAGGCACAGGACTGAGACATGCCAGGGGCTTAGAGACAAGGGGTTGCCATTGCCTCTTCCCAGCCCCAGAAGAGATACCAAACTGGTTTTGGATGTGCTCTACCAATGCAGTGCAAATAGCCTAATCGACTTGGAACAGTCAGTATTTTCCCTCAGATAGTCCCATCTGCTTTTTCACCTCCTTTCAACTTCTTTAAGGCTGGGATGGTTGTTTCTGTACTCCTCTATATGAGCATCACCTGAACACAAACCTACCAGCTCTGGCAGCCCTCCCTGCCAGAACCCCAGATCAGAGTACGTATCACAGGGTATGACCTATACAAAATATAGTCAAGAGGAGATTCAGAGTAAGGCAGTAAAGAATGCTCAAAAGACTCCAGAAACACTGCATGCATTTTGCAAGCCAGATGAGAGAAAGCATAAAACAGTGGGGTGACCACCCAACAAAAGCCAGATTTCAAGAGGGGTTGGCCCAGTCTTTGCTGGGGCAAGGTGCCACTGACGCCGGCTGTTTGCTGGTACTTCAGCAGCACTTCCCCTACACTTTGTTCTGTCCTTTCTGTTTGCAGCAAGACAAAATTTCCCCTAAATAACCGCTGTATTATTTTATAGATTTAACCTTGTAACTCTTTCCTCTTATTTCCCTCTAAGTCACACGTTATCTCTTTCACTGTTAAATATTTCCTGTCTGTTCATTCATCGGCTTATTTTAGCTTCTTCCTTCCTCTTAATTGGCTGCCTGCCCCCTATATGTCTGCCTTACATGTTTATACTCTTAGCCATTGTTGCCTGTTTTCTTGGCCAGTGAATTGGTTCCCATTCTTTGCCATTGTGAAACTCTCAAAAAATAACTGACTTGCTTCACATTCCCTTTGTGTGAATCATGACTCTTGCGGTCTCCAACACAGCAGCCATCCTGAACCTGTGGCACTTCCCTGGAGTAGAGGGGCATAGGCACAGTCTGGGCCGTAGCCCTTGATACCTCACTTGTGTTTAGCAGGTCACTTCAAGCTTCATCTAGGTTTTATTTAAATTCTCTTATTTCCTTTCTCTACTGAAAACAAACCTTCCCTCCTCTTATAAAACTCATATGGGATCCCCAGGGACTCAAAGCTAACTTGAACTTTGGAAAGCTGTATTCCTGAAACATCCTAGCAACCCACTGAAAGGAAGCAGCAATTCCCAGATACCCTCAGCCACTCTCCTTTTGTCCAATATAGACACAAACATATAGATGTGTGGGATTTTTTTATCCCCATGAAGTTCTGTGCAGCAGCATACAACATTAGGATGCTAAGAGCATCTTCTCCCAGTTCATGCTGCTCTAAGAGGCACAAGGATCATATCTCAAAGTAGAATTCTTAAGAAAAAGGCATTTGCTTTTCCTATACCTGTTCTACTGAGATGTTGTCTCCCAGCACTCACCCCCTGCTGTTACTTAGGTGCTGTCTTGTTGTTTATATTAGGGCTACTAGAAAGAAAGAGCAGCAAGAGTGTGAGTGGGAGCTCTTATGTCTCAGATTTGTTTGATTAGCAAAAAGCACCAAGTGAGCTCCTGAGAGCACAACTGAGCAACGGATGGGGTAATCCAGGATTAGATTTCTCTACTACTTTTTGACTTTCCAATATTTTTGTTAAAATGAAGATTATTGCTGCCAGTCAAAAGTTCATTAAAATATTGAAACTGGAAAGAAAATTATGTTGAAATGGCTGAAACACAGATCACTAAGAGGAAGGTCTATCTTGCAGCCTTGCACATGTAGTCCACACAGTTAGAGACAAGGAGTGTGCATGCCAGATGACCTGCTGCTGTGCAATTGCAGAGGCTACAGCATTCAATCCCATTGGAAAGTAATTCTGATTGTGAATGCAGCATTTGCTGGATGTAACTGTGCAGTAAAAATAAAAAATAGCAACCCAAAGTATCATGCATATTTACTAAAATAAATCAAATCAGTCTGATTGTTTTCTATTAGTATTTTGTCTTGTATCAGCTTTGCATTAAGTTGCAGACTGGCTTTGTATTTATCTGAGTATTTTGTATTTATCTAAGACAAAATAGTCTTAAAAAGAGGAGGAAAGCATCCTTCTTTCTCCACAGCACTTCAATGCAAACTCTTAAAATAAGTAACTGTAGAGGACAATCATCTGTAGAATCTCAGATAAATTTGCAATTTCTGCCAATTTTGAAAATTTGCATTTCTCACTTTTTCTAGGTATACTCACCAGAAAAAAAAAATTGATAGTTTCCAAGTCTGAACTTTCATGTACAAAAAGATTTGTTGCCAAGGTATGTACAGGCTTAGACACACATTTATGCTTCTATAGACACCTTGTGCAATAAGTGTGTAAGTACTGCCGTTTTCGGAGAGCTTTCTATTTCATGTCTTTCTTTATCTCAGCATGGCTTCAGCATTTACTTGTGGTTTTTCTCTCAGTCACTGGATTGTAGTGGTGAAGAGACACATGTTTTTCAGTTTCTTATACCTATACCGCTCATCACCTAGATCATCAGAGTCATGTACTACGTGATTAGTTAGTGAATCTAAAATTTCAGGTTCACTAACCACTTCAGGAGACATTGTGATAAGCTGACACGAGGGTGCATCTTTGGTGAGTACCTGCCCATCTCAAAACCCACATTCAGTGGGAATCTCAGCTATAAACAGCTTGTCATATGTGTACATGCACGCTGGAAAGCTTGCATTTTTAACATTTGCAAATTGGAGCATCTTAGAGGAGACGTTATCACAGCTCAGCAGCAATCTCTCCTTTCATGCTGCTCAGTTTTCATTACAGGAGTGCTTTATACCATTCAGTAAGTAAATAGTTATTAATAGATAAAATGCCAAGAGAGAGACACCAGCAGTTGGTCTCTATCCTGGACAACTCCTCAGTTTTGCAGGATTAATAAAACACCCTATTGTACACTGCAATCAGGTACCCTTTGTATCAACTCTTGGGCTCTCACTGCAGTTGAATTTCACGTATTTGCAGGCAAGTCTTTATGGCACCACGAGGGCAGAGCTCAGCTCCAGCTCAGGGCATTTCCCCACTGCACCACCTCACCCACCAGTGTGGTTTCTCGTGTGCAGCGTGCGCCTCAGCCATCTCCAAAGTGCACGGAGATGAAGGGTTAGCTCAGCACCAGGCTACTCAAACTGCCTTCAAACAAGCTCTGTTCCAAGTATTGTGGGCTTCCCCATGCATTACCTCTACTTCGATTATTGTGGCCTTCCCTGATTGCTTAGATAAAGGCTTCCTGGAGTTAATGGGGAACACTGTAACTCTCAGAATGGGAACCCACCTCACAGACTGAAACAGCTCTCAAAGGGAAGCTCATTCATTGTGCTGATAGCATGGGCTCTCCTGCTCAGGCCAAGCTCTTAACTCAGGATCTTTCACCACTAGCCCCTAGTGAAAGACAGGATGGCTGGTCCAAGAGGCCTGTCTCCACCTAAGAGTTACTGCAGCTAATTATTACCAATTTCTGTATAAGTCTATTTCTATGGCTCCAGTGTTAGCCTAGGCTTATTCCTTCCACAACACTCAAGCTTATAACATCACTGATTTCTATTTTGTTATGACTTCTTGGCATAACTGGGTTATCTGCCCTAGCTATTCACCTCAGAGATGGGGATGCCACATTCAGATGCTTTCCTGCCCTCTCTTCACCATTTTGTGCCGAGAATTTAAACAACCTGACTGACCTTCAGAATCACAGCCTAAAATATATTTCATGCAGTTGCCCTCTGATCAACAGATGAGTGCAGAGACAGTAATTAAACTGCCAGAGATTTCCTAGTGCAGGAAACCAGCTTGGAGTCTTTTAGGTGTTGAGCTAGCACTCAAATGTGATGCTCATATTCCCAACTATGTTGAAATGCACATGGATTTGCATATAGACCGTTGTACTTCCAAATGAAAGCAGTATCTGACAGTTTTCCCATGAAAATGCCACATAAAACCTCTCAGGGTGAACGTAGACTCTGCTTATTGATTCTCACACTCTAAATAATCACACGGTTTCCATAACCATGTCTGTTGTACACTCCAGCTATGATGAGCAGACCCATTTACACTTTCATTAAAACCAAACAAGTTCTGAAGAAGAAAAGATCCCCCTTCAAAAGTGCTACATAGTTAATGCCTATGAAAGGTGGACAGGATTTTAAAGAAATGGGAGAGATGAGGAGCCACTGCCCAGTACAGGCAAAATGCTGTGCTCTACAGTCGTATGTGGAGTCACACATTCTGACTACTACTCATACCATTTCCTCCAGACATCTAATTTGAGTGCCATGCAAATCCACAGTCAGAAGTCCAGGTTTATTGCAAATGAAAAAAGAAAGATATTTCAGCCAGCAGCGCAGAGCATAGAAGCATGGACACTTGGTCTACAGTCAAACTGCAGGATTCGTCCCAGCTTGGATCTCTCTTGATTTTCACAATTTACGTATGGGATCTGATAATTTACAGCTTAGGTGGATCAGTTCAACCCAGTCCTCAAAACAGGCAGTTTGGCAGGATCTGCCTTGAATCAAAGCTGCTTCTTGTGCAAAATATGCAAGTGTCCCATGACTGAGAAAATGTCCAGGTTTCTACATGTGCCAAGACTAACTGGGTATTGGACTTTTACAAATTCATAACACAATTCTTGTCTGTTTGCAAAGTCATGTAAGTTACAACAATCCAACACATCTAATGTTTTCTCTGCTAAGGCTGAGCACAGGAGCCACATCTTCCGATGGCACCTACAGTGCCAGAAATTTTGCTTTGTAGGGTAACAACTGAGGCTGCACCTTGACTACTGTGTTCAATTCTGGGTCCCTCACTTCAAGAAAGACATTGAAGTGCTGAAGTGTGTCCAAAGAAGGGCAACAGAGCTGGTGAATGTCTAGAAAACAAGTCCTCTGAGTAGCAGCTGAGGGACCTTAGGGTTGTTTAGTCTGGAGAAAAGGAGGCTCAGGGGAGACCTTATCACTCTCTACAACTGCCTGAAAGGAGGCTGTAGCCAGGTAGGGCTATTCTGCCATGTCTCAAGTGAAAGGACAAAAGAAAATGTCCTTCAGTTGTGCAAGAGGAGGTTCAGGTTAGATACTAGAAAAATATTTCACTGAAAGAGTGGCAGGCACTGGAATAAGTTGCCCAGGGAGATGATGGAGTCACTGTCTCTGAATGTGTTCAAGAGTTGTCTGGATGTGGCACTCGGGGATATGGTTTAGGGGTAACTATGGTGGTTCTGGATTGATAGTTGGACTAGATGTTCTTAAAGGTCTCTTCTAACCTTGATAATTCTCTGATTCTCTAGCCCTTTGCTCTGGAGCTTTGTTCTCTCCCGCTCACTGGGTGAAAAAAATCCCGAAATTGATGCTGAACTAACTGCTGTCCCCAAAGGCTTAAACACCCACATCTTCTTCTCCAAAGACAATGACCATACAACATCACTAGAACAGCCACCATGAAGGATCAGAAGACCCTCCTCATCTACTTAGAATGACAAATCTCTGTTGTCAGTGATTTCTGTATGCACGGATCTCACCTTGTTGGCAATTATCTTGACAGTAAAAACCAGAAATGTTCTTCAATCATCATGTCAGCCATTTTCCATCTCAATCGATTTCAGGCCACTCACAGCTCTGACCACATGGAGCAACTCCTGCAACAGAGAACTATTCACCTATGGAAGCTTGAAAATACCCAACCAATTCAAGCAGCTACAATTGCTTGGACTCACAGAGTGAAAAATTAGAATCAGCTGCTTAGCATAGCCTAAGAGTCTCCATGTTACGGGAGCTACAGCACCTAAACTGAGAGGAAAGCCAAGAGGAAATACATTTTGTCATGGCTCTTTACAATAGCAGTGGTAAAAGTAACTTTCAATTCATGACTTACTGTTGCTTTAAAAGAACCTCACTTGCTGTCTAGGTATTGTACAGGTGGAAATGGGCGTGATTTGGGAAAACAGATTGTTCATTCATTTTCTAAGTTATGTTTTCCTATCTAAACCAGAAATTTCCATGGGCTGTTGCCACTTCTAACTAAAAGCACAGCTTCTGAAATACCTATGACAGCAACACTGAATAGCTACTTTTCTGCCAAGTGGCTTAGAAAATAAGTTGCATGGGGCAAGTATAACTTAAGAGCAGACAACGTGTCTTGCATGACTCATACCAACCCCTGCCTGCTATTCTGGTAGGCAGGGACATGAACTGGCTTCACGTCCAAGCAGCTTTCCCTCCTCAGACTTTGTGGCACTTATCATTGGGGTGAAATCAATGTTTGTTTACTGACTCTGAGTAAACTAGGGGGGTGGAAAGAGGAGGAGTCCCAAACCTCAAAAGCCAAAATGAAGAATTCAAGGAAAGTTGAAAATTGCAGCAGTCCATTTACCACAGATGAGAGAAGAGAGGAATTTTAACTTGAAGAGAAGGTGGGGGGACTCTCCAGTCACTGCTTCCACCTTTGTCCTTGGTTTCTGCAGCACTGTTCCCAGCTGCCAGCTGGAGGAGAGCAGTCTGTGCCTTTGTGCACACTTACAATAGTAAGTGCTGTGTCCTGGGATTGCTCTCTGCCTCTGCATTCTTAAGAAAAAGTATTTTCACTTTTTGACATTTTTAGTCAGAAATTAGAGCGGCCAAGCGCATTATTAAATTCAGCTTCAGTTTCAAGAAAGGGATGGTGTGGGTGTGTCTGACCATGACTACAATGAGGAGATAACTGTTTCTAGGAGAAGAGTGTCAACTTTTATTTTTGGGACAGCCAAGTTGGCAGATACTCTTGGCTTCCACTGCACAATTCATGTGAAATGCAAAAATAAAAAAAAAAGAAAAAAAGAAAAGAAAGAAGAAATTTAACTAGTGCTGCCCAAGAAAACCAGACAGACACACATGAAAAAGGAATGATGTACCATATAAAGCATTAAATACACGCACACACAGGCAGGACTCTGCTTTATAGGATTTGAACCATATGCACATCTACACATACACACGCACTAACTCACACCAATAAATCATTTTAGCCAGACTATCTGTCTGGTGTGTGGAACAGAAACACACTTATGAAATCTATTTTCTTATTTTAGCAGCAGGCTAATAATTGATAAAGAGCCAGACCGGGGGCTCTGAGTTTTATATGACAGATATACAAGGCTGCCGTTCTCCTCCTGTGTGCTTTGCCCCTTCTCTCGCCTGCAGCAGCTCCAGCCTGAGAGCGAGCAGAGCCCCTCCCTGACTGGCACGGACTGGGATCCTCAGCAGCTGCCCAGCAGCCCTGCGAGGGCAGGGCAGATCTCCTGATTTAGCTAAAGCAACAAGAAAGAAGCAGCCAGTGGGGTGACTCAACAGGGGCAGGAGTCAGCTGTGTGTATGGCCCTGGCCTTGTTTGGGCGGTGGTGGCTGCTGGCACAGTCCTTTGGGTAAGGCCCGGACACAGGGACGTGTTTCCAACATGGTCCCAAGCCTCCCCCAGCAGCATCCTGGCAGACAGCATTGGCGTGGGGTTGGCAGTGAGGTCTCACCATAAGGAGAGCGTGGCCAAAGCAGCAGAAGCAAAAATGCCTTGGTGGCCTTTCTGAAGCTGCCCCCACCAGCTCCGGAGACACATGGAGGCAGGGAAGCATAGCCAGTACTAGGGAAAATAATGGATTTCTCCCAGCACCAGGGCTTCCCTCCCTCCTCTGTGTGTCGCTTGCATTACAGTGCCAGCCCCAGACACTATATCAATGAGATATTGTCTGAAGTTTATTTTTCTAGGTTTTTTTCCTCAATCTCTTTTCGGTGTGGACTGTTCCCCACCCTTCCCAAACAAACTCTTAAGGCAAAGTTTAGCGTCTCTCAGGGATAACCCATTTCTGGATGCTGGAGTGACTCCTCTGGTCTGTTGGCTTTGGGCAGCTGCTGGCAAAGGGGCAGGTCAGGCAGAGAAGAGCCAGACTGGATCTGGGCCAGGTAGAGGAGAGATGCCACACTGTGGGACCACCCATCCCAGGCTGTGTACCACCCCTGGAATAACCTCCCCTGAATGATCGTGTGGTCCCTCTGAGTGGTCAGCTCACACTGGCTGCTTCTTCCAGGCTTTTTGCATCCTGTCTTCTGGTCCCCACTCTCCCTCTTAACACACTACTGACTCTTTGTTCTTTTATTGTATAGTCAGATTGTGGGAACAAAAAAAAAATCTGAAAAACATAGACTTAAAATATAGTGAAATTGTGGGGAAAAAAATTAGTGAAACACAATCCATTCTCAAATTATTTCCGTATCGCTTGTCATAACTAAGGGGCAACTCTTTTTCAGGCAGTTCCATTTTTTTGGCCACTTAATACCCTTACACAAAAGGGCCACAACTGGCTCCTCAGACTCTCTTGAGAGGCAGGACAGGGATAAGCCCCACTTTGGTGAATCTCACAAAACAGACAGTGTGTTTACTTCAGTGCCTGGAGCCTGCCAAGTAAGCCTGCCAACAGGAGGTGTTGCTGGCGTGGAAAGAGTATTTACCAGGCTTCCCACTAACAGAAATACCTGATGCTTGTAGTGCTCTTCCTTCTGTTAGGCTGCAAGGAATCCAAGGCTCAGGGGAGGCTGCTTTGTTTGGGCTGAGCCCTACACAAAAGCAGCCAGAGAGAGAAGCTGCACTGCAGGTTCTGATTTTTGCTAATTGCATCTGCCTTGATTTTCTCCCCCACATCATTCCTGTGTAAAAGGACTGGAGCTGCCTCAAGGATATGCCTCCCTTTTTGACTCCAAGACAGCTGGAGTGCAGTGTTCAGCTTCAAGAAGGCAGTTGTACCATGCACACCCTGTTGAGTAAAGGGAAGCAAATCTGTGAGTGCCACCAGGGAACTGGCTTCTCCCCTTCCCTACAAGGTCTTCTGCAACCCATCAGCAAAGCAAAAAGAAGTGAAACTTCATCTTTGGATTCTGAAAGCTATTTTAGCTATCCAATTCTCAGTAAAACCATCAGGATTTAAAAGTTAAACTGCATTTAAGATAACAGTCACTTCAGATTATGCTTCCATTACAGTGGCAACCAAAGTGCTTGAGAGTAGCTCTGAAGGACACTGTCTCTGGGGACTTTCCTTCCAGTGGCAGTACCACACACCTCAGTTCCTTGCTGAGCTACACAGGCAGTCACCACTTCTACTAGGTCTGCTCAGCAAGGTTTGTTCCTGGTTAGCTTCACTTTTAAACCCCATCACTTGTGAAATGATGACTTGTGCCCAATAGGCTCTCCAGTACAGCAGAAAGTAGTTCAGTTTGTAACTGGAGTGTGTTTGGGCTCCTTTGGGTATGGGAGGTCTGTACCATGCCGGGGCTGTGGGACTTTGCCAGCTGAGTGGAGATACCACACACTGGGACTGAGGAGAAACAGAATTCCTTGCACATCAGTGCTGACATTTTAATATTAGATCATTGCAAATTATGATGATTGCAGAGTACAGACCTTGGCATCTGCTTCTACCTTGGCATCTGCTTCTAGCCAGAGAGGAAAGGGTAGAGAAGCAAGGCTCTGTCTTTAGCTTGTGTCCTCTGGGCTGCAGTTTTCCTATCCAGTTTTTGTCTGCCATCAGCAGAGATGTTACACTGAACACCATAGCTGGTGCAATGCATACCACCTTCATCTGACTTCAAACCTAGTAACCCTATTTACATCTTCAGACAGTTTGATCCAGGAATTTAATGGGAGCTTTACCTTCTAATCCCAAGCTACATTTGTTTGAGTTTGGCCCTGTATGTGGGAAAAACCCTTTGGAGAAGCACAGTAGTTACTGTACAGACACAGCTGCTGTTTTTCCAAATGAAACACAGTATTTCATCTGTTTCAATGCTGTTTTAAGTCAAATCAATTTGGTCCATGAGTTGCTCTGTATTTATTTTGCCAGATTTGAATTCTGTGTTTGGAGTTTGGGTTGGTAAGTTAATAATGACAACAACATGTCTGAAACAAGAACAAATTAACTCTATACCAGCACAAGAAGAATTATGAAAGACTCGCAGAGCCAAATGTCAAGCAGGCTTTGGTATGCATGGAATACATTCAGGAGACTATAGAGTTTGGCAACAGAGAAATACCAAGGAGCTTGGAGGAAGGTTGGTTGGAAAGCAGATTCAGATTTTTGCTGTGGTGGGGAGATTCATTGAAACAAGCCATCTTAGGAGAGGACTAGGTCTGGTGTAGGTGCCTGGACCAGAGATAACCATGTGCCCTGTGCAGACCCCAGTGCGTGGCACACTGGCTGTGACACATGGGCTGGGCTGCACCTACTCACTCCAAAAATGAAATGGTTAACACAACTGCAGAGCTGTCATGTACAGAGAAGTATGTGACATCTTACCAGCTGAAATATTTGAGGCCAAACGTTGTTACTCATTGGGAGCTCTGCCATTAAGCTCCCTCTCCCCTGATATTTATGATTAACACTTTGAAACATCTGCATTGCCTTTTTGACTCACAAGAATTCCAGTTAAAGGGAACAAACTTTCTGTAGCAAAGTTTCTGACTGTTACAAAAGAGAAGACTTCCAGAGCAGCTGTCTCTTACCCTGTTCTTTCCCCAAGGCAGTAAACAGCCTTTGGAAAGGAGGTATCTTCCAGTGCCCCAGCTCACAGCTCTGTGCCCAGAGAGCCCCCCCACACCCTTCCAAGAACTAACAGGGCACCGGCTCCTCTCAGGCTCCCAGAATGCTGGAAACACATGTGAGGGGGCTGTGGCCCTACATGTGTCACACACCCACACCCACACCCCTCTTTGTAGCATTGGCTTTAGGATGCCTGGCCAGGCTGATGGGCTCTGCCTTAGAAAAGCTAGGATGGAGGTGCTTCCCAAACTTAGGTTTTGGTCAAGTTCCTGAGAAAGGGAAAGCAAAGTTTGTATGAACATGAAATAGAGACACATGAGTGCAGAAGCACATGAAAAGTAAAACATGAATGCTTTCTTTTCTTTTAACAGACTCTCCCCAATTAAAAGAAGGGGAAAGCAGAAAGTACTTGAAAATAGGTCCTATGGTTGCAGAACCACATTTCTGAAATACAGATCTCTCAAGTATCAAACTACACTGCAGAATGACTAATTGTGGGGTGACTAATCCCTGTCTTCCCTCCAAAACTATTACTTCACAGTGGCCAAGAAAACATACCATAAAGATGTTGTTATTGCATCACTCACATTTATTTGCATTGAGAAAGACTGAGCCTTTTACGGTACTTGTCTGATTACCAAGAGAGATGCTTCTTCCATGCCAGAAAAAGGAAGGACCACTTAGTCTTCACAATTCATCCTGGACAGTTGTAAAGGTGTTTGGTTCAATGCCTTGGGGCTGGGGAGATTGTTTTCAAGTGAAAAAACCCAACAAACAATAAAACAAAACAAATGAAAACAAAAAAAACCAAATGAAAACAAAACAAAACAAAAACCCCAGACACCTCCCTCCCCCCGCAAAAAAAGTTGGGGGGCAGGGAGATGGCAGAAGCAGATGGATATTCAGGTTGACAGAAAATGAAAACCTGCCTTCGTCTTGCTTTCATTAGTCTTCATTATATGACCACGACAGCTTTAATTGCTGCCCTGCATACATAAGTAATAAAAATGTAAAATGTTTAAATGAACTGTGGCTCCCAAAAGCCATTATAAAAGATTAATGATGAGTACTATTTGCTAACTTAAACGTCTTCAAGAAACACATCTGAGCAGCCCTTGTGGTTAAGATGATATTAGAACGATATTTGCCGGACTACTTGTCTCAACCCATTATGCACCAAGCTTTGATGGTTTTGATTATTCCATCTTTAGCTAGTCTGAATTCTAGACATATTTGATTGCAATTTACTCATTCCTGACAAGTTATCCCACTCCTGCAATCCAAAGAAAGAGTCTTCAGGTACTCATAGTCACATTCTCTCTTCCAGAATTGCTGATGCTTGCTTCGATGGCTTTTACTGCCAAAGTTGTTGAATACATGGTTTATTAGTAGCACTCCAGAAAAGTGCTAAAGTTGTTGAATATATAGTTGCCAAAGTTGTTGAATATATAGTTTATTAGTAGCACTCCAGAAATTCCTGTGCTAATTAATACACTATCCAGCTGAAGGGAAAATTACACAACCTTTTCTATTTAAATTGGAATCAGTACCAAGACCTATCTTTGAACTGCCACTTTCCCTTGAGGGGCACAGATTTGGATCTGAATTCAAATGTGAGAAAGAAGTTTTATTTCTAAAGTGGCACCAAAGCAAAGCCAAGTTTTGATGTAGTTTTGGCCATCCACCTCTCATTTAACTTAGAACCCCATCCTCAGGGTAAAGCAAATGCTCCAAGCAGTGGTGAAAGTACCAGCTCCTATTTTCTCACTGCTACCACTCAGTCTTTCTTTCACGTTTTACCAACATATTTTCCACTGCATCTCCTTGGCACAGTGCAGTACCATGCAAAGAGCCGTAAGGTAGAGACAGCCCATTAGCTCCTGCATCCACACTCTGCACACAGAGCAGCACAGGCTCCAAAAGCCATACAGCCCTTGTCCACTCTGTCCACTGGAGTGAGGTACACCTGTCAAAGCTCAGCTTTGGGACGAGCCTGGCTAGCAGCTCTTCAGTGTGCCCCTCTCTGGATGGGGCAACGGGTCAGATCATGCCCGAACCTTGCACACGTAGCCAACAGAGTAGGGGCAGGATGACAGAACTTTTTGCAACTTTTTGCTTTTCTGTCTCTTTTGTCCACAGGCGACCACCAAACTTCTCAAATGGGCACTAACAGCTTTTCCCTGGATAAGCACCTCCCTTGTGAAGTCAGCTAGATTCTCTTGACAGCTACACATCCATGGGAATGAAGACATCTGCTCAGGGAAGTCGAATTTCTGTGTGGTGTACTCTGATATTTTAATTTCAATCCAATTTTTGGATAATATTAACAAATTTGGGAAGACTCATAAAACTTGATACTCTGTGACTTAAGCCACTTTCTTGCTGTTTAGGATTGCACCAGGATTTTCACAACTGGCAAGAATTTTCTGGCTGCAGAGCTTCTGTATGCCATCCTTTCCAACATCACTTGTGGAGGCCAAAATCTAGACTGATGGACCACTAAATGATATATTTCTATGTTTCTTTCTGCTTTAGTGCTTATCTCACCATATTGCACTCAATGTTGACTTTCATAACACAGTCTCCTCTGCCAAGAGTGGATTATATTGGCAACTTAAGATCTTCCAAGCCTTCACCAGGTCTCCCACAAAATGATGTCCAAATTTTCCCATTTCCCGTTCCACTCCCATTAGCTCTCTAGGCTCATTTCTGTGCACATGGTCCCGTTTCTGTTTCCCGATCACTGTTTGGAAGCTGCCTCCCTAGTAAGTCTGGCTCCTGGACTCTCATCTCTTCCTGTGCAGTCTTCTGGGCTGGCCCCATTCCAATCTGCGGACCAGAAGCTTTTCCAAGACAACCATCCTCTCTTCAGTGCTTATAAACCCCCTGCCCAACAACCACCAAACCTATTGTCTGTTCAGCATCACAGAATACAATTAAGACCACAGGGTTAACTATTTTAGGGGAGGGCAGGATTGCTGCTGTTCCCAGGGAGAAGAGAAAGGTCCTGGGGAAAGAGGAACGTGGCTTAGTGTTGCTATTTCACAGCTGGCTGAGCGAGAAATTGGCTCTACTCTTCCCAGCCTCAGAAGTAGGGACAGGAGCCCCAAGGCATGGAGACTGGCTTGCCAGGTCTTTTAAATCAGTGACAGGAGGAGCTCCTTCCCCTCTCTGCCTCCTTCGCCTGTCGGGAAAACTCCTTGGGGTGGTGCTTGGTCTCCTGCAACTCTTCTGCTGCTGCTGCAGCTGCCCTGGAAGCCCCCAGACATTCCCAGCAGAGTCTGGACGGCTGCTTTGGTGACAACCTGGGCTCAATTTAGTGAGAACGTTCACGTTCACTTGCTACGCTGGCAGTCCGCCAGCATATTTTCTTGAGGCACATAAGAGAGAGAAGGGAAATGGTGATCTTTAACAGGTTTTTTTGTGTGGGGTTTTTTTTTGTTTTGTTTTTCTTTTTTTTTTTTTTATCCAGCCAAACCTGACTGGAATTTCATGGATGAAAGAAAAGGCACTTCTCTAGCCCAGGGGCTTTGTCCCTGCCAAATTATAAGGGCCTACTGCAAACAATGGAGGTGTTAGAGCTTCTAAAAAAATAAAAATGTTGAAAGAATCTTTTATAACGGAAAATATTAGGCAACCTAAATCTCGGGCCAGCTGGTAGCGGGCAGTATAATATAAGCTCTTTGGAGGAGAGCTGTGCAAATAATGGATTTTCAGAATTTCTCGTCTCCCACTCCGCACTCCAAGTTTGAACTATTTTAGCTATTTTCTCCCGCTGAAATTATTTGCCAAATTCAGCCAGTCGCTAAATTCTCCTCAAATTTTTCTTTTCTCCGTCGACAGGTTTCTTGTAAAAACAAACCCATTCTCCCACCTCCGGCTTGGAATTACGGCGTTCACCAGTGACACAGTTAGGAAGAAATCTGCCTGTGGTCAGCTCTCTCATTTTTTGCTGCATTCTCGTTGGAGCTCACACGTTACAGGAACCAATCTGGCCTGATAGCTGCCTGGCAGCCTGCAGGGGAGGTTTGCCAGTAGTCTCCACCATCCCTGGACCAGCCAGCGCTGGGCTGGGAGCCTTCGCACAGTGTGGGGCTGGAGGTTCATTAGGTTGCGGTTTTCAGGCTGAGTCTTCGCCGGACCAGTTCATAATAATGATGTTTCTGATGTCAACTGCAGACCAGATGTTGCCCTTCGGTGCCGTGCTGCTGGAGGGGAGAGGCGACACAGGAGGTGGGAGGCTCTGAGGAGTCAATGATCCCGTGTCGTTCCTTGTAAACATGCAGGTGTTAGCTGTGGTGTCCTGGCCAAATCCCGTTCTGGCACTCCACCAGCTCTGGCAGCTCACCTACTTACAATCACCTCTGTGCTCCTAATTGCAGGAGTTGTTTCTCACCTCCCTTCCTGAGCAGCAGATCTGTGCATTAACAGCTGGCACTGCTACATCCCTACCCTGCTGCTCCAGGGGATGGCAAAGCCCACATCCTGATACCTCCCATAGCCTGTGGGATAAGCAGCAGCCCCTTGCCCAGGGCTGGAAGAGAGCTGCCCTGCAGAGCCAGACAGAAATGACAGACACCCAAGGTGAGGCTGCAGCAGGTCTGCCCGTGGTGGTGGGGCACTATAAATGTACTTAAACAAGCTGCCTGAGCCCTAAAATGTGGCTCCAAAGTAATGAAACGCGGTTGTTTGGCAGTGGCAGATGCTGCCTCGCTTTCAGAGGCTGCTTTATGGCTGTTAGTGTAACACAGCCCTTCCAAAAACCTCCCCCACTTCTTTCTTTTCTTTTCTTTTTTTTTTTTTTTTAAAATTATTAAACCTCTTCTCAGAGAGCCAAATTTGCAGAGTAATCAAGTCTTCTGTTTAGGGCTTTAAGTGAATGGTGAAGTGGGAGTGCATATTATTATAGAGCCCATAAACTGCAGGACCAGACAGATAATGTAGGTACACAAGTTCAAAAACGCAACACTGAAAATTTTGCCAAGAAAGAACTGGTGGTGATTAAAAGTGGAGCAAAACTCCTGGTGTGAGTATAATCTCTTCCTCTTGTTGGTGGCATTGCATCTTTGTTGGAGGTTGCCACTCTGCACGAGCTCAGTCAGCAAGGCCTCTGTTAATATCTTGTGCAGCATAAACTGAGCTGGGCAAACTCCAGCTTGGGTTACGGCCCTGCAGCCACAGGGATTTCCATCAGGGCAGGCTCAAATCCCTTAATTGCATCGCCAGAGCAAGGAGGACCTGAGACCACCGGGAACAAGGCACTGCTTCGAGCTTCAGTAATGTCTGTAAAACCACACGGGAACAAAGGAGGGTTAACCCAAAACCTCACATTCAGCAATTTGGCAGTAAACATTCATAGAACCATAGACTGGTTTGGGTTGGAAGGGACCTTAGAGATCATCTTGTTCCAACCCCGCTGCCATGGGCAGGGACACCTTCCACTGGATCAGGTTACTCAAAGCCCCATCCAACTTGGCCTAAACATTGTACACAACCAAGGCTAAAATACTATTTTTTCCATTGTCCTCACCACACAGACACTCGAAACGCTGTCAACCTTTGCTTTTAAATCTGGGAACCAGGATGCATTCCCTATCCAAAGCTCTGTACAGAACACTCTTTCTGAAGCTTCCCTTTTGCAATTTGAAATCATGATGGAAACTGTACAGAGGAAAGATCGTGTTGTAGCTACGGGCCTTCTAAAATAATTGCTTCATACATAAATATTGATAGTCAGCACTGACTTCTATTTTTACACAGCATAACTGAAAAGTTATACATATGAAACTCAATAAAAAATGTCTTCCTAAAATAAGGAGCAAAACCAACCTCAAGTCTAAACAAAACAAAACGAGTTATTTTGGGGCGTGTTTCCTACTACTTTTTTTTCATTCTTTTATCATTACTCTATCTGTGAGTAAAGCCCCAACAAGGATTTCTTTGGGCATCTCTGAGGCTGTGTAAATATATATCGTTGCTAGGTTGTGAAGCATCCCAGCTTCATGAGACACAACCTGCATTTGTTAGCAGAGTAGGAATAAAACTATCAAAGGCCACGGGATCAGACTGACCAGAGACTGGGTTTCTGTCACAACAGCCTGGAGATGGCAGCAGCAGGTAATGGCCCGATTCCTTCTGGTATGAGATGCACACCCAAGGAGGTGCATCCATCTGTGGCAGGGACACCTGCTCTGGGGCTCTAGGAACTGCAATACTGGTCTAGGAACTTGAAATACTGTAAGACCAGAGACAGCAGCATTTATATTAACACTATTGCTCAAATTTTTCCAAACACGATCATCGCTCCTGCACTGAGATTTTCTCTTCACTCTGTTCAATCCCCTCCAGGTTGCAGCCTGGGACATTGCAACGAGAGAAGGACAGGATTTGGTCTCACCAGTTTGGTGCATCTGGGCAGCAGAGAGCCTTCCTCAGCTGAGTAAGAGGCTGTACAGTAAGGTCTCCCTGACTCAGTGCCAGCTGGTGACTCACTGGTCACTCATCTATTGCCTCCCTGGCAGCCTGTGCTAAAGCCTTTCACCAGATGCTTCTGGTTTCCCCGCTTGCACACATCCCTCAGTGCTTTGCGCCATCCAAAATGAGACCCCCTCCAAGACCTGGTGTGCAGACAGCATTTTCTTATCTCCAAACTTGCCTCTCTAGGATTCCAACCAGCAGAAGCCAGGACCAGGATATTATGGGATTGTCGCTGCTGTGCTCTCTGTGCTATGCAGCCAAGTCACTGGCCTGCTGAAGGAAGAGGAACAGATTGGAGGCTGGTGGGAGCAGGCATGACCTCAGACCCACAAGTTGAGCCAAACGTACCCAGTCAGGACGGGTGGCTAATGGGGCTTGCATTGCTGATAATCAGCATCTCTGGGCCCAAGAATGCGGCCAGACAGAGCCTGGAAATCAGCTGGGATGAGAGTGATGCAACTTCACCTCCTTTAAAGAGCCAGGATGGGGCTGAGGCACATGAGTTTTTCCCTTCTGCAAGGCAGCCAAAGGGCAAAGTACGTAGCACAGCTGATGTACTGACCCTTCTTTGGAGTGCAATAAAGCTAATTATCTTCTATTCCCTTCACCCTTTCTCCGTTTCTTGCACAACATAACTTTGATCATAAAGCTCTGGAGAAGCAAGATTTTGAGCCCAACCCTGATCTCACTTATTCTGGCATAATTCAGGAATAACTACAGTCGTACTTGTAGAAGATCAAAATCAGTCCAGTTCCTTTTAACTGGGCAAAATTATTGGTCTGCAGAAAGAAGAAAATAATCAAAGATGTGAACAACAGAGCCAGCTGAAGAAGGATACTGTGTTTTCCTCTTCTAATATCAATATTTTTTTGGCCAGCTAGCTCTTTATATGATGCAAAATTTTATGAAAGAAAACAAAAATTGGAAAATTCCCATCAGCTGAAACTACCTCTGATATTGTTTCCAGTGGCAACTTGTATTATAAGACAGGATACGGCACTGCTGGGATGTGTTTCACTTATTTCAGAGCACTGAAAAGAAAAATTGAACAAAGTCAAGCGGATGTTCAGAAAACAGAGCTTTCCCATCCTCATGTGTAAGGCCAGTGCCGAGGAACAGCATTCAGTAGGCAAAACTTGTGTAAGCAGGCCTTACTGAGCTACCATGATCAGTCAGCTACGCAGCAACTGGGAGCTAAAAAAGCCCTCCGAGGATCAGTGAGTGTCCTGCTGTGACTGCCACCCCTGCAGGTCTGGTTTCAACGCCAACAGCACCTGGGAACCCCCGGGTTTCAAGCCCCCTCTGCTCTCTGGGGCTGCCAGGGGTGGCTGGATCCTCAGGAGCTCGCTGGGATGCAGGCACAGCAGGCGACGTGCTGACAGCACAGCCCGTGAACGGGGGAAGCTGTGGATGCGATGCCTTGCCAAAGGGTGTCTGCCTGCCAAGCTACAGGCAGCCACGCTGGGAGAAGACGGGAGGAGAGAGGAACCCCAGGCACTGACTGGGTTTATCTTCCAGCTGAGAATCGGTCCAGATTAACTGCATGTGTGACCACAGAGGCTTAAACTCATTCCTCGTCATGGTTATGAAGCGTGGCTGTGAAGCACAAAAACCGCTAGAAACAAAGATATTTAGAGCCTTCACGTAGTACAGTCCAGTGCTGCATCGCGTGACTCACTGGGTTTAGCAAATGAGAAGCTTTATGTGCAGTCAGCCCTCTTAAGCACAGAGAAGGTCCAAGGAGGCTAAAATCTTGATTTCTTGAATCAAAAGATCCCAAAGGATTTTGACCAAATGCCATGCCAGCTGCTGGGTCCACACCAGTTCTGCAAGAGCTCAGCAGCGTCAGGAGTGTGTTTGAGGGAGTCGGTGGCAGGAGAGGTCCCTGGCACTGGGAAGCAAACACAGGTACCCCCTGGTCTTCTGAAAACTGCCCTCAAACCGGGGAGCCCCGACTGAGGCTGCCCCAAGAGTCCGGATAAAGCACCAGCTTTACGTAAACCACAAACCCCAGAGCCAGGCTGCCTCAGTGCCTTTCCTTTCAAGCTGAGCAGTTCAGAGACATTAAACTGATACAAATCTGCCTCGAAAGAAAAGGCCTTTCTGTGTTTTCCATCACCCCGCACGGCTGGGCGGTGGGAGTGACACTGAGCAAAACCGTGCTGTGATCTGCAGCGGGACCGAAGTGCGGCAGCAGACACGCACCGAGTCTGTTATCCCGCACTTCACAGCGCCGGCCGTGAGGGAAGGAAATGGGGGCTTGGGGTCAGCCTCCGGACAAGTAGGTAGCAGTGATGAATGATGTGCTGTTCCTGGGCTTGACCACTGCTTTAGAGCTCAGATTGTGCACTTGAGTCACCAAAAATGCACATCCTTCAGCCACAAAAATGTTTTAAGGACACAGTGTGTTATAGAAGAAGTTATTTAACATTATTATTCAATCAAGTAACTCCGTAGACCTATAAAGCTCATACAGATCATGTGCATTGGAACCACAAATATAACAATAATTTTCCATTATTACTTTTAGCACCAAGTTTTATTTCTTTATTTACTGTTTGGTACACACACATATTTTAGAAAGGGTGGGGTAGACGAAACATTTTTTTCTGGATCTAAGCCTTTATGATGCTCTTTACTACATGACAACCTGCTTCACAGACACATCCTGCTAATGCAGTGGTCCTGGCCCTCTTGGCAATACCAAGGGGCTGGTCTGCTAAAGGCAGTACCCCCTCTCCAAGCTGGGATCAGTGCTAGAGATGCCCTGGCACCCTGTGCCTACAAACATTGCCAGAGGTCTCCGGTGCTTGCCAGCTTACATTGAAGCAAGAAGAGTGTCGCTATTGAATCACAGAATGGCTTTGGTTGGAAGGGACCTTAAAGCTCATTAGTCACAACCCCCTGCCATGGGCAGGGACACCTCCCACTAGACCAGGTTGCTCACAGCCCCATCCAACCTGGCCTTGAACACGTGCATGGACGGGGCATCCACAGCTTCTCTGGGCAACCTGTGCCAGTGCCTCAGCACTCTCACGGCAAAGAATTTCCTCCTAATAACAGGGAGGTTCAAGCAACCACCTGCCCTGAGGGTGGCCCTGAGATGAGCCAGGTGCTTCACCGCTGTGCTTCAGCGGGCACGTAGTGCCCCCAGCTGCTGTCTCATCCCTCCGGCGCGCCCCCTTGTATTATATGGATTAAACCCTGAAACTACTGACGTTCTAATTTGTGAGTGAGAGTTTTCTCAGCTCATTTTCCTCTCTTGAAAGTGGCTTTCTAAAGCGTCAGCGGCAACGTGCACTGCAGGGAAAACCAAACCAGAAACTCCTACGCTGGTCTGAGAGTTCGTGTAGATGCTTAGTTGTCGTTTGCATGGCTGGGGTCACCAGTCATGGGAGGGGCTGCACCAGAGAACCCCTGAAAAAACCCCGTGCCTCCTTCTCCCAGGGGCACTTCCCTGATGAAAGTACTTTGCTCTTGAAGACAAGGAGGGACAGGGAAAGAGTGCTAGGGTTCCCCCCTCCACACCTCCTCTGCCCAGACCACACTGCTCAATTGGAAAGTTAAAGAAAATAGATGAGTTTTCATACACCCACCTCTGCAGACTCATCCTGCGAGTCAGGCAGAGTTTGTTCTCTCTCCCTCCCACGCATCGCCTCTGCTGCTCAGCCTTGGCCCTGGAGCCCCTTCTCCCATCTCCCCCCCTGCTCCTGGGTGGAGAAGGCACCATAAACCCCCTTTAATTGCTCTGACCAGCACGGTCTCCCTGGGGCACGTCCCAGGGGCGCACTGGCACCGGGTTTGTTTCCACAGGTGTGCTGAATTGTGGCTGTTCTCAGCCCACGCCCGGCCAGCCCCGCTCAGCCCCGCCGGGGCAGTGCAGCCAGGGCCCCGTGGGGTGGGNACGGCGCTGGGAGGGAAAGGCTGTGGCTCCTGCTGCCTTCTCAAGAAGCTGCCGGAGCCATCACGGCGTTCAGGGGAGCGGCTCTCCATGCATGGGGTGGGAGAAGAGCACAGGAGTAACTCATTATATACACCAAAAAGTGTCGGCTTAATTTAGTGTCGTCATCTGACCAGGGCTGGTTTGTTTTGTAAAATAAAATGTACAAGAAACTTGTGGTAAAAAAAAAAAAAAAAGAAAAAGAAGAGAGTGCCATGAGGATGAGAGCTGGATCAGCTCGGCCCAGGCAGGAGCCCTGGAAAGGGTCCAGGGACGCAGGAAAGATCCATGAGGAGTTTCCTGCAAAGAAACTGTTCAAGAAATTGGGCAGAGGCAGTGTACATGTGACGCCTGTGTGGCTCTGCTTGGGTGGAGGGGGAGCCGTTGTCTGGGAAAGCAGCCCATCCCGGAGATTTGGAGGGGAGCAAGGGGGAAAGAAGGTGCAGTCTGGATCAATCTGATCCAAAATAATATGTGGTTTGTATTTTCTAAGTAGAAAATGTAAGAAAAAAGGATCCCAAAAAGTAAGTAGAAAAAATGATTTCATGGTGGAGGAAATGTAATTTTTCCTATTTAAAACCAAAACAAACCAGACCAGAAAACTCCCAGGTTTTGCAGTTAAAAGATTCCTGACATGCTCTGAAATATTTTCTGGCAAGGCCCAGAGGTCTCTCCTCCCCCCCCCTCCCCCGCCAGTACCATGAAGCTGGTGTTATTGGAATGTCCCCTGGCTGGATGGGAACACCATCACACCGAGCGTTGGGACCCCACAACATGTGTGTTCTTGGAGGTTTCGCAGCTCTGCCATCAGTACCCACTGCCAGCGTTTGCTTTGTTACTCTGGACCCAAAAGCTCTCCATCAGCATCACTGGAAACAGGATGGGTACAGGAGCTGTGAGTGCGAAACTAATTCAGAAGAGGTGCTGGAAACTGAAGCTGACAGCATCTTTGGAAACTCTTTCCCCAAGCTGAAAAAAAAGGGATTTCCTAAAGTGACTGAAAATGAATTTGCCACATCTGCAAAGAGTGGCTTGTGGGTTATCTGTCCCTGAAAGTGGCAAAGGAAGTGCTGCAGTCAGCAACTTTTCAGTTTAAATTATGACTGCTAATGTGCCCATGGGTGATGGCAAGTTCCAGGTACACTACCAGTTGTCTTAAATCCTGAAAACACAAACGTTTGAATTGTGAAAGCTCTACAAGTTTGCACAGTACAAAAAGACAGTCTCTTTGGCCAAAAAAAAGCTAGTTTTGGAATCAAGGACAACCTGTAATTAAAGCCAACAATATGAGAATCTGTAACTGATCTGCTCAGAACAAATTATTTGACTACCTGAAGAGAATCAAAACATTTTATTTTTTTTTGGAAAGAAGAGCAAAGAAGAAAAATATTAACTTGTTGAGAAAGAGGAAATTGTATGGGCAAACTAAAGAAGGCAAAAGCTTGACCTCCATATTGGGCAAGTGTGTGTAAAGGTGGAGAAGAGAGGACTCAATTTAGTTTGATGAACAATCCAATCACTGTTTATGACATAAAAATAGACTCTATGTTTGAAAAAGAGCTACAGAAACCAAGATGATTTTATGCCATTGACCCTAACACTCCTCTGTAATGTGCTTGATGAGGGGGATTTTGTTTTATTTTTACTGAGACAAATTCAATAGATTTACAGTGATGAATGCAATAAAATTATACACATGGTGAAGGAAAGCTTAGCTTCAAGGCAGTACAACTCTGTCCAAGAAACTTAACTCCTCGAAATTTGCCATTTTCAGCTGGAAAGGAAAAGTCTCAAAGGCATGACTCCAGCAGGGCTATTTAGTCAAACAGTACCAGATGGATGTGTGGGATTCACCTTCTGCTTTGGTTATGAATGAAAGTAGTTAGGAGTTTGCTGAAGGCTATTTTTTCCTGGAGAAGTCTGGTCAAGATGTGGTTAATGTAGCTGTGCTTGGGTCTGCTGTGCTTTGAGTGATGTGTGGAAATGAGAGGGAAAGGAAGCTCACAGGAGGCCAGGTAACACAATGACTGAAGTATGTTGCTCGGGTGAATTCAGTTTGTGACATTTTGCTTTGATACAAAATGCCATGATCTCCAGGAGGATTTGTGACTGAGTTTTCAGTATTTTCCTTTTTCCAGGAACCTCACCAACAATACAGCTCATGCTGTCCATGAGGCATAAATATCACTATTTCCACCCTCCAGAGTGGGAAGCAAAGAAAGAGTCCTTTGACTAACCTCTGAAGAGCTGGGCCATATCTGGGTTTAGATGAGCTTGGAGAATCTGCCTCTCTTTAAATGGCCAGGGGTTGGGTACCAGCCCCAGGGAAGCCAGGTATGATGGACTGAGCAGGCAGTGACACCTCATACTCACAGCAAGAGAAGTCCAAGGCAGAGTAAGGTCTTCTTTCAACAAAGACTTCAATGCATACTTGTGCCTCCTTCTTCTTGAGGAATTTTTGAATGGTTTTTAAGTGTTTATGTAAACCCAGACTGCTGTGGTAGACAGGCTTGTACACTTTTCAACTCGCCTTTGGTCCTGGAAAACTGAAGCAGCTCAGGTTTTCTCAGCATTTCTGTATGATTTGGCCCATCAGGTGTCAGATGTTGGTACATACAGAAGCACCACCCGATGAGCTGATAGAAGCCCAGAGCTGTGCTCAGCCCAGCTTTGACTAAGCTGACACCCTCCTGCCGCCCCTTCTCCCCTGGGGCAGAGCAGTGAGGGGGTCCAGGGAGCAGGACACATCACACAGATCAGATCCATCGATCACATCATGGGCAGTGGTGGCCAGCCATCCCCTCCTGCCAGCCATGGCCAGCCCTCCCCTCGCAGGGCTACCAAAGCCTCCAGCCCAACAAAAATGTCTCTTGTATCTACTGCACTGAAGGCCACAGATCCCGAGCCTACCCTTAGCAACCCACGTGTTTCAGAAATAGTTCCAGGGAGAGCAAAAGAAACTGTTGTCCAAGCAATGTGCTCAGATGCCAAGTACTTTGTTGCATGATTAATAAGGTAGCTTGTTTCACCACTTCAAATTCATCCAGAGGACTTTTTAATAGTCAGAATCATCCCTGGCAAAGGTATTTTTGAACGTGCCTATTTTTGAACATACCTATGCTCCAAGTTCAGAGTGTTGAGGCTTTTTGGTTTTGCTTTGTTTTCAAAAAGGTTGATGAAAACCATTTTCCTAAACTGACAGCAACAACCGTAACACATGTACAGAAACAAGATAGCAGTCTCATACAGGAAATATTTCTGCTTTCATTTTTATTTTATGAATACATATACAACAGATGCATAATCTTCCATTATCCAGGCTTAAAAGTAACAGGTTGGGGTCTTTCTTTTTTTCCAAAATAGCTTAAAGAGGAAAATAAAAATCAGAATGAAGGAGCTGCTACATAGCCAAACCACACATTTGAAAACTTTGCTAAAATTACTGCTGAAATGTGCCTCTGTGTGTGTGTACATTGTCCTGCACGGTTAAAGCCTCACCCAAGGTATTTAGTATATGAATAAAAAATTGCTTTGGCATAATCAGAGATTCCTCCATGCACAGTTTATTAACATTTCTGAGATAATGAGATAATAAAATCTGAGGATTATATCATATATCATTTCCTCTTCTTGGGAGCAATGTCTTTAAATGCAGTGGGGAAATGAAGAGGAGTCTGTTGACAAGAGACTTTGCTTCCATACTAAGATGGTTATATTAGCAGGATGCAGCAGGATGCAAGCAGCTTCATATAGAAGAGGTGAAGAGATATATGTATATAATGTAAAAATGCTATTTTATATGAGAAAAGAAGATTTTTCAAGATAACATAAAATGAACCACTCTAAGACTAGCTTTCAGCAAAACATTTTGCTTTATTAGTTCTATTTTCTAGCTACAAGTCGAGCTGACATCTGTCGAGCTTTTTAACTTTTCATATGGCAGTCTATAAGAAACGTTTCATGCAACGTCTACAACGCTAAATACAGGGTAAATAATTGGGATTAAACAGGTGAGGAATAACAGACTATTATAAGGACCAGTAACAGCATATTATGTACATAGAGCCATATTATATTCTCATGTCTTCACAGTAATGTGCAAATGTGACAAATATGGCTTTCATTTTTTTTTTCCTAAAGAAAGTAAGACATAATTATACAGAATAATGTTTTAAAACACTTAGTTGGATTTCACCTTTTTGTGAAACCTGTTCAGTCTTCATTGCATCGGGGTTAAGGAGCCACCCCAGCTCGGGGGTGTAGTTCGGGTGTGTTTCCAGGAGGGGGCACAGATTCCTAAGGCACAATATTAATGTTAAACATTTTTAATTTAAAGTCATGCTATTTTAGTTTAGTTTAGTTTTTATTTTATTTTTAGGTTTTTTTGTTTTTTTTTTTTTGGTTATGTGAAGTAATAGGTCGTTGCTAGTTATATAATAAGCGGTTGATTGTAAAAAATACAATGTTGAAGGCTACACTACATGCCTACCTGTAGCTCCAGGAACATTAGCTAATCTGAAAACACACTACACAGCGCCGCAGCATGTGAAACCAAGGTGGGTTTTTGGTAACATCCTTTTCCATACACGTAGCAGAGAGTTATAAGGCTTCTGCGGAATAATAATATTATAACTGAACAAATATTTTACACTCTTCCATACTGGTATTTACAGTTACTATAACTCATATTCTGACATTTGGTAAATAACATGTATCCTGTATGCATCCTTCTTGCCTATCTAAAGTGCTTGCTTAACTGCGTGAGGAAAGAAAATGCATACCTGCTTTAGGTGCAACAAACCCTCAAAAGAAGTAGCTGAAATATTTGCTGTGGATTTGAAATGCATTCTCAGAAATTGAAATTATTGCTAAATTCAGTGCCCTTACTAGGCAATCATCTATATTATTTGTCATATATAAATATATGCATATATACTAGTATGTATGTACATGCATACACATTCATCTATCATGTAAAAGATAGATTTCAATTTTTTGTCCATCAACCTTTTTTATTTTGTGCTATTCAACTCACTTGTGCTATGACAGAAGCCAGATCAAAATCAAAATCTTACCATGCTACTACTACCAACCCTATGATTCATTAGCATGTAATAAAGACAATATGCAAAAGAAAGCTGAGATGATGACAAATCAGGAGGCTTTTGAAATGCACTGAGAATAAGGCAATAGGCTGTACATTACAGCAGAGGAAAAGCTGAGGAAATTCTGGAATTCATAAACGTGTCTTACTGGAGTCGGGATCGCTCTCCCTACTCTGCTGCAGAGTCCTATGCTTTTTTTCCAATATCACTCTCCAGAATTCAAGCTCTGAGTTTCTGCACCTACCAACACTTTTAATGGTAGCGAATTCAAAGCTTATTAAAAATGCCCTGATGCCACAACCTGGTAAAATAAGGCACTTCCAGGGCTGTATTTCAGCGGTGCCATGCCAAAAGGATCAGCATTGGGAAGAAGCGCTCAGATTTTGCTGAGTTTCCTAGTTTTGTCCCATGAAATGCGCCAACTTGGAGCATGCTCCCTCTTCTCTCTTTTGAGATGATTTTGTTTAAAAAAAGCTGTTTAATCAGTTGATGTTGAGGAGCTACTTCTTTGTAAGCAAGAGGTAAATCTTCAGTTCCTGACATTCATTAAGGTGGAAGATCAGAGTGGTACCAGGCAACGTCTTCAGTTCATTCGGCATCTCCCGACTCGAGGTGACGCGCCAGCCAAGTCAAAAGGGTGTATTTCCTACCAGGCCCACACTGAAAGCTATGAGTGGACGTTGGTACTGGAAAGGTCATTCCTTATAATTTCATTTACTGCAAAGAAAGAAGACAAGAAAAGGAATTGATTAGCATCCCGCTGCAGCAGGCTGTTCTCCTCAGACCAAAACCCCCCCGAACTCGCACTCGTTCCTTGACAGCTTCAGTACAGCTCTAAACAGTAAGTGTGACATCACCAGGTAGCTTGTACAGTGCAAAACCAGCAGGATTAACCAAGGTTATTAACATGCTAAACACCATGTAAAACCAGGCATCACAAGAATGGCAGCATCCTGGATCCTTGATTGCATCAAACATACTTAACATTTCAAATTGGTTACAGATAAAACATTCCATTTGCTCTAGAACTACCTCAGAAATGTAATGCCAGGAGGACCACAGGAGATCCTAGAATAATCTACTCCTTCCATAAAAAGAGCTGCTTGGAAAGTATGTTAGCCATGGTAGGTACTGGTGGCAGAAAGCTGCCAGTCACTGAACCTGGGTATGTGCAGCTGCAATGCCTAGATAGAATACAACTTCACATGCTGATTTTTTCCACTGTGGGTTGGTATTAGGAAAAAAAAAAAAGGAGAGAGGAAACTGCTGCATGCTTGCCCATCCCCTGGAGCTGGTAACATGTTTAAATATATACCCTCCTTTCGTGGTGACCAACACACGTGGACATGCATTCTTTACCTCTATCCACACAAACAGATGAGAGGGACAAACAAGTTAAAAAAACTCTCTTGGCAAGAGTCAGAGGAGAGAATAAACAAGGTCTGCTATCTCAGCATCAGCCACTCATACTGCATCTCCACTGATAAAGCGTTGTTTTCTTTATTCACAAGTCTTCTTTCTTTCTTTCCTCCCTCCCCTGAAGATCATCAAGCAATACAGTTTCCCACACTCCAATTATGTCCATGTGATTTTTGGCAGATGGACAGGAAATGACTGAACCTGGCAAAGGTCATCAACAGTGGACTACACAACATCCCTTTTATTTCCACTCCACCTCCCTACAGCAACTGCCACCACCTGATTTACACGGAGATAGACAAAATGCCATCAGCAGGGCTATCACTGCTTCTGAGTTTTCCCTAACATTGCCAGGAGCGGGAAACACGTGCCCACGTCATGGAAGCACCACGGAAAAGCCTGCATTTTCCTTTCCTTGTGGGCTGCTCTTCACAGTAATCCAGATAACTTCATGTGTTTACTGGAAAAGACCAAGCCTGTCTAAAACCAGCTTCCTGAAGCAATTAGTTGGGTACATTTGGTGTTGGTTTTTATGGCCTGTTTTTTTTTTCCTGCAGACCTATTGCCCACTTAGTAATTGAAGCACATGAATCAGTCAGGATTTGTGTCACAGGTCTTGGCCACCAAAACCAATTCTACCAATGGATACACACACCATACTTCGGAAAGGAAATATCGGTTGCATTTGTAACTATCTATTTACAGCAGCAAACCAAGAAGCATGGGAATGAGCTGTGAAAAGACAAAGCAGTTCTTCCTCTTGAGAGTGCCGTGGAGTTCATCTTGAATATTACCAAACAGCAAAAACCAATTCAAGCAGCAGGCCCTGCACTGAAGCAAAGACTGCTCTGCATGCACCCAAACCCAGCCAGAAGTGCCGCCCCATTTACATGTGGCCAGAGTCCAGAGAGCTTTAGGGCCTGAGTCTCTGCCTTGAATGCAAACAGCACACTTCTGTGGAATGATTCTTCCATGATGCTTTTGTAAAGACAGATTCTGTGATAAACTTCTCAAGGGTCTCTCGGGTCTGCAGCAAAACCACACAGCAATACCTTGGTGTTTTATGTGACAATGAAAACAAATCCTCCTACCGGCCAGGCAGCATCATAGTTTTGCCAACTTTTCCTCAAAGCTTCTGTTACATCAAATAAAATTAAGATACTAGGCAGGGCTATCCTCACTCTTTGTACATAGTACTTAGAAACATTAAATAATGAATCTTCACAGTCCTTCTGTAAAATGTGAACATAAACATCACTGGTACTTCACGGGGACAGGGAGGTGGAAATGTGAAGGACCTCCCCATCTCAGTCAGGATTAGCACCAAGGCATCTCAAATCTCTGACTAATGCTGTAGCACGTGCTGAGTTATTCTTGCTTGATTCTTTCAGAAAAACTTTCAAAAGCAACAGCCTCAGCCTGCCAGCCTACGCTTTCCCCTACTAAGGTATGTAGCAAAGGTATTTTGGAAGCAACTTGATGGCATGAGCCGAAGGTCCATCTCCAAAACCAGATTAGGCACTCAAGAGGCTGCCCTTTCCAGTCGCTCCAGGTACCCTCAGCTGATCCTCTGTCACTTGAGCGCTGTAGGACACGTCTCACTCCAGATATGACACGACTTTTCCTTTCACCCGGGAGCCCACCTGCCTTGGCTCAGGCCATGAGACCACGGTGCTCCTTCAGTCACACTCTCCCCATCTCTCAGCAGCCAAACCAATCTGTCCCCAGCTGAAATCACTCGTATTTTGTTATTGACTCACAGCAGTTTATTGCTTTTTTTACTTTATATTACTTTCTTAAGAGAGGTGGACTTCTGCTACCTTAATGAGTAAGCCCGGTGTTCTCATGTAACAACATCTGGCAGCTGTTCAACAACAGTCACTAAACAATGAAGGAGCTCCCCATCACCACGGACTTGGAAGACAGCTGAACCTCAACCCAAGTGCACCCATTGCCACCGGATGTCACAATCAAACACGGCCAAAACCACCAAGGGGACACTCAACATCTCTCTCCTCCACAGTGATCTGTGGAACAGTGTGGCTCAGACACAGCTCTCTATTTCACTTGATTGTTTCCCCTTTACCCATTGCAGTGCCAAGAATGCAAAAAATTCCCAATAATGCAGTGGAAAAAACCTGCAGAGAGGGACAAGGGTGCACACAAAAGGCCCAGGTGGGGGAGTATGTGGCAGCACAGCTGATGTTGCAGCAGACCGCTAGCAGAGATGAAAGGGGAAGTGCGATGCGAGCGGGCTTTCCCTCACTGCCCGCTGAGACACCTGAGGCTGCATGGAAAACCCTCTGGTGGGTGGGAATGGGGGAAAACCAGGAGGCAAGTGCATGTGAAGTGTGCTGGGTGATGCTTGCTGGATTTGGTTTGAAGGATGCTCCCCACCACCCCCAACTGCATGGTCCAGCACTCCCATGAAGATTCTCCACATATTTTATTTCTGATTTCTGGAAAATTTGCTTCCTTTTAATACTCCAAAACATATTAACGTTTTTGTTGCATGTTAGGAAATGTTTTAATTTGCATCACATGGAATGTCTTGGAATGTTTTGTTTGACCCCAAACTGATTTTTCTTTCGTTTGGCAAGAAAACATCAATATTCTTGTTGTAGGTTGACACAAGATTGTCCTTCCCAACAGCAAATCAAACACATTGCTACTGAAGTATGGTTCTGCTGAAGCATCCTGTGCGCCCATCCACACCAGTGTCACAGCTACCACTACTGTCAGTTCTTTGGGAAAGAGCATAAGAACCAGCACACTCCAGGGATGCTTTCTCTAGTACACCTTTGCTCTGCTGCAGGACTTTGTGAGCCAGAGGTCTGCATCCTTGCTTCTAGTGAAGTTCGATGAACTTTCTTCCATTAAGTTTTCTTATAACCTTCTGAACCTGTTTTGGCCTTCACAGTTTCCTGTAGCAATGGGTTCCACAGTGTACAGAAGTGAGGGTGGAAAAAGTTTTTTTTTTTTCTGTTTTAAATTTGTTTCTTGTAAATTTAATTCATGTTTCAACTAAATGAGCTAACTGTTCCCTGTTCATTATCTCCTTTGCCATCTATCCCTTCGGTATCCTCAGAACTACACTTGGTCCTGTAGGACCACTGCAGAACTTCCCAGAGAGGCAAGATCTCATAATGCAGATAAAGTAACTGGCATTTTCCGCTCAGCTCCCACCTTTGTAATAAAATATTTATTATATAGTTAAGAAGAATCAGCTGGGTACAGTCTTGAATGCTCAAGTTTTGACTTATAAACCTGTTACTATTACAAGAGGATTGTGTGTGCTCCACAGAACAGCAGTATTCAGTGCAAGCAGTATTTTGGCCCAGGTTTAAGTTGCATTCCTAAAGCAAACGCTGGTCTTTGATTCCCCAGCTGCTTGGATACACATCTATTCATGTCTGCAGTACCATTCCAGGAGTAGCTGGGTTTTGAATAAGCACAACATTCTTCAAAGAAAGGTTGCCATACCTTTATACTCATTTTTAAAACAACATAACCTGAGTACTAACAGAGACCTGTTTTATAGCCAGACAGATGAGATCCAAATAATTACCCAGCTTGTTGCAGGCCCTACATACAGCTTAGCAGCAGATCTGGAATAGCACGCAAGATGTTTAATCTTCAGTGCCTAGAGTAGCACAACACTTCCCTTAAAGCACCAGGCTGATCCCTATCAGACCAAACAGCTGAGTACTATGATTTACAGTGCCTTTGTCATCAGATTTTTTTTTTCACTGTTTTTCTGCTGGCTTTGGGGTGGGAGGCCACTGTCGCTTTCAGAGCTAACACCTACAGTTCCCCACAATGCCTTCTCTCAACTGGTATTTTCCATTGTCATGTTCAGCTTTTCCACTGACAGAAAAGTAAAAAAATAATAATGCTGAGAAATGCAGGTAACACGTGACGTCTCTACCTGTCAAGGCTTCTGAAAGAGGAACCTTTCCTTTGCTAAACAGCAGATGCCACAGTAGCAGGATGTGGTGAGCTGTTACCCCACATTTTAGTTTAATAAGGAGTTTTTTCCTCTTGTATTTAATTTTGCTTTGAAATGCCCTTGCAATGGAAATTTCTGCTTTACTAATTAGCAAAATCAGTGTCTTACCGATGCACCAGTTTGGGTTCCTGCACGGAACAGGACAACCAGATATATCTGTACAAATGTGGGTTCCATATATAGATGTGAACTTCATAGGAAATATAATATTTTTAACATTTGGTGGCTGTACATGGATTCCATCAACTGGCAAAACTTTAACTTTCTGCAGATTTCTGCTTTCCTTGCATCTGACTACTGATATGGATAACAACGTGGCCTTTTGTTATAATAAAATACCTGTTATTCTGAAACAAAGTTCTGCCTTCCAGCTCAAACACGGATCCTGCTCAGAGCAAAGAAGTTACAGGGTCAGTGGTGCAGGGAGTAGGGAGAGGCCACATGCACGGCGTGTCCCCAACTGGGGAACCTTTTGGGGATACAAACATGAGAGTCTGGAAGACTTCATACTCCTAAAGGTGAATGTCCCCCAAGAGTCTGAAAAAATGGGAAATGAGCTGAGAGCCATGTTCAAACTCACAATTATGAAGAGCTGACTCTAGAGTTTTGTGGGTGAATGGTATCAGTTTGAAAACCTACCCCATTCCCTTTTCACCTTGAAAGCAGTAACATTTAAGTCTCCATTTTCTGGCTGGGTTAAGTTGCTGTCTTGTCACACATGTGGAAGTCAAAGACCATTGTTCCCATGACTTCAGTCCATGTCAACAGGAGCCCAGAAAGGCTTGCACAAAGGAGACTGAGTAGTGGAACTCTAGATTGTATTTACTGTTGCGCCCCTTTACAACGCACTCTTCTCTCTCACAAGTGAGCTTCGTGGCTCTCCACTCCACCTTTTTTTAAGACAGAGAGGTGTGATAAGAGTTTAGGCAAAAGGGCACTCAGAGGTTTTGCACTGAGCTGACACTTTGTGATTCTCATGCCTCTGTCCCGCTGTAAATAGCAATGACATCAACTCAGCTCCTTCAGGATGGTTTTTGGTTTCCTTACCAATAGAAAGTGCCACATGGCATGTCCCAGGACATCCAGGCATGCAGGACCACATGAAGTTTGTATCCACAGCTGACTAACCAACCTTTACTTGTTCCTTCATGTCCACCTGTGTCCGCTGGGGACCACTGCCTGGAACAGGGAGCAGAACCGAAGACAAGAGGCTGAGATGCTGTAACGCTCTCTTGATGAAAGTGAACGAAAGCAGCCTGCTCTGCCTGGTTCTCATGGCGTGGAAAATACAAGTAATACCAGCTGCACCTTTCAAGCTACGTGTGTGGAAAGCCTGCGGTAAAATCACGCTCCGATTCTGCCATGTCTGGACAATAATGCTTCATCTTTCAGGTGGGTGTAACTGCCCAAGCAGTGCGGTGCCGTGACTGGAGACCTCATTTGGACCATGTTTGACACTGGTCAGACTGCACAGCTTCTGTGTCACAGCCTCCAGGAGGTCTGTGGAAGGCTTGAGCAACCTCCAGAAACAAGTAGGAATCCTGAAAGCAAAACTGCCTTGGTTTGGCTCATTGTTTTTGCCTTCTGGCAGAACTCACTAGCTGAGGCCAAGCCTTACATGGGTACAAGCACAGCGACACCCAGGTCAGGGATCTCTCCACACGGGTCATTACACAGCGTGGATGTACCCAAAAGTGCTCTGAATTTCTGCTGTCACTATTCAGCACACAAAGAGAGCCTGGGACACATAGCTCTGGAGTGACTACATGAGTTTGACGCTGACACCACGCTACCTGTAGTAATGCTTTGTACTAGGACGTTCACTTTGCTGCCTATAATTATTGCCCTCGGATTTTTTCCACCAACAGTGAGGCCGTATCTTGCTCCATCAGGCTTCTGTGCTCTTGTACACCCTTCTTTTAGATGAAATGCTACATATTAGCATCACTGAAGAGGAATTCAAAGTTGCAAATGAATGCAGAGGAAGCAGAAATACAGGAGGAAAAGTTTTTTTTTTTCTTATCTCCATGTACGGATTTTATTTTAAGAGAAAAATGGCTAAATATAGATGCATATACAGCGACTGAAAAAATTAAGCTCCTGGTATAAACTCCATCCCATGAATAAAACTCTACAGATTTTATCAGGGTACCTACTTCCTTGCTATTAATGAGCATCACTACTTTCTGACATATTCAAGCGGCAACAAACAACACAGAATTGTTACTCACATCACTGAAAAAAATAGGTTTTTCTTACAGAAACTCTTTTTTCAAAGCTAGTAAGTATTGTCCTGTGAGTAAGACAAAACATCAGAAAACAGTGATATAAATTCCTGAGGTGCCAGACTGTAATGCAAAACTATAGATCACATTAAAGCTTACTGAATTAAAAACCAAACCAAACAAGTCTTGTGAAGCAGTGGAAAATATAACTTCACACGTTCCATAAAGAAGTCAGATCTTGTATTACCTCAGGTGTCCTGGATGTGTTTAAACCTTAAACTTATTTTTATCTGTTTAATCATAATAAGCCACTACCACAGGGCATGCTATTTTTGGAGACAGAGAATAGGACAGTGGAGCAAGTGAGTGACAACAACTAGCAGGTTTTAATAAAACATGATCCTCCCGTAAGAACGTCAGCTTGGCACGATGGATGGCATTGTTGTGCATGACAGCCATTAACACGGAGTCATTTTCCTACCTGCTCTACCCTCTGCCTTATCTAGTTTAACAACTCCAAGTCTCCCAGGGCGGCTGTGCTGCGGAGGGCTAATGGGAAAGGCTCCTTGTAGTGTGATGACAGCACTGTGCGGCAGCAATTTAACTGGGGCTCTTGAATAGGTGCCCAGACTAAATCAGTCCCATCCTATCGTACCAAAATTTCTGGGTTTCAATTTTTTTCATCCCTCCCATATGCAGCCCTGGAAACGCCCTGCATCTCTTGCTCTGCAAACACTTAGGGATGAATTCCCCGGATGCTGGAAATTAGTGCAGGAATCAGCAGAGCTGCAGTGATTTCCAACACATTGGAGTCTAAACTTCAGCTTGTTTTTGCTCTCAATCTGAGGATGGCTGCACTCAATTTGATTTGCTGTTTTTAACAAAGAATCAGAGACTCAACAGGAATTTCAGGTAGCACTCACTGAGGCCAACCTTGCCTGGGGAGATGGGGATTTGGGCTGTGCAGAGGCTGCAGGATCTGCCCCAGTATGATGCAAGCCTCATCTGACACACACATATACACACGTGTAAGGGTAAGGCTGGGCAATGAAAAAATAAACCACATTTTAACCAAAATGATGTGTTTACATTCCTAAGAGCATCTGTAAGGGAAACAAAACAGACATATTTTACGTTTTACACAAAATTTCCACACTACAGACAAACTGCACAAATGCTACCTCAGGCAGCCAAAAGCCGAAGTCAGCGCTGCTGGAAGCTTTGTGGGTACCAGTCCAGAAGGAGTTAGGAAGACCATGCACCCCTTTGCCATAGACAAGAGGAATTTGCCCCTATCATGAGCAATACAGTATTGCAAATTGATCCTGGTGAAGAGTTCTGCTTTTCAGTCTAGTGTCCAACAGTGAAACAGGGCTGTCACACCCCGGCATTCAGAATTCATGACTCATGCCCTGAAGTGTGATGAGATTGGAGTCAAAGTTGAAACAAATTTTAAACAAATCTGCATTTGCCTATTTTTCTAGCCTCCAGACGTCTCTGACAGTGTTAAATCCTGAATGTAACCAAAATGAAACTTCCTTTTTTTTTGTCTTTTTACTCTCATATTCCTGATCCCATCCCTCAAGGTTTGCTGTACCTCACAACTAGCTGTCAATTGAAGCATGGATAACACTTGAGACACGAGGCTCTCCAAGTATCCTAGGGTTAGAAGAGCAAGGTTAAAGCCCACCTGATGGCCCCAAGGGCTGGCAGCTTCCAAGGTTTACCAGCAGTGAATGCGAGAGGGGGAGTGGGACTGGACCATGTCACAAAGATCTGAGCCTGATGCTGAAGGCTGCTACTTGGAGACTTCATGCCCTGCCAAAGGAGCATCCCATGTGCAGGCATCCAGCTGAGCACTGGTGATTTCTGTGGGCAGCTGACACCAACCTTTAGGACCTTACATGGCCGTCTGTATCAGGCCAGACCTTTCTACATAACAAAAGAAAGGGCTTTCCTCCACGTGCTGGAAAAGGGACAGATTAGCTTTAGAAAAAAAATAATTCTGGGGGTACAGGAGAGAAAACAAGGGAGCAAGAGAATGTCTATAGTCTCTATGGTTTACTGATTTCAGAGTTTTAAAAAAGCCAAGTAAAACTGAATTTCTCTATTGATTATACAATTATTAATCTTTTTAGAAGCTTTTCCAACATTGCACATAATGAGCAATTCATCAAAGCATATTAGGTGCCACAGAAGTTGCATTCAATATAAAGGGGTCATTAAGTTTCTTGTAATTGCACATTACTGAAGCTTTCGTTAGTTCTAAATCAAATCAATGGGATGTGCATGTATGCTCTTTAATTGACTTTATGTAATAATAGTGTGGCCCCTAGTGATCCTCTGGAATCCTCCAAAATGAGCCACCTTGCACTGCTGTTCATAAAAAACCAGCTTGTGTGCAGCTGGGCGTATCAAATAAAACAAAGAAACAATAAATGGAGGAAAGAAAGCAACACCTTAGGTCACACAGCAGTATTTGCTGAGTGCCCTTTTCTTTCCATGGGTAGAGAATGGACAAGAGACTTGACTCTTCTTCCACTCAACCAGCCTCAAAGTCTGATGGACTTGAGCAGGAGTAACATGGTCTCAACAATGGAAGTGTCCTGGAGATAGGTTAAACAGGGTCTATATGATCTTTTTCTGAGCAAGAAGGGTTTGGTTGTCTTTTCTTTTAATGGATCCAACTTGCCCTATTATCATCGCCATCATCAACACCCCTTTCCTTTATGGCCCTTTTCATCAGCAAAGTGCATGCCAAACGAAAAAGATCAGTGCCATTATTCACATTACCCAGAGAAGAGGGCACCTAGGCAAGGACAACAGGAGGATTCCATTGTGCAGACCATACACAACGTGCCTATGGCACCGCGGGTGGCCACTGCTGGGACACATCTGCACCTTGCCTGTGTGAAGGCTGAGCCTCGTTTGGTAACCTCTGATTCACAGGGGTTTTGCTCAGTCAGGTAAAACGATGGCCATGAAGTGACTCAGTGAGTGGCCACATGCTGCTGAATGGCGAGAAGCCCTGGGTGGGGCTAATAAAACTTTTATGTGTTTGATAAGGGAACAGAAATCCACCCATAAGCCTGCTGGGAACTAGGCTGGGAAAGGTCACACTAGCTGGGGGAAATCCTTAGGTGATGGAACACAGCTGCTAATCTTCAGCAGTGGGCACAGAAGCAGGGCTGGCTCTGGGAATCTGAACTGGTGGCTGCAAACAGCCTGCAAAAAATGAATACGATAAAAAGCTGTCATATAATAAATTTGCTTTTGGCATGATGACCTGGTCACCACCATAATGTGAACTGTAAGTAATGCCACATGACACTCTTGCATTGGCTTTGTACCACCTTAACTAGGGAAAGACGTTTTCATAACAAAACTCCCATTCAGTTTGGCTGGGAAAGTTTGATCCAAAGGCTGATTTAAGTGCACTCATACTGGAGACATACCAATGCAGCCTGGGCCATGGTGTGGAAAGCCCCAGGTGGGTGTTAGTAGATGCTGTCCCCAGTGTGGAGATGTGGCTGTGAAAACCACTGCACCCAGACTGTTCCTGGATTCCAGTACTCCTTGGATGCTAAAACCACCTACAGCAAGCATCTGAGATTATAGCAGCTGGAAGAATACTCGTATTTGTACGTGGTCCCAGTGTGACAGAGCTGCAAACACGACAAAATGTCTTTTCCTCTTTTCTCCTCTCCCACATGCTGTGCCTAGCTGCAGGATGGCTCAAGCACTGGCTGGACTGACAGAGCAATGTCAACAGTAAAAACACCACATACAGTTGCAAGAATTCAGTAAGAATCACAGCTGGGCTCCCAGGGAAGACAAAACCTTCCCCCTTGCAGCTCAGTGCTTAACACAAGAACCCTGCTGATGCTCTCCACTAGAGAGGAAATTTATTCTGCCCCAAGAACGAAGCACTGTGAACCTGCAGCCAGCACTAGAGAACTAGGAAAAAGGCACTTGAGAGCAAGTGTACAACACTCATCTCTCTAACACACTTAAGGACCTGAAATTTTATCCAAAATGTTTGCATTACACTTTCCAAACAATCACTCGCAATGTCCAACAGGCTTCTTTTCTGTCTCTTTTTGAGCACCTGGACTTCAAACCCCTTGCTTCTCAATAGCTGAAAAATGACAGGGTGCTTCCATGGGCCAGGCTGTTGATCTCGCAGCACATCCAAACTCCAGCAGGAGTTGGCCTGCACTTTTGAGAGGTGCTCCAGGCAACAAAATGAGTGGAAGAACTTCAACAGTAATTCAAGAGGAGCTTTAAAAAATTTATTAATGCTACAATGAAGAAAACTGGCTGCTTTCCTGAGATTCAGTCAGGTCAAATCAGCTAATTCAGAGCAGGAGGTAAACGCATGGAGGCTAACACAGCAGCTCTGGAAAATCCACATAACTACACATTGCCTGAATGGGCAGGCAGGTCCCTGCTCCCTGGGGAGTGCAGCCAGGACATGCAGACCACAGGACCTAGCTGTGGGCATGCAGATGTGCAACATTAATATCTCTCTTCAGAAGCATCCTTGCAACAAGAGCAACCCAGCAAGAGTCAGCTCTTGCTGAAGACCCTGTGAACCAAACACTTTTCAGGCTGGAGCTTTGGGGACATCAAGGACATTCCACTAATGAGATAAAAGAAAAAAGTGCAACAAAGGTTTTGATGAAAGGCTGCGCAAATTGATTGCTGTTTGCTCCACACAACAGCCCTTCTGGTGCACCACACCTTTTGTAAAACATAGTTCCATGAAACAAATTATTATCTCCAGTAGCTTCCGTCTACACACATTTCTGAAATACTTTCATTCTGAACTGCTTTGAGAGGAAACATTAAAAAGAATGGAAACCTGGCCATTAATCAGATGGAAACCTTTGTTTCCACTTTACAGAATAGGAAAAAAAGAAGAGAGAATTATTAAAAGAATACCCAACATGAGCTGCTAAGTAGGGAAATGAAAGATAAGCAGAGGCCAGGGACTGGGAGCACTGGTGTGCTGCGTGCATTTACCTGCACTTGGACGTGGTTCTAAAGGGTGGGTCAGATCTGTGTTTGCCGTTCTCATTCAAACCCACATAAACACCTAGTTAGAAGCTGGGTTTTGACAGATGAAACTTCTATTTCTTAAAAACTCACAAAATAAAAACCTTGAAAATTGTTTTTCAAAGCATGGATGAAAGGCTCTCCTGGTCAAGACACAGAGCAAATATTTACAGGTGCTGGGGAGACACCATTTCCTCCCTTTAGGCTTCAACCTTGTGTCTGCCACATAATTTTATCCATTCAATGATTTTTTTTTTCCAGACATCTGCCAAGAGGAAATAACTTCGCTGTATTGGGAGTCTGGGAATCCTAGAAAACAATCTTAAATCCATAAAATAATTGAAGTGCAGTTTTACTGAGCTGTTCAGTTCGATTCTGATTTTTACTACAATGTCAACAAGAGTTTAATTTGTTTTAAAGTTTAGGTTCTTAAATCTGAGTGATATACGGTAGTTTACAGCTTGCTGGCAACAGCTACTGTGGAAAAAAAAATGGAAAGTGCATATAAAGGCGGTTCTAACTTTGACATTGTGAAAGCAGGGAGCAGTGCCAAGAGCAGCAAACAGCATGGCTTTCCCAATCCTGGCTGGCTTTAGGGACTGCTTGCTATTGACATCAGTCGCTATGGGATACATTTCCCTGCTCTAACAAATCTCATCTGGAGCCTGTAATTAAAAAAGAAATGTCTCAAAGTGTAATTTCTTTCCCTAAAACATTTACAGATGTTAACTAGATTGCTAATAGTGTGAGATGTCTGTGGATGGACATCTTCCTCCTTATCTGCTGTATCAAAGAGGACAATTTATTTATTAAAACCAGTTCTAAAGGTAATAATTTTTCTGTGTACATCTTTGGGGGTGGTGGTGTCTTCTTTTCTAAACTGGTTGCTGAATGCAGGATTTGAAGGTGTTTTTCTTTATAGTTTTTCTTCTTCTCTTTCAGAAGTCATCTCCAAAGTCAGCCTGATTTAAAAGGTACTCGGAGTGACTCGGAGTCTTTGCTGAGCAGATTAAGAAGTATCCCATCTGAGCTGTAAAATTATAATAAAAATAATAGTGGTAGTAATAATAATAATAATAATAGTAGTAGTGATGTAAGTTTCCTGCTCCAGTGACTTTCCACCAGTGTCTTTGGCTGGCGCCCCTTGGTAAGTGCTGCTAAAAGCATTTACAGGAGCCGCCGGATGGCCGGGGAAGCTGATCTGCTTCAGGCGCACACCGGACATGCGGGGGGGAGAATGTGAAAAAGGGATGAGAAACACGTGTCCCTGGGGAGGTAAGAAGGGGTTTTCCTGGCTGTTGGGGAGGGTGCCGGCCCCAGCTCTGCCGTGGAATGCTGCTCCCAGCCAAGCACTCCCCATCCCACACGGCCGTGTAGAGCATCCCCCCGGTGCTCCACAGGAGGTGATGGCTGAAACTCTCCTTCCTAACACACGCAGCCCAGACGCAGTTGTCTGCTTGGGCCTTTCCCTCCGCCAACATCCCCCCCTCTCCCTTTTCATTTTCTTTTTCAAACAGCTTTGATTGGAGCCAGAGCCTGGGGTAAATCAGAGGAATTTCTAGATTTTTCTGAGTGCTGTGAGCTCTTGCTGTTTTCCGATACCTACTTCCTGCCATATCTAAAATAACAGCAGCTGCAGGGGCCTGATAGAGAAGAGCTCCAGGAGAGAAATTCTCACAAATGGGGTGGGAAAGAAAAAAAAAAGGAAGAAAAAAAGGACACTTATTAGGGAGACGATAACACAGAGAGCCAGCATCAGATTCATTGTTGGAGTTGAAAGCACCATAGGCTGTGGATGTTGTTGTCAGAAGAAAACAAATCCTGTAAATGGCCATGGGAATGATAAGTCTCCATGTTTGCTGGGATAACAGAGGTAGCTTTACAGCACTTGTCCTGTTGTATGGAGTATTGTGCCTCGATTAGCTAATGTCTCTGAGGGCCAGATAAGTGAGGATGAATGTTCTGCCCTAGAAGTTTTCATGCTTTCTCTTTGGTGTGGCTATCTAAGGAGAGCTGAAACAGAAATCTTTGTACACATACAGAAGGCCCACTCTCTAGAGAAAAACATCACAGAACATGGAAAATTGTTGAAATTACATTGTTTTCCATGGAGAACACATGGTGCAGTGTTGTCATTGTCTCATTACAGACCACATGAACAAGTACAGCCACTCAAGAGACTTCCAAAATGGTCCCACAAAGGGACCTTACATATTTGTATGAGAACTACTCCAGGAGAAGAATGTCTCTGTCCTACTGGCATAAAGGGGGACAGAAACAGACATGGTGCACTCATACGAAATATACTTATGCACCAGTCAATGTGCAAAAACACAGAGATCTCCTTGAGATCCCTTGCCACCAACACAAACATTGTTTTAAGTATCAGCACATCCAAACAACCAAAGCGAGTGTTCTGTTTCACTGCCAGTCAGTGAAATACAGGCAGTATTTCAGGTTATTGAATGTGCCATTAACCTTAACATATTAATGTAATTCTACAGTTTCTCTGGGAACTATAACTTGCCTCCGCATCAAGTTTTGGGTCCTGAAATTTTCACCCAATATTAGAAATTTTCATGAATTCTTTCTTTTCAACATAGGGCTTTATAAAAGAGCATTTAGTGATAGGTTATTGTGATTGTGAATTGGAGTCTGATCTGAAGAGCACAGGAGACAACAGAAGAATTCCTACTCGCTTCAATGAGCTTTGCATTAAGTTCTTATTAAACACAGACATATATATGCAAAGGTGGTCTACAAATGTGCAATGTACCGGTCTGATGGCTTGGCAGGAAAAAGTATCAGTCACTGTATTGTAAACATTCTATTTTGTTCATTATTCCCACAAGATCACTTGAAATGTTTTAAGGTTGATAAGCAAAAGAGGCAAGTAGATCTATTCTCTTATTTTGCCTGAATTTTGAAGCAGGCAAGACTTCCCTGATGTCAACAGACTTACTTCTGATTTCCACCACTCAAACAGGACAAGCACATTTCCGGGTTTACTTCAATGTGTTGGTTTTAGTGCATATGCATGTGGGTACAGTTTGATCCTAGAGCCCTACCTACTTTCTAGGGAATAGTGGAAAACCATGCACAGGGTTTTAGTACCAGGAGGTAGTTTTTCTTTTCTAGATTTTAAACCATTTCTCTAGGACTAAAAATCCTTGCTTCACTTAAGTACACAGCATAGCTGCCAATTTTTAATTGTTAAAACAAGATCATGTTAAGGTACTTGGTTCTTCCCATCCACAAAAGAGGCTCCTTAAGATATGAACCATATTGGGTTCATATTCAGGTAATTAAACAAACTGGCCAAGTTTAGACTGACTAGACAATATTCTGGCATAAAATCATAAAACTGAAACTAGCTAAATCATTTTTTCAAAAAAAGTCACCCTTGGCAATACAAAGAAAGTGAATTTGTATTCCTGCAAAAGTAAAGTGGGTAGAAAATATGAGGCATTGTCTAATCCTGTTTTAAGCACTGTTATGGCTGTGCTGTATTACGTATGCTTATAGAGCAGTACATTTATAGTAAACTGGGTAAGGAATTTGGGAGTAGGATTAACGAGTTTTCCTTTCACACTAGACTAGATCAGATCACAGTAGGAGATCAATCTGCAACAATTCCCAACTTTAGTTCAAGAAAAGCGAGCACAGTGAAGGTCAGAGACAGACTGAAGAGCAGCATGGCAATTATTTACTGACATGAGACTGGAAAGAATATCACATGGAGCACAACTTGGACTTTAGACACGTAGGAAAGAATGGTTCATTTTATGCCACTAATCATAGCCAAGGATTAAGATATTTTGGAAAAGCCCTATTATTTCTCATTCTGCAAACCCGGATTTCATTACTGGTAAATCATGAAGTTTATGAAGTCCATTCATACAAATTAATTTCCTTTCCTGATTTCCATTGGCACATGAGACACAGATACATAACAGAAATAAAAGTTTGCAAAGGAAAAGAAAAAGATACACAGAAATGTCTGTTAGTACTTAAAAGCAAGGTAATCTCAAGTAAGGATGTAACTAGAAGAATTGGTTTTGGGTCTGAACAGGTAGGAATCAGTGCAGCTGCACTACAACTTGATGGATCTATGCTGACTTACTCCAGTTGCCTCTATCAAGAATACCCAAAGGTAAGTTCTCCTACTCATAAGATTTTCATTTTGCAGCAGCAATGTAAAATCTAGATGTCTTTTCCATATTATGAGAAATATTCCCACCTAGGCATCTTAGCGAAGAATTCGTACAATCATTTTAGTGTCACAAGATGTGGGGTTTTCCCCCTTCAGTGGTGCTTCCCCCCAATGAAAGTTTTTCATATGAAATGTAAATCCATCTTCAGACAACTTTCTGAACACAGACATTTTTCCAAAAATAGGCACAGGGGGGTGGTGGCCGCATCCCTCAGGGGACCATGCACGACAGAAAGGATGATACAGCCTCATCTGACGTCACAAGCATCTGCCAGCTCCTCCCTGAAGCAGGGTCTTAACTGACAGCAGAGAAATTGTGTTGGTTGCTGCAGAAATCTAGATTTTATCATTAGAAAACCCATAAAAATAGCCTTGAAATATCAGGTATATGTCTGGCTGACCTCTGGCTGGCCAACCAAATGTTTTTAGGGTCACAACTCACACCACAAGATGTGAACAGCCCTCTATCTTACCCCCTTCCCCACTAAAATAAATGACAGTAGGTTTGCTGCAAATTTCAAAAGCAGAGTTTTTTTCTGAATATTCATCTAACAACCACAGAAAAGGTCCATCCATTTGTAGATTTCTTGGCAGGAAATCTGGCATCTCTACTGAAGTCTGCTCACTTTTCATACTCTCCTCTGTGCTGAGTGCTTGAATCCAAAATATTCCTTATAATAATAAAGTCTACCCTACAGTTAGCTAATGGTACTGTTATGCAAGGGCCGGCCCTGGTTCCAGCAAACTAGTTCATGGCAGCAGAAGGTGCTCTGGATTAAGATGGTGATGTTCCCCATGACAAAATTCAGTGGAAGGGAAGGGATTAGAGAGGAGTTTTCTCTTTTATTTTAGCAGTTGATTTTTCTTTTTCAGAAGTATCCAAGTGATTTTGGTCTGGAAACACTTAAACATTCTTGATGAGACACCATTCAGTCCAGGTGCTTTTCCTAAGATAATATTAAATATAGCTTCGGAAAGTTCAGCAGATGTTCCGATTTCTTCTAGTTCAAAATTTCTTTTGCTACTACTCTGCCTTTATGTAAATAGCTGACTCTAATTGATTCTTTAATACAGTGATTCATAATCTGTTGTGAATCTTCTGTTAATTTACTTGAGAGTCTGTTATTATTTCCCCTGATTTAACACATCCTGTTTTAGAACATCCATCGAAGTTGATGGAAAAAAATTTTCATGGCACTTGGATCACATCCTAAATGTAACTTGAATGCCATCTTTCGAAAGTAAAGTGCAAAGTAAGGGGATTTCCTGTTTTATTCTTCAATTGTATAACCTTGAAAGTCAGCTTTTACAAATCCTCAACTGCCTTGTCAAGGTCTGATCACTTCTACTCCTTCTAGCACTATTTTTTCTGGGTAGTTTCCAAATGGGGAAAAGTCAATGGATAATATATTCTTATTTTTCCCATTTTTACTGAATGCCCTGTTACACTCTAAGTCTTAAAACTTGATAAGAAAATTTCTCACTATGTTCAAGTGATGGGACTATATTTACTCAAAGACTACTTCCCACCCCCTTCATTTTCACCATATTTCCGAGGGTTTTTTGGTGTTCCAATGGGAGCTTTCTCTACCCAGCGGCAGTTCTGAAGCCCTTTCCCTGCCCCTTAGACCACCTGTCGATAGAACATGGAAATAAGCCATGGGGTTATTTGAGGGTCCTGCTCCAGGGGAGCTGCCCACCAAACCTTTCCACCTGCAGGCAATGCAGCCATCCCACTGCAGATCAATACACACAGACAGGGTCTTCTACCCTCTCTCCTTGGATCTATATAAGTTTAAGGTGCACAATGTTCATTTCAACATCTCCTCTCATTTTTCTCTAAACATAAATTATTTTGGGGCAAAGTGAGGTATTCTTTAGACACACTCTTCCATGGCAGTCAAATCCTGGTCTCTTACTACTCATTTGTACCATTTCACTTTTAGACAAACTCCTCTCTCTCACACCCACACTCATCCTTTCCCCTCTTCTTCCAGAATTCATGTATGCTTTTTTTTTTTTTTTTAATGGGGATGTTATATTTAACCCTCCTCTCATTTCTCTTTTTCTCAGGTCTTCTTTTACTCTAATTACGCCATCAGGTAGTTTCACAGCCATACTCGAAGTCTGAAACTTTAAAATGCTTGCTAACCGTGTTACAGCTTCATAAGAAAGCTTCTATTCAATTTTTTTTACTAAATTTCCCAAACAGAGTAATGTAAATACACACATGCACTTGCCTGTACTTGTCACAAAGGGTGAGAAGCACAGGTAAGTGCAGTGTGTATATACATAAGTTCATAAGCTTCCTCCCATCCCTTCCAATGTGCTGAATCCTCTGCAGCCCATGCAGAGCCCCAGCTTTGACTGGGGGTCCTGGGGTCTTGCAACACAGATCTGCCTCTGCCAGCAAGCACACACCAACTCAGCTGAGGGCTGGAGCTATCTCTGGAATTGTGAGTTAGCTACTAAAATAGCACAAGAAGCTGCTTTCACATTAGCATGTCCTTCTGGCAAAACTTTCCTTGACTTCAGCACAGCTGGTTCCTCTTTAATACTTTAGTTTACCATTGAAATGACATGAAGTATCTGGGATATCACATTGCAAAAAGGTGGGTCTGAACCCTCTAACCCCAAAGGCCATGGTCACCTTTATCTCTCCAACTCTGTGTGCTGAACAGGGCAGAAATCAGCAGTTTATCTGGTAACAATGGAGGTTTGCAGATTCCTACCAAGTGGTGACAGCTCGTCCAACTGTGAGTCTGTTGTTTAAATAGATGGTAGTGTGTGCTCTTCTGGCCTGTAACAGACCAGCACAGGTTTCCAGAAACAGTGGGAGAATTTCTGGAAACTTGGCTGAAGCAGCCACTGCCCCTGGGTTTGTCTGCTACTGCTGCAAAAAGAATAGTCTTCTCTCTGTGGCTGATGGCACTTTCTGCCCTAGAATCAGTTTTTGCTTTTTTTTCTTTTGTAATGAGGTCTGTCCTCACCCTAACGTACTCTCTGTGGGGAAGAAAAAACCAAGAAAAAATGCCTGAGAACTCTGAAAGAGTTACCTAGGAGCTCAGGGTCTGGAATAGAACAGCCATCTCCATTTCTGGTGGCTCTTCCACAGAGATCTTGTGCAGTGTCTGGCTGAGGTACAACTTGCCAGAACTCGGACCCATTACAACACTCCGCAAAACCGGAATTTGCGTGGCATCAATTCTAGCGACTTCAGGAAGCTCTAGCCTTTGACCGCTGGGGCCCATGGTGTGTCGTGCAATGGTTAACAGCTAATGAGTCAGGGAAATTCCTCAGGACGAAGAAAACAAACAGTGTAATTGAAAAAAAATCAGGACCAGTTTCTCTTTTTATATGGCAATTTCACATGAAGTCATTTTAGACTGAGAAGAACATTTGAACCTCCCAGTACTACTGACCCAAAGACATTACTATAAGAAGAAGATGCCTGGAGAAGCTGTTAATGCCTCTTGCAGATGCTCTGAGGTGAAAAGCCTCAAGCCAATAGCTGAGTACAAGTGCAGCCTGGAGCTTAGTGGAACACAGTCATCACAGAGGAAAAAAACATAAGTCAACTAGTAGCAAAGAGATTACCAGTCACTTCAGTCTTCCAGAAAAATAACTGGATAGCAAAGCTTGGGTGCCAGCCCCAGTGACTATCACAGCTCAGAAGTGTGCAGCAGCATGGAACTGCAATGGTTCAGGAACTGACTGTGCACAACAAAACCTCCACAGGATGGGCTTCTCCACCTGACCTCATGTTTCTAAAAGGCTTTACTCAACAGGCACCTGCAGGATTTTCAGAAAAGTCAGTCACGAGTAGAAGAGACTTAGATCACTCTTACCCACCACAACTACAAAGATGCAAAAGAATTAGAATAAAAAGTCTCATAGATCATTTCACACACACTTTTTCTGTGTATGGATTTGCATATGCAGAATAGAAATAAAGGTTAAAATAAATATTCTTCAGTTTTGTATTTTTGAAGGCTTCTCTTCTGACCCAAAATAGCATTTTTTCTACTTCTTAAGTAATCTGTAGAAGATTTTGCTTATGAGGTGGCACTGAAACACATATTTTCCCTGAAGCACTAGAAAAGGAACTGACTGCTGCTCCCAGGGTATCAAAATGGATTCATAACATCTACAGCAATACCTATTCTGCAACACCACAGGGATCACAAGAGTTATGAAATGGAACAGATCTTCAGCCCTAGCTCCCACAGAAATCTAACATCAAGAACAATCTGGACAGTACAGACATAAGGAGTCCAATCTTGTCTTGTGCACTCTCTGCAGCACTATGGCTGCAGAAGGGTCAAAATTAAGTAGAGAAATCCTGTTTTAGTTGTGCAAAGGAAAGGCAAGTGAGGAACATTCTTGTGTTTACACGATGCTTGGACAATGAGCTATAACTACCTAAGGACCCAAGAATTAATCCACTAATTATGGATTTGGACAGCCTATAGCATTGCTTTCTTAATATTGTTCCAGCACTCATACTGCAATTTACATGTTCAGGAACTATACGGTTTGGGAGTTTTGACACACTTGCAGCACCATCTCACTCAGCTTTCTGCTATTTGTCTCGCAGTAGGTTTCACGGTGTGCAAAATGTAGAAGACCTACTGACAAAGTGAAGCCTGTAAAGGAGATAGAGGGCTAGTCCAGCTCCTTGATTAGCTGGCAAACCCAGCCAGGCTGGCCAATGAGGAACAGAACTGCAGTTTTCCTACCGTATTTCTTACTCACCAATTGTTCACCCAGGTATTTTCAGTGCCCTGGCTTTGCAGACTTCCTCAGTGACAGAGGAGGAGGGGAACATTTTGAGGGTCTGCGTTTTTTCATAAGCTTCCTCCCAGCCTGGTGATAAGGCTGTTGTGGAAGCCTGTGCCCCCTTTGGCTGCAATCAGCATCAGCTCCTCAGAGAGGAGGAAAGAGCCGGAGCCAGGTTATCAAGCAGCCTGCTCTCCGCAGCGATGGTCAAGCCACTATCAGGCCCCTGACCAGCCCCCAGCTGTCCGGCAGACGCAGATGAAACAATGAGTGGTGCCGTGCAGAAATCTGCTCGGAAAAACTCCCTCTCTGCCTGTCCATCAGGGACCAGGCTTCCATGAATGCAGCTATTATGTGTGCTTTAACTACCAGCCGTGCGCTTGGTCCTGTTCCCAACGAACCCAAAGGGAATGGTGTTATTGACTTAAGTGGGAGCAGAGGAAGGCCCTCCACAGCCTGGGGATCCAGCAGCTTGCCAGTGCCTCTCCAAGTGCGCCGTACGTGAAGTCAGGGAGGCTGCTCCCTCTGACACGGATGTGTTTGCAGGCCTGAGCCGCCAGCCCAGCTCTGCGGAGCTGCTGCGGGGGCCTGTGCCATATTCTGCTCCCTCGAGAAGAGGGGCCTGCTACCACAACTTCCCCACAACTGTTTTGACAGAAGGGGTTCAGGACACAAGAGCACGGAGGCCAAGGCATGAGGCCACACCTGAGCAGCTAACATTGCTCAGCTCAGCAGAAATGATTCAAACAAACAACATATTCCTAAAATAATTTGCATTGGAACAAAGCTTTCTCACGAAGCTTGTGCTTCTGCAAGCCATGTATTTTCCTTGGCACTGCTCCAGGCTTAAAAGCAGATGTAAATGTTACCAAGGCTCAGATACAGCAACTTCTTCTCTCCCGACTGCCAGGGAAAGCTTACACAAAATAACCAACAAAACCTTTACCATTTGAAATGGCAACACCAACAGCCATTGATATAGAAATGGAAGAATGAATCAGACACAGGAGTGAGAAGCGACTTCTTCCAGGCTGCTCTCAGCTGGAAAGAGGGGGACCAATGCAGCTTCAGACGAACACTTAATGACTCCAAGTGTTAACGTGAAGGTGCGTGTGCAGACGCACAACAACCAAAGGCCGTTTTTTCAACACTAAAAATACTGCTTTCCTGTTGCTTGGTCAGCTCCTGCTCCCTTCACCAGTGTCTGGCATCACATCCAGCCAGGGCTGGAGCCACTAAGGACTTCTCCAAAGGGACCAGACACTTCCTTGAAAGTCTGATACTCAAGGACCTCCCTGGAAATGTAAGTGCTGACATTGAAAGAAAGCAAAGTTCCCTACTATATTTCACAGCGTACCACAGCTAAGAGGTAGGCAGGTCTGCTCTGGGGGCAACTGCACACCTGGGGCTGCAGAAAACCAGGAAAGACACCCAGTCTGGTCATCTGTGCTTCTGGGAGCTTTCTTCTGGTGGGCCTCCTGGGAGAGCCCATTCATCAAACCCGCTAGAAACAGCAAACCCATTCCCGTGGGTGTGTGGTTTTGTGTAACAGGATCCCCCTCCAACCCAGACGTGCAGGTCCACCGAAGGCCTGACTCGAACGCATTACTTCAGCCCTCCCTTACTCATCGCCTACAACCCAAGCCCCAAATGTTAACGACTCAGCATGTTTTATCACAGTAGCATGTACACTTTCAATCATCATTAGAGACGAGGAGGGTCTAGGCTCAGGCACCACGCCAGGTTAAGTAAAACTTTCCATGAGGAAAGCTATTTGTTTTCTCCCAGAGCTGCGAGGCTTGGCCAAGAGGGAGGAAGGGAAAAGCTCGCCCAAGCCAAAAGTGTAGACAGTGTTACTGGACTTTGCAGACTACCTGCATGTTGTTCTAATGACATTTGGACTACTGGAAATCACTGAGTGAACTCAGGAGTTTTCAAAGGCATAATTGTGGCAGAAGCAGACTAAACTTAGCGCCTCAAGAGCCAATCGCTTTAATCATGAAGCTGAGATGTATGAAAAAGGATACATTTCAGCAAAAGAATAATTCTGTCTGCTATGGTTCCTGTTCAAATAAACTATATCACCAAACCACGTGCATTTCCAGAATATAGAGGAGTAAAAAAAGAACATATGGTTTAGACGCAAAAAACTTTCATATATACTGTATAGGAGATATATGGACTTGTCAGACATCTAACGGTTCAACACTGTAAGCAATTCATGGGAATGACATTAGCAATAGCTCATATTACATCCAGGAGTTACAGCTTTTACTGCAAAAGTTATTTTTAAAAGAGCCATGTTTAAAATGAAATGGCTGGCAGGACTGCAGCTTTCAGTAACACTTTACCTGTGGTTTTGCCACTTTTACATACTTATTGGGGGCTTAATACTCCCAATTTACCTTTTCGGAGTAAAATACAAGTCGCAATGAGTGCATTCATTGGCATGGTGCTATAAAACTCACAGCTGTGCAAAGACAATCACAAGAACAAAAGCCTCCTTGTTTTAAAAAAGATGATTATGTGGTTCTGATACTTTCTGTTAGCCATATAGCCAAACATCAGATACCTTTGTTTATGGCCTGTGTATTTTCATCTTACTATGCAACGATTTATAGATCTGATCAAGTCAAGATCAGGATGGAGACCTTTATGAAAGCATTCATGTGGAGAGGAGGAGGATGAATTAATAAACAAAACTTCAGACAGGAGATCTGTCTTTCAGATACTGTTATTTCAGTTCTGGCTCCTACACAGGACTCAGGACATTCTGGAAAACATTTTTTTCAACAGCATGTGGAACGCTGGCCTCAAGGCCAGCAATGGGAGTGTGCTCCCGACTTCAACAAGGCTGGCACTGCATCTCAAAAGTTGAGATTAGAAGCCAGACCTTCAGTACTCAAGCATTGAGTAATCAAGTACCTTGATCAAAAAATCCTCCAGGATGCTGCTTTGCTTTCAATTAAAAACTGCTTTTGTAGAGTTTTGTGCCTTAATATAACAAATGGGATTACGGAATGTACAATACACCTTGAAATCTGATGAGAATGTAAATCATACATTTTTTCCTGTTGGTACCAATGTGTTTCCCCCTTGCTTTTTCAAAATAGCTTCATTTTAATCTGTAATGAAAACTACATTCTTTGATGTTTCTAACAGCAGGAAATAATTTCACAAATGACTGTCATTCTGCTGCAGGTAAAATATCTAATAGCTCACGGGAGTGCCAGTCACAACCTGAAAAATGTTTCTTGGCATCAGCATGCTTAACTGAACTCTCTCCATCCTGGTGAAATGGAAGATTTGGAGCTCAGTTCTGTGTTCCACACAGGCTACACTAGATCCAGGAAAAGGGAAATGGGGATGAGGAAGGTGATTTCAAGCCACCTTCAGCATCTCCTGTTGTGAGCCTGGCCAGTTCCCAGCTGCCTGAACATCCGGAAAGCTGTGTGAACTTCCACTGTCCTGCCTCTGGCTTGGGGTTTCTTCTACCACTAAGCAAAGCAGTTAAAATTCTGAAAAATTGTCTAAGCTGCCCTAGTCAACAGAAAAGGAGGATTGGTTCAAGAGCAGTCTAGCATAGCTTTTGATCCAAGTACTAGTTAGACAACCACAGAGAGGAGCATACTCAAAATATAAATATAAAGATGTCAAACATAAAAATTAGGTAAATTTGCACATCTGGTTCAAGGGACCAGGAAGAATTGTCATCAGCTTGTAGCTTCCCCAAACTATCTATCTCTTTGAGCAATACTAATTCCACTTCATGTCTCAAAGGGCTGTATAGCAGACACATCAATACCTAAATAACCTGTATTCTCTTAAAAGAAATTCCAGCATGGACTTGTACTAAAGACTGCCTAATGATTTTCCATGAGCTCTACCACCCTAGCACCCCACACTACACTCCCAGGTTAGATCTGAAAGGCAAACGTCACTGAACCTTCACTGTCCAGGGCAGAGGTGGCACACGCACATGGAGACACTGTCAGTGCTGGCATCACCTACCAGGGTGCCTCAATGTCCTGCTGGTTTCTGCAATAGCTCCTGGTGCAGAGGACAGGAGACACTCCCTCTCCTCCTGCAAAGGACTGTGGACTCTCGCAGAGGACCAAAACCAGGCATAAATGTCAAAATTTCAACCACTTTTAATCAAATTTTCCTGTGAAAGCAGCAAAGGCAGTCAGCCATAATCTTTGCTAAGAGGCTGAACTCAAAGTGATTTGAAACGGGTGCTGGTATCCAAGCCAGATACCTTTCAGTATCAAGAGCATAGCCATAATATATCAGGTATCACTTTACAGTGTGAGTTTTAAATACGTTTTATATGTGGAATCATATATTCACATACTGAAATGGACAGCACATTTAATGAGTAGCCCAGGTGGCTACCGTAGACTTTGATTTAAAATACAATTGCCAAGACTAGAACTTACTTGCCAAAATGGAATTCTCTTCATGTGCTCCCTTTATATCACTTCAGCTACCCACCTTTACCAAAGCAGAAAAATGTCATATAAAGGATCTATATTTATATAAATTCATTGACTGTTTTTTTCCATCTATACTTTGCAGTGTAAATGGTCTATATTTGAACATATTCCAGAACAAAAGGAATGAATATTACTTTGAACCCATAAGCTGAAACCAAAAGATTTCTGTTTATACCTGGTCCAAAACTTCTCTGTGTGTATTAGATACATAAATCAAACCCCCCTAAAGTGGTAAACAAGCAACCAAAATTTTATCAGATATAATCTGCGAAAATCAATTGGATATTTTATTTGTCTGGTAGAGCCCTAAGTATGTTAGATGTCAATACCTCACACTTCTTAAATACTTCTAGGTAAAACTGGAGGCATTAAATAGCTACAAGATGCTGTGAAGATATACTTATTAAAATGAGTGATGCTTTGAGAATTTAATTTTTAATGTCATTAAAATATTTCATTAATCAGGGATGAGGAAAAGAGTTGTTTTACTTGGAGTAGCAGGCAAGGAATGCAGTTAAGTACACCTGACCTGTCTCTGGCTTTCATATTGTTCACAAGTGGTACAGATATTGCACCTACTCCTCCAACAAGAATAACACTTAGGGGTGGATATAATAGTAATTAAAAATGGTGATAGCTTAAAAAAGCTCCTGTTTAAAAAAAAAGGCCCATGGATAAACGAGTTGCTCCTATTTGGTACAAGCCACTCGCCAAAACCCAGGGTCCCTTGTTCCACCGCTATGGCCAGAGGTGTGCATGGAACAGCACAGGCACAAAGGTGCTGCATACGTGCTTTGCCTGTTCCGTGCTGATCTCAGCGAGCAGCACCTCCTGGGACACCAGGAGCAAACACTGGTGGTTTCCAGGCAGTCACCAGAGTGGCCAAACTGCCCTTTGAGACTGTGTGACGCAGCCCAGACATCACCCTTCTGTAACTGATAGGTGAGCATGAGAAGGGGATTTTTAACCAAAACAGGATGAGTGATTAGATAGTTGCTGGGGAGGATAAGATCACATCAGATGTGGCTTCAACTCACACTTTCTCTGGCCTATTGGTGGGCTTCTGCCACCCAGAGCAGCCCTGCAGCACCCCTCCACCCACAGCACCAGGCTTCCTTCCCCTGTTCCTGAGGGCTGGACCTAGCTACTGGACATGGTTCCATGAGCTGACCCAACAGAAAACTGTGAATTTTGCTATTTTGGGCAGGCTAATTTTCTATTAGCCTGCTCTGCTGCTCCATAATCATTTGATGTGACTCGAAGGAAGCGGCAAGAACACGTGACAGAGCAGGATGCACCCTTTCCATAGGAGCCTGCAGTTCTATCAGATTAAATGTAATGTGAAACCAATGTCTGCAGTGGTGGTGAAAAGGCTACCTTCATGAAATGCATATAGCATAGACCTAAAACAGGCTTCCAGCCAGACTCACAGCTTCATGCTCCTGTGCTGCGTGTCTGAGGCATGCCAGAGCTCTGCATGGTTTGAACAGAGTGCCTTGGCCAGCACAAATCCAACAAGAAACACTTCCTGCCTTTAGCCCCTCTGCCACATACTTTCTGTCTCAATTGTCCAGATACTGAGACAAATACGAAGAGGGTAGTTGTCCACTCCAGATACACACAGAGTGGATGACCTTTTCTCCAGGCATTGAGACAAGGTTTAGATGGGAAATGCAGCTCATGTGGGTTGAGTTCCATCAGTGTGACCCCTGAGACAAACCTAAATATCAGTTTAGCCATTTCTGATTGACCTCCTTAGAGGGAACCAGTGGTGTTTAATTCTTTGAACTACAAAGGCTTGGGTTTCTTCCTATTATATACTGTTACCAGGACTGTTAGGTCTATGAATTCTTTCTTGGTCTATAGTTCTTGTGGTCAGACACAGAATGATTTTGAAAGCCTACTGGATGCTGAAGGGAAGTATATCTGGATTTGGCTAGCTGAAGAGATCTTTAAAGTCAATCTCAGCTATTGGTGCAGACGTACATGGTGGTTTCTACAATTAGTTCTGATCATCTGTTAGAGGACTGGTATGTATGTGTGCCCAGAGGGGAGTGATGGAACAGAGATGAGGTTTAAGGCTAAACCATTTACGCTTTGTCAGAGAGAATGAGCATTGCTGAAAAAACTAAAACCTCTCTCTCAGCCCACATGGTAGCAAAGCTCCTCTGTTCCTCCACGAGAAACCTGAAGTAGACATGGCTGAGGAGCTTCATTCACCCCTCACTCATCCCTGAGACACAGCCCCATCTCTCCAGTAGGGACCAGCCAAATGCAGCTTTCATGGTTCTGTCAGAAAAGAGGTTGCTGGATTTTTGAGAGGTAAAGCAGGTAAAGGCTGCCCCTTTCTTGTGCTTTTCTACAAAAGACAGCTATACACTAGGTTTAGATTTATCTAAATTCTCTTCCTTACATAGATAAATTCTGTTTTCTCTCAAACCCAAAATTCTGGCATGGCTTTTTGTTTTGGTTTGTGTACATTTCTCATTTAGCTTGTTGAAATCCTGCTCCTTACAGCATAGGTAAGTGATAAAAATGCACACTGTATTGAAGAAAACCTTGTCACAAAAGATGTGTTGTGCAAAACTAGTAACCTTAACTCCTAATTAGGAAAAGTTCCCTACACCTCTCTGTCATGTAACCAATAACAACTTCTGTTAAGAAAAATAATTTTCCTAGAGTTGAAAAGGAAAGAGCTGCTACTCAGGCTCCAGAACAGTAATTTGCAATCCTAATTCAATGAGTAACATGCTGTTCAAAATAGAATGAAAAAATGTCCATTTAAAAAAAAATAACGGTGCAATGAATTGTCCTTAAATTCTCCCTGAAGGACAATAACATTCAGATGTTCCTTGGCACCAATTAGTTTCAATGCAGCCGTTTATGTGACATTTCTTCTTCAACTAGCATGGTATGTTATATAAAGTTACATGGCTATTAGCAGGGAATTCACATTCTGCATTAAGGTGAGGGTCCAGAATACTACAGGGATACTTAGCAGTAAATGCTAAATCGTAGTAAGGGCACATAACCAAATTCGATATTATCCCTTTTATTTGGGAACTAGAGTCTTACAAGTTTATCACGGCATTTCAACTATTCAGTGGTGCATGTAGAATATATATAGATACAGAATCGCATAAAATCAGAAGAAGAAAAAAGAAAAAGCAGCAGCAAGGCCACAACAAAAATGGGAAAAAAAAGTCTTAATGTCAGATGCAAACAGACTGAAAAGTGATGCTGAAAGATACGCCTCCATTTTTAATTTGAACCTTCTCAACTGAAGTAGAGCAGTTTAACATTTAGTTGCAGTGAACAGATTTGCACATCAGACGTTTCACTGCATTATGAACGGGACAATGTTAAATATGTTTTCACTGCAGCTCCACAGGTCACTGGCATGGGCATAAGACAAGAACATACAGTTAAGATTATTACAACATAGCTATTGGTCATGCAGCCAGAGCTCTATGCTAACTAACGACATTTAATGCTTAGATAATGTGGTTTCATTACTGCAAATGAAATGAAAGGTCCTTTCCTGTATAAAGACAATCCAAGCAAAGTCTGCACCTTTCCACCAGGCTATTAATTGAACTTTTTTTCCACCAGGACTCAAAAGAAGGGGGGGTTAAGGGAACTCACTGATAGAGCAACATGGTGAACGCAAACCTATGCTGTGGAAGACTTACCATCATCCAGGTACATCTGGTCCAATTCCTCAGGTTCTCTCTTGATCGTTACAGGAATAGGGGCCAAATTATGATTACTTTCCTCATGCAACTCTGGCAATGACAGTGGTTGGGTTGTTGGAGACTCATTTCTGTGAACCTTCGGCAGTTGCTGCTGCTGTTGACCCATTATGGATGAGTGAGTTGGACTGCAGGACTGCAAATAGGTTGGCTCTTGGGTAACAGATGGAACTGGAGAAGAGGGACTGTTGGGATAGAGTGTTTGTTGATAACCAAGGGGACAGCTACTGCTCAGATGTTGACTCACCTGCGGCTGCAGCATGACGTGAGATGATTGCTCGGGGGGGCTTGGGTGCACAACTATAGACCTTGGCACTTCCTGTATGGTGGGGACACCTCCAGCGGGCTGCTGAAGTCCGAGGTGACTGTGGCCCGGGTTAGGGATGCACTTGTAAGGAGAGGAGGAAAGGTCGTGCAGCTTGGGGCTTGCGTTGGGAGAAGGTGACATCACAGCGTTTCTCTGCTGACAGGAGGCAAAGCCGGCCACGAGGCACGAACCAGGATCAGGGGGCATCATGATCTGCTGACTGTAGTACGGTTTAGAGAGAGGGCTTAAGCCTTGGTTCATTGGTCCACAGGTTTGAGCAGGCTCATAGTCATCTGTGGGTTCTGTTTTTATAATTGGAACTGTTAAAAGAAAAAAGGGTTTTAAATAAACATGAGTTGCGTATTGGTATGATCAAGTTGGCTTGTGGCTAGGATACCCTTTGCAAAACAAACAACGTCGTGAATAAGACTCTGTGTGTCTTTTGCCTAGTTCTCCCGCCCTATAAAAAAAAATGAATGAGTCATCAGCACAAGAAAGTCACAGCTGGTTCTAATATTGAAAAGGACTATTTTCTTTGGACTCTCCTCCAGCACTAATGTGCTATAAAAATCTATTTGCAAATAGCTGTGCTTCAGTGGAAGCTTTGGACCCTAGGGCTCCATGGATTTGTAGTAATCAAGGCAAGAATTTTAACTTGGATAGACTACTGCATTTCTACAGCTACCGATGGCCCATTTGATAAATGTCTGTACACGCAGTAAACTGGAGCATAATAAGGTAGAGATGGGGCTTTCAGAGTTCCATGAAAATAAAGTTGCAAAGATACATGACAAAGTGCTACGTACAAGAAGTTTTCAATTATGAGGATATTTTTGAAAGAGTAGGATCTGATTTGTTTAGTTTTTTACATAATTGCATTTAATTTCTGCTAATGCCAGCTCCTGCTACCAAGAAAACCTGACGCCTGCTCTAGACCTCTGCTTGCTCTACCCACTGTCCCAAAGGATGCCCTATTTGAGCTGTCATATCTCTAAAAACTACCAGAATGTGGATAGAAATGATTGTCAGTGAGCATCAACTCAGTCATGACAAATGCAGAGCTGCTTTCTCAAATCAGAGAAGAAAGATCCTTGCTCAAATTGAAGTGTCTTTTCAACATTTGCTTTCTCTCTCAAATCAAAGAGAGGTGTCTTTGAAGCTTCTCCTACAACACAGGTAAAATTCACCCACTTTCTCTATCAGGAAAACTACAAATAATAGGACCAAGCTAGACATTCTAGACAGATGCAACTCTAATGCATACAACGTTAAGTATGGATGCATAGTGGCATTTCTCTTCTTTCTAAAAAATTTCTGGTGACACCAGAGAATATTTTTCAGAATATTCTAATAACCAACCCATTGTGGCACGAAGTCAATAATGAAACATCTTTCCACAACTCAGCTCAGATAGATGTGTGTTGCGTGAGTGTCTCTGACTGTATTCTTATTTGCACGTGTTTTACAAAACCCTTACACATTGTCCACCCATTTATTATGTTTGTGTATGAGTCTTTTTGAGCCCCTTAAAACACACACGTGTCCATCTGCACATATAAAATCTCTTTTAACACTCACAGATTTTGCTGGTGGTGAATGCACTTCACTACCCTTGTTTTACAGTCCCCAAGCCCCTTGTTAACTTTGTTCCTTTTATGTTCTTTTACATGTAGATGCTTGCAACACTTGTTTCAAGATTTCTAGCACCCTAGTAAAAACAGGTCTATATATGTAACAGATGCACAGGTGCTGCTCAAGACAAATATGCTAGGTGTGATGGACTGTCATTGGATTTCTCATAATCTTATTTTCACCAGCCTGTGTGCTGCACACTGGCTAGCAGGGCTACTAATGCACTTGGTTGCAGAGAAGCAGATTCCAGGTTCAGTGACAGCTTTACAAAACCACTATCACACCCTTTAGGAAAATGCAAGACCGAAGAAACGCACCTAGATAAACACAGCAAATCAGATATTGTAAGAAAATACTTTTAACAAGTTCCTGAGCTAGCAAATATTCTCACATGTTTTATATTAGGTTCACTGTGCTAGCACTAACCACAGCACAGCTGGAAATATGATGGTTGTTGAACACTGAATTTTCCCAATATATCACTGTTATAGAAACACCTGTGCTAAATAATTCCAAGCTCAACCACTGGCAATACAACTCCAATAAACCTTGGAGTTGTCTGACTTGTTATAAACTAGGGAAGGGTTATAGCCCTGGTGGCAGGCAGGCTGGAGGCTTTATAAAAGGCAGGTTCCTGATCTCAGGCTGGCTTTTCATTGCAGCTCTTCCACAGCACATCTTTGCTACCTGGTTTGCCAAGCACTTTTTGTCACTTCAGTCCTAGTTTTTTCTTTACAAAAGCCAATGCCACGGGGTCCATCTGGAGCTATGATTAGTGGCCATGAATATTGTGAATCTCTTTTTGTGTGTTGCTACACTGAAATACACATACTGCAGCCAATGGAGGATCACCAGTAAGTCCTGCTCTGCACCAGGTGAAGGACTGATGGGTGGGAAGGACTCTATTCCACACCTCTTAGTCAAGAAACTCACTTGGAGATGGTGACAGCAACCAAACACATTTCTGGTGCCTACAAATTCAGAGGGAAAACAGAAACTGGTCAGGGCTAGTCAGGGTTAAGTCACAGTAGCTTGTTTGCTAATGGCAGGTTGGTAGCCAGAGAGGGAAACAAGAAGGAGGAATATGAGAATAAGTGGCACCTCCATTTTATTTGACACCTGTTGACATTGTTTTGCTCTGAACTAATACTTCTGGGCATCAATTATTTCATGTAATGGGACACAAATTGTCATTAAATTAACAGATACTACCTGCACTTATGCTTAGAGTTGCCTGAAGTTGTTCAACTGAACTGTCTTCATTACCTTTTTCAATGTGTTTTTTCAACACAGTAAAAAAAGTCACCACTTGCTCAGTATCACATATTTTGTTTGTATGCTAATCTCGTCACTAGAATAAGTATCACACTGGAAGATAGAAATAGTATTCCTGCTGAAATGGTGAAGGGATTTGTATCTCACTTTTCTGTGTTTTGCCAGTTGCATAGCCACTAACCCTGTGCAGAGTGAGTGCATGAATCCTGCAAATTGGCATGGCAGCCCCTCACCCCCTTTAAAAAACTGCGAACCTCTTCATGGGGTACCAGTTTGGAGAAGGAAGGTGTGTAGGATTTTTTTTTTTCCATGAAGAAACCATTACTAATGATACAGATCATGTGGAATCAGACCTGTAAAGCTGAGCATGTCAGAAGAAATATAAGACATTAATGTTCCCCTTTCCGGCCAGATCTCTACTTTAGTATTTTACATGAATAACTGTAGTACTTGACTTGTGGAGGACACAACACCACAAACTACTACATTACATCAGTTACTGGTTTATTTGTGCTACTCTGTCCTGCTACCTGCTTCTCCCCAGCCTCAACAAATGGAGTAAAAAAGGCCAAAAATCTTTGCAAATGTTTGTATTTGCAAACTCAAACTAACTGTGGGTCTTATCTGGTCATTCTGAAAATACTCTGTGTCAAAAGTTGGCGTAAATCATCTTATATTCTTTCTTTGAAAGGACAACTGTTTTCTTCCACTTTTCAAAGGACTTTAGAAGGCCCAAAGTAAGAGCTACGGGTGGTTCAAGGCACATGTCACCAGACCAATGCAGGAATAGCCTGTAACTGTACTCACTGGCCACTCACTTACCATCACAGCGTCTACGGCCTTACTCAAACAATGTAATGAGGCTACAAGGAACTAACACACCCTCCCCCACTGTCTCACTGACTTCTGGGGGACTGAGATGCTCAGCTGGGGTGAGCAACTGCACCTGCCTTGGAGCAGGAATCAAACCTTAATGCCCACCTTCACCGTTTTCTCCTAGATAAGAAAATCATAGAACACTCTGACTTGGAAGGGACCCTTGCAGATCAAGTCCAAATCCTGGCCCTGCACAGGAGAACCCTCTGCACAAGAAAAAACAGCAGACAGGGCTGTTCACTGGCCAGCTGGGTACTTGTATTACCACTCACCTACTGACTCATGCGTGATGAACTGCAAGTCTTTAAAAACCCAAGATTGAAAAAGGGGTTTTGAGCCCTGTTACACATCCCTGTGGAGGCATGGTAAGCTAGCTGCCGTAACACACATCCATTTCCATCATCACTGACTTCTGCAAGTGAGTATTTCACACAGGGAGATGCAATGTGATGTAGACAGTACCATTAATTTTCCCAGGATTAATATTTAACAGAGAACACTATTAGACTAACTAATTTCTAGCTCAAATACTTCAAATGTTGAATGACTTGGTAAAACCCTGCCAGCTAAAAGAGACACTCCTAGTCAGTCACACAGCAGGCCTGGGCTGGCAATTAACTGCAAAGCCCTACAGCTGTTCAGAAGCTGCAAGCAGTTTCAGCGGAAACAGTAATTTCTTAAATCCAGCAGAGCCATATTAAATAGCAACAATCTCTCTGTCTCAAAACTGTTCCATGGTGCTGAGGTAGCACCCAGTCTTGCAGACTCTCAGCTGGCTAGAATGAAAAACTGTGACTGTATTCGCCATACGCTGAGATTCGCCTACAATAAACTGCAGCAATGAAGCCAGAATTTGTGAAATTGTAAACACAAAAGATGATACTCTTTCTACGTATGCTCAGACTCAGAAGCAACATAATTCATTTAAGAGTGCTGAAGGATCTGGCCCTTGCCCTAAAAGGTAAAAAAGAATGCAAGTTTGGTTTGTACAGTGAATTTTTAAATGCCTGTTACTTCATAATGCATTAGGTCAGCTGACAGGCGGTTTTAAATAGTCCTCGATTTTGAATATTATAATATGACAGAGGTCACTGTTCTAAATTAGTCTGATAAGCAAATTAATTTCTAATTGGTTTTCAGTGGTTCAGTGATGCCTTCTTAGACTCTGAACTCATGTCATTATGTCATCTAATTTAATATGAAGTTCTGAGAACCACGCGTTGGCAGCAGCCCTAGCTATAAATCAAAGCTTCTTACTCAGAGAGATCAGGGTTATGACATCATACCAAGGCACTGGTGGAAGACAATGGTCCTTCTGTGTGTGTCTGAATCTGGGAGAAGTATTTCAGCCAGTTCTGCAAGCCCACATTCTAATGAAAGGCCTTTCTAGCAGGTAAAAAGTTAATATATCAAACCTACAAGAAAAATAATAAATCATGCACACTCAGTAAAGAGAGTCAGAAAGTGCTCAGATATAAATTATATGTATTTTTTGACAATTCTAACAAGCGTGTTTGCTTTTGCACTTTAGCAATCCAGATGGGTTTTTAAACTTTTATTTTTGGAGGGGTTGGGGAGGAGATGTTGTTAAAGTATGTGAACTGAAAAAATAAAATCTTGTAAATTAAACAGATGTTTATCCTGATTAACATTCAACTATCAAATTCCCATTCCCATGTAGTATTATCAGTGTAGACATTTATGGCACTACAATGTATTTATTTTACCCCTAAATTTGATTGAACCTATCCAACAAAATAGCTTCCTTTCATGGTGCAGACTATGATGTAGTTCCCTGGCACCTGCACACAGATTTTAGTTAAGAGCATGAAAATCAAAACACTACTTTTTTCATCATGCACACACACACATTTCTTCAACTTCTGGACTAAATGTCTGGCAACTGGTAAGAATTTGGGATGAGACTTTCAAAGAGAGCTGAGGAGTTAGGTATCTAAATCTCCATTACTGAGCTGAGCTCTGAAAGGCTGTTTGTGCCTTTGAAATCCTTCCTTGTCAGTCAGTTTTGATACTGACAGCACACCTTCAGAAGACACTGCAGGTCACCCCAGCTCCTGTCACTGCTTTGCTGCTGGTTGACCAGAGACTAGTTAGGGATGTGGACACATCTCCATGTACAGTTTAGCCACTCTGGATTCCTGCAAAGACAAAATCTTGGCTGCTGCTGCAGCACTGGCTGAATCCAGCATTCTTGAGGCCTCACCCCTTGTTCTGACTGTGGAGCAGTCGGTGTTGGGGAGAGGCAAGGGGCTGGCTGCCCTCACAGAACATAATCCCTGCTTCAGAAACACCCGAGCAGCAGTGGCTGAGCAAAACTTTCTGAGATGCCCTGCCAGCATATGTGCAGCCGTGGCAATCTCAGTGACAAGGGATGAGCACTCAGTCCCAGGGATCTTGTGAGACAGCCAGCTACAGGGACCTGTGCAGATGCTGTCTCTGAACATGGTGTTTTTCCCTAGGCACCTATTAAACCAAAACACTTCTAAAGGTCAAGCTGCTATCAAGCCTTTGCTTTTAGTTACTGAATCCAGTGCATGGTGACTCAGACACAAAGGGAGCCTCTTGCTATCAAGACACTGTAGGCAGCACACGTGTGAGCAGCTTTTATCTGCACAAGTATCTGAACTTACCCTCTATTGCTAGTACACTGCTACTGGTGCTGCTCATCAGGAGGGCTAACTCTAAAACATGCCTGCCTGCCTGCCTTTTTTGGGTTCTGTGTATAGATTTTTACAGGTTCAGATGAATATGTAGAGTTTTATACAAGAATAGCTCCAGGGAGATCGAAGCCTTGGGCATACATCTCACCATATAATCTCAGACAGTGCCATTATCTGATTTGGAAGTGCGTTCCAGCTAACCCATTTGCTAAACGCTTTTCAACAGCTGTTAAACTATTAGGTTATTCTACACATATTTATGAGACAGAAGATTATATATGGTAGCTTGTTGCTAAACCAGGCTTGGTTAGCTTGTTGCTAAACTGCTAAACCAGGCGGAGAGAAGTACAAGGTAGGTAGAGGGCATTTTGGGTTGTGCCAGTACAGAAGATTATGCATCAGCTTTCTTCCAAAACAAAGAGATGAAAATTCTTAAAAGGCACCATTTTCCACCATAACACTTTATTAAATCCTACAGTGTTGAACAGGAAAATCAAGACCTGTCATATGCCCATTTGGGCTGCTCTACTGCTGCTTCCAGTGAGGAGCAGCACCTGGCTCCACTACTGCCTTTAGCTGGAGGTTTAACAGTGCACAATACCCAGGCTGCACTGGCAAAGGCTTTCTATGTCACCTCTGTCAGACAAGTTAAAATCCACTGGGCTCTTTTTTCATGATGCTACACAACATTACACCACCTGTGCTGACTTTACCCCTGCTTGCATGTGAAATCACTGGGAAGCAATGGAAGGAGTCCTCAAAATGCTCATGCAGAGGAATTCAATGACCAAAACTACAGGCTGGTTTTTTTTTTATCTGAAGGGGAATATTTGAAAAGGGAGGTACTGACAAAAGACTGTTTTATGCACTGGAAGTTAACTATTATGGGTGGTCATTGCTAATGGTCAGACACAGCCAGGGGCTCCTACATAGTGCTTGTCCACCCCTTCCTGTCTTGGGGACATCACACAGGTGATGCTTTTTCCCGTCCTTCCAGGTGAAGATGGAGCACCACACAGAGGCAGCGTTCTGCCTCTATATATAGACCAAGACAGACTCCATCTGCGGGTCGGATGCAGCTGGCTAGGCTCTGTCTGACTGCTGAAAACAGATGTCACCTGGATGAAGTGTGGGCAATGGATGAAGCATGGGCAGCTCCAGTGGGTACCCAGCATCTGAGAGTGTGATGCTGGTGAGTGCAACACATGCCTCCTCTGCTCCACCACAGACCTCCCATGGCTCCTGGATGGGAGTGGAGGGGCTGATGCACCCAACAAGGATAACTTTGTGATTGCCTTAAATGAGAACAGGACTCTGAGAAAACCTCACCTGCTTTTAGTTACTCTGCTAAATGTCAAAAGTAACAATCAGCCACCGAGTAGCCGAAGTAAAATAACCTGTGTCAGTGTATAGTGTAAAATGAGTAACCGTGATTCCTATTTTCACCTAAAATTAAGTCCCCTGGGGCCAACATTTCACCCCGTCCCTTCTGTTGCCCTGTCCTGCCATGTGCTTGCTTTGCAGCATTCCAGATGCTCCTGGGGGATGGAAACACCTCCAGCAGGTCCGAGGCTCCAGGCCCGACTCAGGCACACAGTCCCCCTGTGGAGGTGCTGCTGTGGTCACACCGCAGCAGCCACCGGTTGTGGTCCTTTCACAACACAGGCCCTGCGTTTGGCCCTGCTCCCCCAGCAGCACCCAAATCACCATCGTTTTGCATAAAGGACTGGGCTAATAATTTTGGCGACCTCAAGTAGGAAAATTCAACAAATACTGAGAGGTGAGAGGTGTCAGGAGACAATCAGCACAAGCCACATGCTGTGTCACATTAGAGTGGTAATGCTTCGCATCCTCATTTTGTAGTTTTCTGCTAAGGGGGCTGATGTCATCTTTTAACTTAGAGAGTGAGGTGTGGGTGGAAGAGCTGAGGTGAAACAGAGGCACGGCTGCTCAATGAAACCATGAGAAAAGTGTTGTTGCACCCATCTGTATGGTGGGCAGGGGATAATTTTAGAGCAGAGGCAGGAAGTCAGGAGGATGCTGACAGCACTGTGCCATGGGCAGTGCTCACCCTTTCCAGATGTACACCAAGGGGTGGTCCTGCAAGGAGTTGGACTTAATGATCCTTACGGGTCCCTTCCAACTTGAGATATTCTATGATTCTACTCTACAATGTTAAGAGCTTCACTTCTGTGCCAGTGGGCTGTAAACCACAACATTAAGGCACATCTAGTTACCACAGGCAGCTCCGCACCCACAGATTCAAAGGACTTCCATCCCCACCAAGTCACTGTGGCCAGGTTTTCAGAGGAGCTCAACACCTTGGAGACCTTGTGCAGATGACTGCAGGGAGGCAAAGGAATTGCAGAAAAGCTGGCTCTGTGAGTGAAAGGTGTGCAGTTGGAAATCTGGCCCTGTGGGTAGTGAAACACTTCTCAAAGTAGAAGTTACCCAGAATATCAACACCATTTTAATAAATACTAGAAGCAGTTAAATGATCTTTTAATAATGCTTTGACAATTAAGAAGCCTGACAGAAACAGAAACCAGAAATACTTCATCATCAACTCTTTGCAAAACCATATTTTTCATTCCAGTAAAAGAAACACATCAACTTTCCTTTTTCCTTTTTATTAAATATTTCCTAGACAAACTAGCCTGTCTTTGGTTAATCAAATATCACTACTTGTCTAGATAAAATTCAAAGAAAAACTTTCCTGTGTTCAACATTCTTGATATCAATACTTGTTGGATAACAGAAAACATAGAGAGCACTTGCTCCTATCTGCAAAAATACGTTCTTGAACACATTTCCTCTATTTTTTTGTACCTATTTAAAAGAAATCGAAACAGTCAGACATCTAATCCTTATCATTCATTGTTTAAAGTCTTCTGAGCAGGAAAACTTCTTCAGCTTTCTGAACAGATGAAAACACAGGATTTGGAACCACAGCATACACGCCTGTGTGCTTCCTCAGACTTTCCAGGTTAGTTTAACCCTGAAATGCTACTGCTTACACCTGGCGATTTCAGAAGACTGTTCCTCCTGTTTCAAATGCATATATGGGCCAATGATACAATAAATTCATAGAAGCAAAATGATAAGCAGTCATGAACAGAAATTGAAACAAAGCATTCTTCTAGAGGGTAGGGTTCGTTAAGTGCAGTGTTTGCCAAGCATTTTCCAAAATGTTCTGCTGCACATAATGGAGCTGCAGAGTCCCCCTGCACAGAGCTGCAGCAGCAGAGGCGCTTTAAAAGCTGAACATCCAAGGGTCTGCTCATCGTGCTCTGCTCAGACTCCTGACTGCAGTGTCTGGTCCAGAGCCTTCCTCCTCAAATTCTGATGGGATGTGGCAATGCAAAACCTATCAGTACTTACCACAGCTGTGGGAATTCACCTGTGCCAGAATGGTATGGAAACCACTTATATTTCTGTGCCAGGCATGTCTGTGGAGGAATCTCAAGAGCCTACAGCCTGCAGGCTCCAGGACAAAACTGATATGCAATTGCTCAGTGATGCGTTTGAAGTAATACTAAAAAAATGACATTACAGTCATTTCTGTACAATATAGGCTAATACAGGATTCAGGAGTTGCTCAAATTTAGCAGAACAGAAAATCAAAATTTCAATTAAAAGCAGATTATGAGTACTTAGGTTTACAGTCTATCCCAAGCCAAAGACTTAAGCAAGCCCGTTTTCAAGACCTTGGCTCCTTTTGTGAAGCATCTACTTTCTGTTTTGCTTTGTTATTTAAACTTTTCATTTACAGAGCAGTAAGATTTTCATTTTTACAGCAGTTTTTTTATTTCTGAAGCAGGAACTCATCTTCACCAAATAAGTTCCCGCTCTGCGAAACACTTGAGCTAACAGAGGGAAGGTACAATCCTGCCACATCTCTGCAGCATGGGAGAAGCCCTGTGGTGGTGAAATAACACTGCTGGAGATGGCAGCTTGTGCTGGCTGCATGTCACAGAGCTGTACTCCATGGAGACGCTATGGGACCATCCATGGGAGATGGGATGAGTGAGGTCACGTGTCCCTGGATCCACTGGCTGTTTTCCCCTAGGGAATGAGGAGAAATAGGAGCTACAGGAAAAAAACACCTACTGCCCTGCGGTGGGGATGGGAGCTGCACAGCGAGCCCATGGCTCTCCCACTGCTCTGTGTATGCCCATACCCACCCCAGGAGCACAGCCTGGGGGCTCACACAATATTTAAGCTTTAGTCCATATTCGATATTTTGCTTTGGCACAGTCCAGTTGAGCTGTAAAATATATGTCTGATATGCATCATGAAGCTTTTAAAAGCTCCCTCACACAGAAATACCTGGAAAACTACGGGAGGCACTGAAATGTAGCATTTGATTAGTCCTAAAGCACAGAAGGAGAAGCAGCTTACAGGATACCGTCTCATTTGTGTAAAACCACATCTTACACTTAAAGATCACTCTGACATCTGCTTGTCTAAACCCCACACCTTCTCTGTTTGTGGGATTTTTTTAAACAACAGACAAAGTGTTACCTGGGCCAAAATCATGCTTATCTCATCTACATTTTTTTAAACTGATCACCAGTGGTTCTTGACTCAGGTATTTTGTTCTTCATGAGCTAAACTTTGGTTTTCTACAATGTCTTGAAACAGGAAAAGAATGTTGTGACTGAAATCAAATAGAGCCTAAAATGACTTCTAGAAATACAGCAGCATAAATGACTGATTCAGTCACTGTACATGGCTCCTAAATACATAGCTGAGGTGATTGTATCTATCTTTGAAAGGCATGATGGAAAAAAATACCAGCCACATAAGGGCAAAACCTTACAGCTGTAACAGGCACTACAACACAAGCATAATAAAAACATACTATACTATAAATTCTGATGATTGCAGAAGCACATTCACTTTTACCACTGTTATGGAAGGGGCTGCAAAGAATACAACATGTTTTTCAATTACCTATATATGCATATGTATTAAGAGAATGTGAGTGGAGAACCAAACAGGAATGGAAGGAATATTTACTAGGAATACCTGCTTTCCTTTACCCTACCCTGGTGTTCTATTTTTTCTTTCAGGTTTCCTTACACTGAAATGAAAAGATTTCACTTGAATTTAAATTGGTACAGCAGACTAAACAAGATTCCTAATGGTTTCAACAATTACCATAATTAAAGATGTCTTTGCAGAATAAAGCTTAGGCTGGTTCTCTGTTGTCACCAGGTCTGCTGTCACTAGGTATATACTCCCATCTCTTCACATCAAATGAAACATCAAATGTTCCAAACACAGAATGGTGATAGCATAAACCAACTCTGCAGGAGTGCACACTGTTCCCAGGGTTTAGAATACAATGGCAAAAAAAGGCCTATGTAAAGGCTGGAGGGAAGATGCTGCTTAATAAACAGCAGTTAACAAGAGGCCTGAATCTGAAATATTTATGAGGGTAACTTGGGTGACAAGGCAATACCTGATTGCCTCCATAACTGATTTTTGTTGCTGAAAAGTGTTGTGAAAGAGGATAAGAACTCTTTTTCTTTCCAATTTAAGAGATGAACAGTCTTTAAATATACACAGACATCCCCACTGGGGATGAAGTTTGCATAAGTAGGCTGATTCAGTGAAGCATAGCTACACAGAACACATGCACTAAGTACTCTGTTGCCATGTCAGGTTTCCTGTACTCTTATTTTAAATTAAAGTCCTGATAAAAGTGCATGCATGCTAACTGGGTGAAACTCCAAATGTGTACTTTATGGTACTTCACCTACAAAAATTTAGCATGTCTCTTCATGTCATGTGACATGACTTGAGTATTGTTTTGTGGGTATTTCCCACAGAAGGATTATTTTCGCCTGGAAAGTCTACAAAAAAGCATAACCTAATAATTTTTTCTAATTCCTCTTCCTTCCAAAACAACAACGACAAAGCAATCACCCTTCTTTTCCTACTTTCCCCCAAAGAGTGTTTTCAGTATAAGAGCCATTTCAAATAATAATAATAATAATAATAATAATAATAATAATAATAATAATAATAATAAAAAAATCTAAATTTACTAGCTATTAAAATTTTTATACAAGCCTGCTTGGAATTCAGCTATCATGAGTGACTTTATTGTCACTTCACAGGTACCAATATAAGCTCAAAAAAAAAAAAATACTGGCACACGTTTCTGAACATTTCCCATCCATGAAGCATTTTACATGGAACACTCTGACCTCTACCCACATTGTCCATCTCAATTTTCACCCTGTGCAAGGCAGCAAGGTGTGAGATGACTGCAAGGAAAAACCACACACCACCTCCAGCTCAGAGCCCACCATGCTTAAAATGCTGTGGTGTGAATTCAGAAATGTTATTCAAATGCAATTTACCCTCTGAGGTTAGAAAGTCAGACCAAGGGTTGACGGCAGCTTAGTGGAGAGCTCAGTGCCTTCACAAACATGTGAATTTGTGCCGTGACTCTTCAGCTCCCAAAAGCAGAAATCTTTGTTTCAACAGGTCTGCCACCAATGCAAATGGAAATAATCTGCAGAGGTGGTCTCTTGTGTGGGAAGCAGAGACAAAAGCTGCTCTCCTGGACTTATTCTCACTCTCATAGCAGCAGGTATACATCCAAAATATTCGAATTCTAAAGAATTATCAGAACCATGTATCATCATTATCTCTCACTTTTACTGGCAGAGATAAGGAATTTGTTTTGTTACCATTAGCAGGAAGATAGGTGAAAAGCTGGTACTGGCTTCTCTTTCTTTTCCCATTGCAGACGTAGAAGTTGACCTGAACAGGGCTGGTAATTCTCTGATTGCGGAAAGGCGGTATCTCAACCACCAATGAATTCTGCAAAAGCAACAAATCAGAAAGTCAAGGCATGACTAAAGCAGTTGAGCTGTACAATCGTATTGAAAAGTTAACCCCAAGAAGGAGGTGCCCAGGCTTACAAGGAAGAACACTCTATGAAGGGAAATTGATGGATTTTGTGGCCAAGGATGGCTTCCCACCAACCCCAGTGTCCATGCCAAGGATTCTAGACATAGGGAAATTATTTTAGCATGGCTCAGATCTTTACAAAATCACCAGCCTTCACTTCTTCCCTTTGGACAGCAAACATGATACTGCATATAGACAAGGCTCTATCCATCCTGCCTCTGCCAAAAATCTGGGACCACAATCAAATTGTGGTCTCTAACCCAGCAGGAGAAAGCACAACGGCTTGGTTGGCAGATCATCCCTGATATATCTGAACCCAACAAAATTTCCTCTGAAAGGCATTAGGGACAGCATTACTCAAATATTTCCATTTTTCACAGTGCAATATTTTTTTGTATAACAACTCAAGAAGTTTTAAGCATGCTAGCTTCTGTGGATGGGAGATTCACTGTTGCAAGAACATCTAGTGCAACACGAAAAAGGGCTGGAGAATGTGTCGACGATCTTCCACTGTCAGAAACCAAATGCTCCAGCATGGGGCTAAGGAATGACTTAGCTTCTAGGGCATCAGCTTACACATATGCACAGTGAACCTGCTATGACCATCAAAACCTCCCTTGGCACATTTTGAAAGAGTAACAGGGAATGCTCTTCTTAGCATTTGGCCTGAATTCAGACGAGATATTTAAATTGTTTGCCTGCAGGTTTGCAAGGATTGCATATTCCTGCAGACGTGGAATAGTGGATGTACTTCCCAGTTAAGAGTCATGGCTGAGGGAGCCACACTTCTCCAACGGGAGGCTGATCTCCTGTGAGGGGACTCATGTTTCTTCTGCTGAAGATAGAGGAAAGCCAAGGAAAACGATCCGAAATTGCTTTGGGAGCAGTGGAAAGAACTGACCCAGCAAGACAAAAGATGAGCAGATGGAACTGGCCCATCCTGGACAATGAAAAAATATTTTCCAAATGGTCTCTCCTACTTTTGGGAGAGCTTCCAGAGAAGGCTTTTTACCCATGCTTGTGTTAAAGAAAGATTTCCAGGAGGGGAGGCCTAAGTACTTGTTCTGTTTCAGTGCCAAAGCCTTGGAAATCCCTCTTTAGTAACAGTGCTGGAGAAGGCAATATATATTTTTCATCTTGATGTTAAAATATTTAAGGCAGACTTACTGGCTTGCACATTTCTTTGTCGGTTTTGGCTTCCATTTCCCACACATGGTGACCATCTAAAAGACAAAAGAAAAAGATATCTAGTTCTGTCCTTTCTTCCTCTCCCAAGCCAAGAAAGAAACAACTTTTGCAAAAACAATCTCTTTGAAGGGGCACTGCATATAGGAAAAGGAGCTCTCACAACGCATTGCCCAAAGCGTTGCCCAACTAAGAGACCATCTGGGTAACCTGTGACAGGAGTCCCTTCAGCTTGTCTGAAGGGAAGAACCACAATCCAGAGTGGATGATACCATGATGGGGGAGAGCCACTGTGAGTTTGCTCTGCCACTAGCCTGGACAAAACATTAAACTGTTTTACATCTCAGTTGCTTAACTTCAGACAGTAATACTGCTACCCATGATGCCTTTTGACCACTACCTATGCTCTAAGTCATATTCAATATTAATATTAAACAACACTAAACAAAAGGTAGTATTAAGGAAGCTACTCAGCCATGCAGGATTTGAATTTAATATAGTCCTAGTCTGGCTTGTCATAATTCTGCAACTTGGGTCAACAGGCAAGGCCATAGGCTGGGAAACACAGCTTTAGACTCCATTTTGAAGTTGGTTTAGTTCAGCTACAGTGGTCCCATTTCTGGAGCTGCTTTTAGTGGTGTGTTGGGTCCTCCAAATTTACTGTTTTCAAGCAAACATAGATTTAAGCCACAACTATAACATTTTCTGGGAACACGTCTTTTGGAAGAAACCGGCTGTGTCTGGTCATTTTTCCTGCACATTACTGATACAGAAATCACTAGAGAAAAAGGTGGGCTTTTATTTCCTTGCATCTTCAAACTTCAATAGGAAAGAAACAAGAAAAATAATAAAGAATGTAAGGTTTCCATTCTGCAGGCCTAGAAAAACACAAATGAAAGGCCATAAGCAGACTGCTGGATAAGCTGGGCTGTGGAGACACATGCAGCTTCACGAGTCCCACCACTGTCAGATGTTACTGAAATGAAGGGGAAACTGAGACTTTATGTCATCTCTTTTGTACATTTATTGCAGCATTGGGACACGCAAATGCAAATATTAGTTATTTTGAACTTCATCACATGGACGTGGGCCTGCCCTAGAAAAACAGCTCTCCGAAAGGTAAAAGAGTGAATGCACTTTTTCTTTTCGCTTTCATGGCCAGGATGGAGGTGACGCATTTAGAACTGCCTGATTTATTACAAATGTCTGTAAATAATATTTTTTGTGTACAGCTGTCCTACTGTGAAAGGAATGCTGCTGAGGGACTATCCTTGGCAATTGTTTTAATGTCCAAAACCCCTTTCTTTTTAATGTATGGAAAGAAGCACAACATGAAGGTTGCAGCGTAAATACCACAGTGGATTTGGCAGGTCTTTCCATAGGAAAACAATTAGCAGATCTACCCTCAGTGTCTTCCTACATTTTAACTTGTGATGCTGGAAAAGGAATCCCTTTAATTGGTACTGCCACGTTCAGCTGCAGGGAGAGAAGGAGCAGCCAGACTGTGCTCGAGTCTCCTTAACGATGCCTTTGGAGAGTGCCAGAATTGAAGTAGGCTTCTTGGGAGGACTGGCGATCACTTCACAATTTATCCAACAGATGCTTCCCCTGGGCTGTCAGTAGAAAAAACCTGACCAAAATTCAGCAAGCCAAGACACATCCCCCGTCTGGGAGCAGCCTCCTTTATCTCCAGCCCCTGTAGCCCTCCCTCCCTGCCCCTAATTAATTCAATCAGTTATAAAAGCAACACAACACTGACACAATCACACATTTTTTGAAGTGTAGGAACTTCTGCTTTGGAAGAGGTTTGCTGGGTTGTTTTTTTTTTAAACCTACAGACATCCAGACTAGTAGTTAACGTGTTCAATTTGCCTTTGTAAACGGATTACCAGAAGTTAAGGTTTTTTGCTATGTTTAATTTGTGCTTTGCAAGACGAATGATCTGATTCAGGTTTCTGGTTTTTATTTCCTGCCGATACTTCAGTAAAATTCAAAATGACTCAATCTCCAGCTAATCTTTCAATTATTTCACGCAGCACTGCCTTTATGCATTTTTGAAATTTTTGTGATGACAAAAGGAGTTTCTTCAGAAATATTTTAGATGCTGTAATCTAAACTATTAGGAAAATAAAAATCTAGAGCCATGGCTTGTCTTTGGAAGCTAGTAAGAACAATACAGGTTTTGCTCCAAGGGGGACACTCCCTTGGGACTGTCCAGACCATCAGCAACTGAGGGGAAAGGGAAGAGAGGAAAGAAGTAGGGAATAGACAACTCATTAACAGCTAGTGACATTTCATTTAACAAAAACACAGGGAAGAAAAGTTGTTATGAAGTAAGAGACCAAAAAAAAAAAAAAAAAGAAAGAAAGAAAGAAAGACAATTCCTCATATTACGTCTGGTGAACCAAGAGGGAAATCTCAACGCCCACGGACTGGGACCGGCTCCAGGAGGGAAACCTTAGACCACTACGTCAACCTTTTACAGTAAACATGTTTTGCAGGTTTAAACAGTTCAGCTGAAATTAAAAAAAAAAAAAAAAAAAAAGAATAATGGCTTTGGAATGGTTTGTGGGAGCCCTAAGCCTCAAGATAGTCCGCCTATGTCGGAGAAAATGGTTTTGCCCCAGTGCCCATCCGCCGGGGAGCCTGGCGAGCAGGCGGGATGCCGCCTCCTGTCAGCGTGTGCTGGAGGAGTGAGGGCTGCTCGCCCACAAAAGTTTCCATTGTACGCCTGCCACATCTGCAGCAACGCGCCTGGTCTGGGCCCGAGGCAACTCCCTCCTGGCTGCCAGCCAACCCAAGTACACCAGAGCAATTTATACCTTTCCAAAATGCAAATAATTCAAATTACAGACATAACACAAAGCTGAAGCAGACACATTTCAGGCATTCCCGTTAAAGTTTGCTCTCTGGAATTACCGTACCCGAATGGGCAGTTGTTATACAGGGAGGGGGGAGATGGAGTCAGGAGAGGAAGGAGAGGAGGAGGCATGAAGGAAAAGGGAGAAAACGGCTTTTCCAAAGGTCTTATTTCATTCCCTTTCATTTCACTATTTACTTTTACCAAGTAATAAGAAGTGTCTTCTCCAAACCAAATGCCTGGCTTTGTTTTGGCGTTTTTAAGATTTATAGTGCAATATTTTGAAGAGAAAGACAGCTCTTTATATAGCTAAAAAGTTGGGTCAAGGTATTATACTGGTTTCTTACATTTTGTGAGGGTTTTTTTACCAAATGTAAATAAACCCAAAACATCCATGCACAGAAGGGCAGGGCAGAAGCCCTGCAGAGTCCCTGGTGGAGTGCTCTGCTCTCTCACTGCCAGCAGCAACAGCTACTAACTAACCCGGGAGAGCCAAGGCTTCACGGGGGAACCGTGCATGGGCTGGATGAATGACCCTCAAATCCCTCCTCCTCCAAAGAGGCAGCGCAGGAGCGCAGCGGTGCTGGGGGAAGGAGAAGCTGCTCCCGCCCGTTCTGCACAGGCTGGACACTGTGCTGACAGGTGGCCATCAGCACTACTGCCAGCTGAAGACACCAGGTTTGTCAGGAAGCCTGACATTTACAGACCGATCCCTGTTATTTATAGCCATCCCAGCTCCGTGTGTGCTTCACCACCATCCGCTTCTGCCTTGTTTTCTTCGTCGCCGTGACACACGGAGCACCTGGGATTGCTAATGACGAAAATGCTCTGAACCTATGCATTATGGGGGATGGATTTTTCAGCTCTGAAAAGCATAAACACCCTGTTTTAACACGGGGTAGCTGAACGGTGAATGGGCCCTTGTAGCCGGCTCTTATCGGCCGCTCGCTCCAGCGTTGAAGGAAACTGCGCACAAGTCCAGAAGTAAAAATACTCTAATTCATCAGGGAATTCCCTGCAGTATGAGTCACCAAGCGGCTTCCCCACCACACCCAGCTACAAGATTTCCACATAAAAAGGCACTGTAAAGGTCTGTTTTAACACAGAAGCAGGGCTAAAAAGTAGTTGTGTAAATCTAGCAGCATCAGTTATTCACACATAGAGCCTTGCAGACCATAACATACAGATTTTCCTCATGGAAGAGCAACACGAAGAGCTGTAAAGACTTTCCTAAGACATTTTTGTAGCATATTTCCCTCATCACTGTCCATCCAGAGAGATCCCCTGGGGTTTCTAGGGCTGGATTTACCTCTGTATCTCAGGGAACTGCAAGCATAGTGTCAGGGGTTTGCAAGCTCAAAACAAACCACCAGCATAACTTTCCAAACTGATGGATTGTAGAAAGGGGGAAGAATATACAAACACAAAACCCCCTAAGCTTGGAAACCCAGGAGGGTATAACATCTGGCAACCACTTAAATCTTGCCTCTATGAAATGGGCATGATGGGAGCATTTAGATATATTTTAAGTGATTCCGCTTTACTACAGGAGGTTAAAACAGTCTATATTCTTTCGTGGACCTGTTTTCACTTGAGATGAGAAGAATAGACATTATCTAGGATTTCACTGCCTATACACAGGGAACATTTTATATTCTTCCAGTCTGCACTTCAACAGTGTTTGACTGCACTGGCTGCACTGTAAATCTGTATTTACATTCATATATTCCAAGTAAAATGGTGAAACAAGCCCTACCCTCCCAAAGGAACCCACTACTTGATTAATGTGTTGTGAGATTACCCTGAACAATAATTCCTGTGTTATAGCTCAGATTACTTTAACATGTCCACAACAGGCAGGGCACAGATGCAATGCAGTGTCACTTTGAGGTGCTCTGCAAAGGCTGTATACCCTTCTATTTGGCCCTAAAAATGCATATTTAAATCCCGGAGGAATGAAGAATTTGAAAGCTTTCAACTTGCAGTGCCACCCTTCTTACCTGGCGAGTACCCTCATGACACTGAGATGACTGATCTGTGAAGATGTTCAGAGGGAGTGGATGGATTTCTGTGCAAAGAAGAAGATGAAGAACCTATGGCAAAGTCTTGTTATTCAGACCTAAGAGCTATCCAGTTCTCTGCAGAGATGCCATCAGCTTCCAGGGGAAGTGCAAGTTGGACTGGCAATAAAAGAGGCGAGGAGGAAGCTCTGTTGCTTGAGGACAGCACTCCCCATGCCAGTCCTGGGCACGACCCACTGGCACCATCTCACCAGCTGGCACTTATGGGTTGGCATGGATGTACTGGTGCCAGATTTTGCAAGGGCAGCAGCCTTTTGGATCTGGGGATGCCACAAGCAGTCAGGGTACTTTTCTCAGCTCATCTTATAGGTGTCTTCCTGTGAACAACATTTCCCCAGCTGGACACCAGCAAGTGAAGAGGATCCCACCATGTGGGTGGAATTCTTTGCCTTTTGCTGACACACTGGCGTACATCTTAAAGACATTTACAAGGGTCAGGCACTACAGAGGAACCAACACCAGCCAAGCAGTCTGACATGGGATGTACAGGGGAAGATGGGGCAAGAGAGCAATAAAACATTCAGAAATACAGTGTGTGCTAGCAGAGAGTAAGCAGCTGAACTGTAAGTGGCCAGGACCTTTCTTTTGATCTCCTCAGTGGCACTTTGCTCTCCTGAGATCTCAGCCTCTTAGGGATCTGTGAGCAGCAAGATGCCTCCTAGTCCCAGAGAGACCTTCAGAGCAGCTCTGCCTCCTGCTGCTACTCCTGCTGGTGCCATGGCCTGCCTACTGCCCAGCACGTTGTCCCTGATTGCCTCTCCAGCCACACTCATCTCCACTCTTTGCTCTTACACTACGTTTGTTATGAGACCACACAGCTGGTCTGATTTTCACTTAATTTTCCTCTTCCATGCCAAGAAGTCCCCCAGCTGTTCTTCTGCCCTCCTCAGAGTCTACTGTGCTGCTACAGAGACTTCCCCACAGCTTTGCTCCCCATCCCTGGCATGCCTTCTGGCATGCCTTCCTCCATGCACGGCAGGGCTCAGGCATAACTGACCTATTTTTATTTCCACATCAAAGGTGTTGTATTTGTTGGTGTCTTCTCATAAGCATTTTTGCAGCCTATGTATTGTGTCCACTCCTTCAGCTATACATTTTTGCAGTATTGAGCTGAGTACCATGTAACCTTAGGTGTGTCTGCCATCAATATGATACTTGAGCTACTTTTTCTCTCTTCTTTACCTTGAATTAACAATAAGAATGTCATGCAGTGACCAGGCGTAAAAATCCAGCACAAAATGGATCTTTGGAATCTGTGCCAGGCACGCGCTTCCTCCCTGGCTGCTCAGCTGGGCAAGCCAAAAGCTGAGGGACTCACTTTGCCTGAACGGTGAGGCTTTTTAGCTGCCTTTTACCACAGTATGTCTAACAGACGTAATTATTTTGAGTTCCAGTGTTTGCAAATGAACTGTAATTTTAGCCCAGGTAATTAAAAGGAGGCACAGTGCTGACAACTGACAGATTGGGATTCATTATGAGCCAAAACCATTGGAAAGACCTGCCAGATACTATTTTCAGCAGAATGGAAGCTGGTTGTGCAATTTGTGCTCTCTGGCACCTCCCCCTATTCAAATTATCCTTGGTCTGAGGGTTTTATTTAATAACTTTAAGTAATTCCAGGTCTAAGACACACAAGTTCCAAGTAAAACTGCAGCTTGACATCCCTGAAAAATCTCTCTAGAGCAGGCAGGTCAAACAAAGCACACCCAGCACAGCCACCCACCAGCAGTCATGACAGCACTTCACTCTGGTTTTGATTACATTCACGTCATCTCCTTGTCTTCACAATTTTACTTTCCTCTGGGAAACTCTAGTAGGGTGAACCTGTGACTCTGCAGCTGAAACTGAGTGAAATATTCCTGGTCCATCTTCTTCAGTCTAATCTGTCTCATATTTTCTCAGACTATTGGAGTAATGAACCTCACAGCCAGTTTAAATCAAGTTTCAAATTCTTCTTCCATGAACAATTCTTTTCCTCTACTTCTGTGCTGGATGCCAACACCACCACCTGTACTATAGCTACTTCTAGTTATTTCTCATCTTAAGATGTAAATTTGATCCAAATGCTTTCAAATCTTCCTTCTTCTTTATCTTTTGAGACACAAACTCTTCAACTGTGTGACCACAACTTCCCAATTTCCAGAAACATCCCATTATGGCAACTCCTTGTGACTTTTTGGCAGATACTTCTGAACAGCATTTTTAATTTTTTCCATCTCATTGTCCCCCTCATGTCCCTTTTCTTGTTTCTCTTGTCCAAGAAGGTCAGGCTCAATCTTAGAGGTCCCTCCTCCTATCTTTTGATTTTCTGCCTTGACATCAGCATCCCAGCAACAAGGAACACTTTGGAAACAATTTATCTCTCTATTCCTCTCTTAAATGCCATCTTATTTTCTTTGACATTGGAGGTGTAGTCTTACTTCCTTAACAGACCTAAAAGGAACACGTTCCTCTCACCTCAACTCTCCCCACTTTTCCTGTGAAACCCATTTAAGACACGAACCAATTCCTAATGGTGTCAGGAAAGCAACAGGAGACAAGTTGTCCTTTTCCAAAAGAGGTAGGCATTCCCTCCAAAAACTAGGTACTTCGAAGGTATCCCCTTTTATTGGTTTATGTCGCAAGGTCTGGCTAGTGGTTGGGCTGCAGGGGTGGAGAAGATTCCAGAAGTTACCTCCATCTCTGACAGAACCAGTTCCTGATGACTCCAAGAAGGACCCTGAGCCAGCCAAACCTGAGCCCATCAGCAAAGATGGTGGAACCTCTCTGCCAACATACTTAAGAAGGGGAAAAAACTGCAGCAGCTGTGATAGAGGAGTGAGAATAAGTGAGAACACCCCTGCAGACCCCCACAACAGTGAAGGAGGGGGAGGAGGTGCTCCAGTGGCCAGAACAGAGATTCCCCGTCAGCCTGTGGTGAAGACCACGGTGAGGCAGCTGTGCCCCCGCAGCCCAGGGAGACAACCACACCAGAGCAGAGATCCACATGCAGCCAGACAGAGCCCATGCTCCTGGCAGGAGCCTCTGAAGGGGAGCCCAGGCAGAAGCAGGTTTTCTGACAGGAATGATGGCTGTGGGGGACCCATGCTGAAGCAGGGTGTTCCTGAAAGACTGAACCTCGTGGAGAAGACTCATGCTGAAGCAGTACATGAAGGACTGTCTGCCATGGGAGGACCCTACACTGGAGCAAGGGAACAGGAAGGAATGGTAAAGAGGAGCTGTTATGGACTGACCAAAGCCTCCATTCCCTGACCCTCTGTGCCACTCAGGGGGAGGAAACAGAAGGTGAGAATGAAGGAGTGAAGTTGAGCTTGGGAAGGCAGGCAGGGGTAAAGGCGGTTTTCAGTTTTACCTTTGTTTTTCACTATCCTACCCTATTTTTAATTGGCAATAAATTATTTTCTCCAAGTGGAGCCCGTTTTGCCTGTGACAGTACCTGATATGCAATCTCCCTGTCTTTATCTTGACCCATGAGCTTTTTCATCTTACCTTCTCCCCCCTGTCCTGTTGAGGAGGGGGAGTGAGAGAGCTGCTTGGTGGGCACCTGGCAGCCAGACAAGGTCAAACCATCATACTTCTTTCCTCCACTGTCTTTAGGCACTGATTGCTTCATTAGACTCTCAGCTTTCTTGTAAGGGCTGTGAATTCCTGTGTGTTTGGACAGACAGTCCTACTGGAACAGTAACAGTAAAAACTATTTGAAATCTTGTGCTAGTTATAAAAGTTCAGACACAAAGCTTTGATTGCACAGATACAGCTACTTTAAGCCACTTAGTCTGGAAGTCTTGAAAGAATAAACTTGAAGCATTCAACTGCATTTTCTATAATAACAAAAAATTTACAGGATTACTCAGACAAGTGACTTTTGAAACCATACGGTTATTCCATATTTCTCTGTTGTCCACAGTAAGTATCTGTGATTGATTGATCTCATTCTTCACTGTGAGAGCAACACCCTGGATGAGACTTGCTGCTGCTGACACCATCTCATGCGTATGGCTGCTGTCCCGCTCTGTCTTCACCATTCCCTAGACTAAACAGCCAGGAAAAACTGAAACGTGCTGACATTTCCTACGAGCTGCATCACTACTCCTCTGTGCGCGTGAAAGGGTTCCACCATCAAATGACTCCAGCATCTGATGACACAATTTGCCCAAGGATATCTATTTCTGGGCATTGGCCAGAAACCCCTTTAGCTATCAATACATCTCTAGGATCTAGGTTCAAGTGACCTTCACATGAACTCCATGCTCCCAACTTGTATGCCTTTGAAGTTTCCAGTTTATCTAGTTTCCCGAATTTTTAACCTCACTGCGCATGAGTCAGCGTGCAATTGCTCACTGCCAACTGGAACGTGTGTCCCGAACTTGGATAAACAGACTGATAAAGACAAAATTAAGTAGTATCTGTCTATCTGACTAGAGGGGGAAGGGGAGTTTTGCCACTTGCTTATTTATTATGTGAGCTACAGTATGATTACCAGCGTGAAACATGACCCCTTTTTGGCCAGTTGCCCCACAAACTGCTACTGGCAATGGAAAGAGCAATGGAAAGATCTCTGAGAATGTAAGATCTTTTACCAAGTGGAGCTCTGCCAGGACTCAGGTCACCCATCTCACCATCACATCACATCACGTCAAAACAGACTCCAAACCCTAAGCTCCACAGTGTATCTGAGTCAAACCTAAAAGCCCACATGCTTCCTCAATGCATCAGTTCCATTCACATGCCACTCAAATGTTTCATCAACATATCACTTTCCAGAACTTTCTGTAAGTTCTCCTGAAGCTAAAAGACTGTGTTTGAGTTACCTGCCATATAAAAAGATAAATTCACACAACATGTGGGAAACAGAACTGAATTTATAAGACTGACAATTGTACCTTAAGGCAGCAACTGATTAATTCTAATCTTTGCCAGAGACTGGGAAATTTGAGAGGAACAAAAAAGCTATGAAATGCTGGAGTGGACACTTAAATTCATCCAGCTGCCTTCTTTTCCGTATCGCATTTCCCTTGTGCAAAAATTCAGCTGACCGAGCTTGACCACACATCTAAGAGGAGGCAAACTGTAAAGTTTTCCCATCTGAAATACTTACAGAAAGCTATGATTTCCTTTGGCATATATACAAAAAAAAATTAAATTGGTGATTTCACCCAGTTATCTTTCATCTGCTCTAGTTATAACTATTACACATCAACACCTTCATGCTCTAAGAGGAAAACCTGTTCAGCAGGGAGGAGGAACAGTTGTGACAGAAAGATCCATTTAACAAAATAAAAACAAGAGCAGAATGAAGAATTTGAAGCAATAGCTAAATCTGAAAAGCTTCCTAATTGTTTGAAAATATTCAAAAAGAAAAACACCAGGAGGAAATTTTCTTACACGCTGTTTATTTCTCCATCTTTCGGGAACTTTGAGCGTTAAAGTCTTTGGGCACAATAGCTGAGGATATTATGCAATTAGGTTACTGAAATGTGTAGGTGCCAGGATTACTGTTGAAGTCGGAGTATTTAAGAACTCGTTCAAAGCCATTTAAGTCTGTAAGTCTGGAGTTACTCAGAGATACAGCGTTACAAATTGTGAACTCTACAAATGTCCATCAAAGAGAGTGATGTATCTTCAGGGAGGGGCATTTGTTACAGGGAAGCTTAGACACAGCCTTTGACCAGGACAAAAGGGCCCTCAACACTAACAGCCCAGAGTCAAAGTACCAAAGTCAGTGTTATTTGAGAAACTAATCCCATAGTGAATTTGGGTGTTACATTTCTGCCTTTTCGCTCTTTCAAATCCTTGCCTTGAGCTCTCGTAACTAAGCACAAAAGCAAAGAAATGGGTTCAGAGCTCCGACTTAACTAGTGGCAATGCAACCCAATGATAATTAATAATGGTATACCAAATGACCATTTCTGCCCATAGATCACAAATTGATTATAAAGATTTCGTCAGTTTAACCTGATCTCTTAGGTATGCCTAGACTGGGTCAAATCTGTGAAGTCCGGAAATACTCGAGCTAGTTCCAGTGTTAAAAGCTACAGGAGCAAGGAGAAATTTTCGAACAAGGAGGGATTTTCAGGGTAGATTAACTCTTTCAGATCTCAATACAAGATTTCTTCTAACCCCCCAAAAACTCTTTCTATTCCAAAACATCCTACAGCATGCCAGGAACTATAATCCATAACTTACCTGTACCATAGTTTACCCGTAATTTTCCTGTGCTTTGTTCTTTGGGATACTGGGTTTCTGTCTCCTCATTGAGCTTTCACTCATCATTTACAGGATACATTTTGTGAACCAAGGGAATAAAACCAGAATTTTGTCACCACAGTGATCAGTTTTATAGATCACTAATCATAATCTGATATACTAAGAGCCACCAGTCTGGTCATTTTGGCTAATTAGGCTTTTGTGCTGCTTTGTGTTCAGTAACCCACATTACCTTTAAAAAACTAGCTTTGAAAACAGAGTGTTTGCGGAAAGCGTTACCAAAAAAAGGTAGCTGATAGATATGCATTCCCTAAAACACACTTTCCAAGCATCTCTGCATTTTCTGAACTTCCCTCAAGACTTTTGTTGCCCCATAGATTTATAATATACAAATGACATTAAAAGTTTTAAAATTTTGAGTAACTAAATCAGTCTTTTGTTATAATTCCAGATCATGATCCATGCAGATCCAGGTGTTAACAGGAAGCATTTTCTCACTCCTAGCCAAACACTTCCTGCCATAGCTAACAAACACCAACTTCATTTCACCCACTTTTGTAACTAAAATGCACACCTTGCTGCCACAGCAAACCCCAGCCTGCAGACATCAAGGGCCCTTGCCAGTAAGGAGTTGAAGACTTTTCAGTATTTTACAAAGTACTAATTCTTCTGGTGAAAAACAGACAGGTGTTGGCCGTCCTCAACATGGCACCCAACAACTATGACACGCACAAGATACTTTTGAAACTCAGGAAGAGAAATGCATGACTACAAAGAGAGACAGAAAGTGAAAGGAGGTAAGAAAAAAATTATTAGTGTCATCTTTAAGAAACAAAATCATTGTGGGACTCCCCAGTCTAAGGAAATTCTGAATTCAAAAGAGCAAACCTCTCAAAGTACGTTTAGCGTTCACATTTTCACTGCTGCTAGGTTTCTTTAATGGTTATTTTATACCATTGCTCATCACTGGAAAATATGGTCTGATGTACAAGCAACAGAATATTGCTCAAAATCTCTTAAAATAAGGACTCATGTCAACATATAAGAACTTTATTACAGTACTGTAGAATCCTGAGCAAATTTTAGTCCACTTTGGAACACTCATTATTTATCCAAAGGGATGTCTGCTGCCTGACCTCAGCATGAGGGGTTCTCCTTCCAGAGAAGGTCCTCACAGCGCTTCTCCCATGGTCCTTTCAGTGTGCCGTGCCTTCACCCCCTGGATACCTCATTTTCCCTGTGTGAGACACAGAGTCACAGGGCTGCAAAGTTTGTTTTGCTCTGTTTCATTTGCTTCTTGGCTGAACAGCAGCTAGTAAGGGGTTAAGCTGAAAGCAGGAAGCCACTGCTGCCCCAGCAGAAAGATTGATTTGATCATTCTTCAGGGATTCCCTCTTGCATGAGTCACTGCTCAGACTGACTCCCCCACCAAAGGAGGCCAGGATAATGCCATTCCTCCAGAGACTACAACAGCTGAGGGCTAGCCCTGAAGACTGAAAGCTTGGGACTCATGCTTAGAAAAACATTCAGCAGACCACAGTGCATTCAGCAGACTTAGAGAAAGCTGGGGGAAAAAAGGCAAACAAGAAGTGTTCTCAAACTCCTTTCTTTATCCAATTAAGTATGTAGACTAGGAGGAATTAGACAAGCTCCAGGAGCCTGCCTCCCAGCTTGGAGACTCTGCCTGAGTAAGGACTGAAGACATGAGTTGACATAGTACAATATTTAAATTTTATACAAAAGATATATTGTCTTTACGAGCACAGTGATCTATTACTTTGATCTATTACTCTGTAATAGCTGTGTTTGGCTGCTAACTACTAGGAACGTGATTAACATTCCAAATTCAAAAACAAAAGTGTTAACAGCAGCAAAACTAATGAATGTCTCCAGCTAATCACAGAAGTTCATAACCAGCTCTCTAAGAGAAAGAGAAACTACGCTGGTGTTCCTTCTCTTGACCTACTTTCACTGACGTTCAAGAGTTGAAAGGGAAAGAAACACCCCGTGCTGATTTACAAAAGTGAAGGCTGCTAATGCTTGTTCATTTGACATTAAATACAGTGACTGTTCAAAAATCCAGCCAAAGCAGTCTGCCACTAAGGCAATGACACACTGCTCCTGTTTGCTTCCAGTGCATCGAGCTGTGTGAGGCAGCACAGCACACAAACCGTGGAAACCTTAAAAATTGCTCAACCCAGATTAGCCAGCAGCTTTGCTTTTCGTGTGTCATTTCTACTGACAAAATTATTGCAGCTCCTGAAGGTGCTACACTCTGACTCTAAGGGCTCAGCCCCTGTAGGCTATACCGCCCTGCAACTGCAACAAACCTATGGTGAGACTACTAAAACCAGGCAGGACCTTAAATTCTGTAATTGAAAGCCATACAGTTAATATCCTGCTTTTATTGTACCTAATGTAGCATAGGAATATAGGAGTAGGGAGACAGTGCTCAGATCCACGCTGTGGTACCTGCTGAGGGCAAACGGCATCACCGTCACAATCCTTTAGAATGCAATACTTAAAATTTTCCAACTCAAAAAAGGAAGAGGAAAGGAAATAAGTATTAAGGAAGGCATCCTTTAATGTGGTTTCCTTCTTGTAATGAGAGAGATCGAGGACTCCTGACATGTCACACTAACCCAGTTCTGTGCAGCAAAGGAAGTTTAAATATAAATAAAGTAGACATTAACTTTCTTCACCCCCGGGGGGAACACAGAGAGCAGAATTCAGGTTTTTTTAATTGCAATACCACCTTTTTTCCTCTCTTTTTTAGCTTTCTTAAGAAACAAAAAGCATGTTTCTGCTGAACACTGTGTGTGCTGCAGTGCTGGGGGTTCACAGGAATGTGCCAAATAGCTCTCCCCGAAAAGCCAGGGCATTACCTCTGCCCACATGCTTTTGGCAACTTAAACCTCATCGACCCAGACCTCTGTTGGGGAATTTCAGGGGAGTCTTCTGCTCTTGTCCTGAGCTTGCTGAGCCCAAAGACTTGTGTGTCTTTGCCTCCAGAGCCTGCCCTGCTCTCCCTGCCACCGTGCCCTACGGCCGAGCTGCTGTGGTGCCGGCAGGGGCAGCGGGCAGGAGGGCAGCGCGGGAACCCCGCGGACATAAAGAGTTAACCAGGAGCAGCCTCGGAGCCGGGGCAGGCGGCCTGAGGAGTGCCCAAGACTGTTTTAAGTTCGGGGTGGGGGTGGGGGGTTCAGCCGGCAGCTGAGGAATTCATAGCTTGTGCCAGCGCCAGGGAAACCCTTTCCAAAACAAGACTCAAAACTATCCTTAACAGTCTCGTTTCAGAGCCTGACTTTGCCTCCCAGCTCCACTCCACTGCCTGTTCCCGCAGGGGGCATCCACACGCACTATGCGCTGTCACCCTGTGACACCACTCCTGCAGGCACAGCCTGCCCCGGCCCAGCGCCCACTCCCTGCCGTGTTCCCTGCGGCAGCCTGGCCGGCGACTCTTCTCCAGGAGAACCAGTCCCACCACCACAGCACCGCAGGAGCAGTGCTGGGCGAGGGGGAGGTTGTGGTCAGTCCTTCCCCCCGTCCTCGAGGTAAGCCTGTCCTTCAAATGAATGTGTGTGCTCCAAGTCCTGCTCAGCCAGCACCTTGTAAATGCCGCAGGAGACACAGGTGCACACACACCACCAGCAGCACAAATTACAGAAACGTTTAAGAGGATGCACCGTATTGCAGGCTTTAGGGGGACACGTCACCAGAGATTTCGAACCCCTTTCACAGGTCCTGGCTGATACGCTCATGGTTTGCCACAATAAACAAATGCCAAAGGTTGACTTTCAATGTCTCCATTGTCTACCTGTGACTACAGTTGCCACAGAGTGAAACCTCAGCATTAGGCACGGCTCAGATCCTTTCCACAGCTTTGCCCAGTGACATGGAAAACATATTACGTGCAGAAGAAAATGTCATTACCATATTTGTGCTTTCATCATTTGACACAGATGGGGTGGGGGGGAAGGCAGATTGGAGTCTAGATTGAAAAGACATACCTGGTGCTTTCTCCACAAAGATGACTTTGGAGTCTTGCAGAAAGTTATGACCAGTCAGTACCATTTTTTTCCCTCCAGTAACAGGAAAACTGTCGGTACTTTGCTTCTCCACCAGAGGCAGTTCTTGGGCAGATCTCTGAGCTGGAGAGTTTTAAAGAAGATTAAAAAAAAAAAAAAAAGGCAACCACAAACACACAAAAAAGTAAATACTGCATTAGAAGTAACTTAATGCTTACCGTCATAAGATAAGCTGAGTTTGACAGAGAAACAAAGAAAGGTCACACGGTTTACAGGAAACATGGTTCATTGTCAAGTGCTTTGATTGTAAACAATAGTGTTAAACAGCAGTACAGATTCAAAAGACTAACAAAGAACAAGTGTTTCAAAACTCAGCTTGATATGTACTATATCAGAAGGTGTATTTTAATGGAAATTCATTTATTTTAAATCATTTTTTCTCACTCTAGCATATATGCTGTGTGTTTACAAGGCACACACGACAAGGTGATCACACGAGTCCAAAATTTGTTTCAGTCAATGTACACCCTATTGTCAATTCTGCAAACTGTCTTGCAGCAGCAGCAGCAGCAGCCATGGCCCTTGTGATCCAGCAGCAGCTCACACTTCAGAGAGTGTATTTCCAAAAGAACCTGAGTGCCAAAGCACACATGAATCCATGTAAACTGCACCTGGTATTCTTGTGGCACAAATTTTATCCCCCCTCAACTGGGACATGAAGAGAGTGCTGCTTTAAGGGATGATGTGGCATTTTATCCAGATTATATGGTTCCTTCTGGTGTCACATGCACTAAGAAATGTATGAAGTTTTTGGCACCAGCTTATTCCACATTCCGCACTGGAAATAACACTAGCACTTTTCTCTCCCGTTTTCCACTTCTTTCAGCAGGCATGTACCATGCTTTTGCTCATTACACACTCAAAGCTGCAGTTCCCTGACACAAATCCAATCAGCTTCACATTTAGTGGCTCCCTGAGCTTGGCACCTTTCCACAGACCAGTTCAGGACAGATTCAAATTGTGCCTTATCCTGCTATGTAGCAACTGAAAGCTCTCATAAACTTCTATCACAGGATGAAACCATGACTCCTCACATTTTTTGCTTTGCCCTCTAGCATGAATGGAGCTAGGGATGGTCAGGCCTTCTTCCCCATTCCCTCCGCCAGGGCTCACCCCCCATATACCTGCCAGATGTTAAATTTCCTCCCGACTCTGTCAGCATCAGAAAGATCTACTTTCTGGATGGAATTCAACAAAACCTTAAAAAAATTGATTCAGTCCATCCAGCCAATCAAGTTAGCATTGGGAGTTAGACTGAAATTCAGCTTCCACCACTCAGGCTGGAGTGTTAAGGCTACACAAAGCAGATAGGTTTTGTTTTGTATGAGGGAGGCTGATGAGGCTTACAGAGCACAAATGATACATTTATCTTTGAAGGGTGCCCCAGTGTATCTGATAAAATACAGTCTGTTCATTTAAAGAGACCCCAGTGCAGAAACATGGTTTCTGGAGGTTTTCTGAAGCTGCAGGCAGCTCGTGCCAGCGTGTCAGCTCTAGTATATTGCTAGCTCCTTATCAAAGGGGTTGGGGTTTTGTTTGCTGGTTTTTGCTTTATGATGGGGAGACAGAGTGAATAGGACACGAGAGATGTTTTCCAAAACTTCTACAGCAGTTACCTTTATGATAAGGAGTCACCAAAACAAAAGGCCCTGTCACTCCCAGGTCTACTATTAGTTTACCTGCTCTTTACTTGTAAGTATGTATTTTTCTACAGCACTCAATGCACAAAGCTACACATTTTTTCCTGAGACAGAGGTATTCTGTTCTCAATATAAACCACGTACTTTTGGAAAGCAGATTAAAGTTCACTAACTAGACAGGTAAAGCAAAACCCATGCAGAGTGTGTTGGTGTGGACAAAGACTGCGTATGGGGCATAAGTGTTAAAAACTGTTCAGAAGGTGTGTGGACATGGCAGTGCTGAGTTAACCGTGGACTCAGTGGTCTTAGACGTCTTTGTCAACATTACTGATCAAAAGATCTTCAGATAATACCCAGCAAGAGGAGGATGTTTGTAGCTACTTACAGCACTCAATGGGGTTGGAGGCTACTTGCAAGGAGAGGGTCCTGCCATTGGCTTGTGGGATATGAACCCTGAAGACCAGACGCACACGTGTGTTCTTCCGACCGATGTCTGTCTCTCCCTTGCGCAGCTCGATGTCAGAGTTTCGGAGCTTTAATATCCCAGCACAGTCGATGCTATCCAAAAGGAAACACAGGGCAATTCAATTCACTTCAAGAAGACTTCAGGAAGACATGAGTGTGCAATATCTTCCCTCTCTCCTGCATGCTCTTCTCAAAAACCTGCATCAGGCACAACCCAATGACAGGCTGAACGCAGCAGACTTTGTTTAGTCTAGTACTTGCACTCATAAGCAGCTGAGTTGGGGCAATCTGTAACAGCAGGTAGTGGCTGCTGTTAGGCACATGAAATTTAGGATGTTACCTCAGTTCCCAGAGGAAGAAAATCTAAAAGACCCTTCCTCCCCAACACATCCTGTAAGGATTGTACGTAAAGATCAACCAAAGCCCAAAGAAACGGCGACACTAGAGAAGTCAGTGGGATGCAAGAGCAGTGCAGAAACTGTTACTAACCTAGAACGCCAGGCTACTAACAATTTTACTTGTTACAGCTAACTTGGAGAAAAATCTGACATGATTTTCAATCTAGGGCGAAGTCCTGAAAATGCTTATTAATGAGCACAGCTCTCCCCGAGGTCAGTTCTACTGTCAATTTGTTTGTATTTCAATGAGTTGGAAATACTCCCAAGCTGAGCGCTGAACTGAAGCTCTGCATGAAAAAAACTAAAGTCAGAGTCCTCCCTCCACATTAGGGAAAAACGTGCTTTTCATCAGATACAACTACTACAATTTCTGACCTCACTCTCATTTTTTTTAACTTTGGTTTTCTCCTGGATGATTTATAAGTCAGGATTTTTGTCAAAGAATATTTCAACAGAAGAAGTTCCCAGAACAAAAGACGTATAAACATGTGGACTCGAAAACCCACTGCAAAAATACCTCTGCCTTGGCCATGACTACAAAGTGAACATGGCAATTTCTTCTGGGTACTGGTCTCTGGCATTTTATTACATTGAATATGCATAGTTAATTTTATTTTGCATTCAAAGAGTTTAATTCCCCCTCCAGACCTTTGAAGCTCTGTTCTGAAGCAAACTGCAAACAAGCACTATGGCAGCATGGTTTTGATCTGCATTTTTTCTAAAGTATGGTCTTCAGAATTAAGAAATGCCCTTGCTGATATGATCAAAGAAACTAACGAAGGTAATAAAGCTTCTCAAAAATTGTATATTAGCAGGTGAAGCTGTAAGAATTACAGAGTATTTGCACCCATGTCAAAATTCTATCCAAAGATCCGTAAGATATGAAAGAAACAGTGCATTTCTAAATATTGTCTCTTCTATAGCAACACTTGTAAATTAGATAAGGTAATTAATGACATACAATTCATACCTAAAAGTTCAGAGGAGAAAATGCATTTAAATTCAAGCTTGTAAAGTCATGGACATTAAAATCTGAAGTCAATAGGAACAGCTAAATGTACAAAAGTTTAAATGTGCAGATGAGCTCTGGTGTTTCACTTGAAGCAAGACCTGAACACACAAAGTGTGAGGAAAGTCCTTGGCTCCAAACTTCAATTCATTGTTAGTGCTACATGAGGTTTTAGACTACTGACATGTAAGGCTTATATATGCCAAAGCATTGTTTGTGATTCTTGAGTGAGCTGTGCTACAAGCTGGCATGCACGCTGCAAAAACATTCAGCTTGGCTTCCAAACTGTGTAACTTACCTTTAATTTAGGGAGAAAGATGAATGAAGTGGTAATAATATTCCTAGACAGCCAAAAATCTGATTCAAACTGGATAAATAAAGGGCCAGATAAATACTGCGAGGCACAAACTGGTGACATTTCCTTAACCCCAATGTAGCCCCACCAACTTACGATGGCAGCAAACAGGGCCAATAATTTTGCAGGCTTGTCATGCCTTTTAACACAATGCACTGAGAGAGGTCCTCAGGTCTTGAGTGATCACTCTAAGCCCAGCTGGCAATGCAGCTAAACATATTCTGGCTCTTCTATTTACATGAGGCACTCCAGGGCATGTTGTACATGACACTGCAAACCAGCATCTAATAACCACTATGTGCAGGAGGACTTCAGATGTCTGATACCATTTTTCACTTTGTTAAGGCATGGAGAACTGTATGAATAAAAAGGAGTGAAATAATGATTTTCCCATGGTATGTGGTTTGGTGGAGGTCAGGATTTCTTCCTTGCTTTCTGTCTTCCTACTATACACACAAAAGCGCATGCATCTATGTATAAATATGAATACATTTAAATTTATACACACACACCAAGAGCTGTACTTGCATGCAAGCACACAAATTCCTCCCAAGGCAGACACCTCAGATAAGGGTTAGGATGATTTTAATGAAGGGGGGGACAACTCAGGTAAGGGCTAAGTGGATTTGAGGGAGGGGGACAGAGAGGACAGGATTAAATAATGTGGAAGGTCTCATGTATGTCACTTACACAAAAGGCCATTGTAGCCTTTATACACCATCCTGTCACGATGTTTAGGGATGTTAACGGGCCTACAGGGCACTTAATTATCACTCAGATAACTCAGAGATCCTAAGACATCCATGCCTACTTTTCTGCATAGCACTAAGCTCAGCCCAGTTTAACAACTCAGTCTGTAAACAGCATCACCTTTGAACAAAGGTTCTCAGAGGTAACTCTTCTTAGTTCTAGAAGATTTGCTTCTAAACAAGTGCCATGAAAAATGCTAAGTTTTATTATGTGAGAAATGAGTGGTTTTATTCGTCTCAGAAAAACCACGAGGGTACTTGGAAATGCTCTCTAAGAGTTTCCTTTGACATCCAAAGATAAATTTTAATCAGCTCCGTTCCTTGTGCTAGTGCGTAGAGGAGCAACAGGTGTCATATTTAGAAACTAAATGCAGGAGCTGAGGTAGGAGATATTTACAGCTCAGTAACCGAGATACTTATTTTAAATGGCAAATAAGCACATTGGCTGAAACTCTAGAATGAAAGCAAATCAGTTGTCATAAATATTTGTGAAGTTCATTTTGCTGTTAAGCTGATTAGGGGCAATTTGTCTCAGCAAAGTTGTGAAAACCTACTATTACAGAGAAAAATTCAGGGGAAAAAAGAAAAGATAGGGAAAGGAAAACTGTGTACCAAAAAAAGAAACAAACCCCAGAGAAATTAAGTGAGGTGACCAAGAGGAAACTGCTAGGAGTCAGATATGGTGCCTTGGTCTTACATTGCTCTCATGTTGTTCTCTGGAAGAAGTGGGATTTCCAGGACTTTGGTGTTGGAAAGTATTGTTTCGTGGCTGGTGGTGGACACGGTCTTGCCGGTGATGCGGTGAACCTGGTAGAAGGCATGGGGTCGCAGCAGGCGGTCGTCTGCAGTCCCAATGAACAGCTGCAGCGTGAGCGGCTCGCTTTCTAAGTAACCGTGGAGCTGGCAAGGGAACAGAAAACGCCCACTGAGCACCGAGCACATAAACTGCTAGGAATCAATTAAATTTTTATAAGCGGGAGAGCCTAATTCAAGGAGAGAACTTGTGACAGGTGCTATGTGTTAAGTTCCCCCCTTCCATTTTTCCTGTAATGTAATATTGGTACAATAAAAAGGTGCACTCACAAAATGTCTCATTATCCTAAAGGACCTGAGGCACTTTAGATGGGCTGGGCTTTTGAGCACTCCAGATACATCCACAGAAAACTTTGCATAAATTCTGCTGCAGTGTTCAGTGAAAAACCAGTATAAACTCTATGTTTCCTCACACTACTGAGGGAGGCAAACCGATGGAGTTTGCAAGTGGAAAGGACACAGCTCATCCATCCCCATGCTTCCTGGGACATCCCTCATGCAGCAGTACTCTGCTGCTCGTGACCCATCCCCTCATTAGCTGATTTTTATGCTGGTAAATACCTCCTGGGACAGCATGGAGACAGATCACATACACATGATTAGTAGCTCACCATGTGTGTCAAATTCTTCTTATAATCGCACAAAAATCTCATTGAAGCTCTTGGGCCTGGCTTGAACCTCATCCACGTTACAGTGGCTGCTCTGATGACAACAAGAGTTATTTCTGCCACAGGCTGTGGAGGAAGCAGAGCCTGACCTCATCCACACCATCTCCTGTAGAAGCTACTCAGGGTTCCCACTGCTGTGGAGTCCGCAGACAAAGTCCCACTTGTGGCTGCCACCTGACTTTGGGAAATGAGTCTCACAAAAACAGTTATCTTGCAGGGGTTAATGGTGAAGCCTTGTCTCAAGGGAAGGGAGGATGCAGCAACTACAGGAGAGAGGAAGACTGGGAGGATGCGCTGTCCCAGGAGATGCCCTACCCTAGAGCAAACCTGCTCACTTTGTTGTAGGTTTAGGATCCTCTGTGAATGATTCAGGTGGGCTTGGGCATGAGTTATTCACCATCACTGAATATGACAGATCAAAATTTATCATAATTTGGTGAGGAGCAACACTAGTTTTATGGTACACGCAAGTTCAAAGCTATAAAAACCTGAAAGCAAGTGGTGAAACCCATATATCAAATGCTGCTTATATTTGTATTTTTTCTGTTTTCACTCTCCTTAAATCTTACAAAGCAACTTCATGTTATCTCTTTAGGGTATTTTACCATCTAATAGCAGGAATGCTATGAAAAACAAAGATCTTGAGTCACTTTTACTCCTTGAGCCCTGCAAAATTCTGGTGGGTGCTAACAGGCCCAAAGCCCCCCTCCACTACCAGCCATGCTGAATGGCAACAGCAATTCACAGTGGCAAAGTTTCAGGTACCACAGTGACCAATGCATGAGCAAGGAAGGACGATGAACCCAGACACATCTTCCATCACTAATCGGGCATACAGTAAATTTTTCACCCCACACTTGGATCAGAAAAGCCAAGAGGGGAACAGAAGCATTTCTGTTTGTTTGATTTGGTGTGGCAATTTTTATAACCTTAACTAAGGCATGTGGATGCTGGAAGGATGCAGGGTTAGGAGGAGGACAAGGCTTATTTCCAGCACTACACTATTTTATCAGCTCTGCATTCCTGAGACACCACACGAAGGCAGCTCAGAGCCAGGGGGTTGTGACATGATATGATACAATATGATACGATACGATACGGGGGTTCCATACCAGGATTGTCAAACTTAAAACACATTAGTGACTGTTTGAAAATCTGCAGTATCAGCAAAACAATGAAAAGAAAAAAGCAGAGCCATGCCTGTACACTGCCTTAAGCAGGGTGCCATGGGCTACAAACCCCCCTCCAGCTCCACAGGAAATGTCCACTCCTATGGCCCCTGACACACACATCAGCACTGAGGAATTTCTGGGATCAGAGGGATTTCTGGCTTTTTTCCCTCAGAAACAGGCATGCAGCCTGAGCTGCAGGTGGACGGTCGCAGGTGTGCTCCTGCTACAGCCAGAGGCCAAGGGAAGCCACTGTCCTACTCATCACCACCCCGTCCCCCACGCGACAGCCCTGGCTGCTCGTTAATTCCAATGGTGTGTGTGAGCAGGGCTGGCGGAGTGACCTGGATTTGTCCCAGGCTGATCTTCCCCGCCTCACCATTTCCAGAGCCTCAGCAGCAAAGCTTAGGTAACGGAGGAGACACAAGGTATCCCGGGGTATTTTTGGTCAAGACCAGCACGCGGGTTTGCAGGGGGAAAAGTAAGACAGTGTGACATGCCAGGCAAATAAATTTCTATGCATTGCCACCGGTCACTTCTCCAAGTCGTCATGGAGGATGCTTTTTATGGAGAGTGTAAAATTAAAACAAACACATATTGAATTACAAGGCCACTTAAAATGTAAAAATAGACTAGCGAGTAACTCAAACCTCAATTCAGCAAAAGCAAAATCGCACACCAAGGTACCCATATGTTTTACTGAATGCGGGCAAAGAGGACCAAAAATGTTGGTCTTGCATTGGGTTCTGCTATTTCAGGCTTTATCTTTAAATCTGAACTTGGCTGCTGCCGTACCTTGTAACCTCCTGCTGAGTCTCAGCTTGTGCTTTTCCCACAGGTTTCCTACCAGGAGGCAATCAAACACCCATAGTCCTCAGCTTTGCACACCTGCCTTCCCCTGAAAAGTGTTCACATGCTGGGAAAATAAATAATAAGATCTCAGATGCATGTTTTGCATTGTTTTTTAAGGTTTGTGATCTTCAACCTAAATTTATGTTTGCTTTTTTAAAAAGGCCTGTCCTAGAGCCATGCCATACTTTGCTTTGGATCCATTACCCAAGTTACTTACTCCCTGTCTTAGAAAGTGCCAGAAACATCCAGAAAGACTCATAATTGCTACATGGTTGATTTTGCTGCCCTCAAAATAAGAAAACCTCACACTCACATCACTGTAAGTTTTATGTCATATTATGTGTTAAAAGGCATCTGATCTCCAATTTGTATTTCCCTTTGAGCTTTACCCATTGCATCACATTATGTACTTTTATATTATGTCACATAATCATGTATGCCAACAGAAGCAATAAAAGAAAGCGATGCAAGGATTAACATTTAAAGGGGCACATACTGTGAATGACTTATTTTAGATTCTGCACCCAGTGCATGATTTCCGTGACAGACAGTGTTGAGCCTTGGGAGTTTCCAGTATGCTGCAGATGTCTGGAGAATGGGCAAGATCCTGCTTACTGTCAGCTGGGTGCAATAAGAATATTCCATAGTTCCCTCAAAACATGGGAGAGTGATATTGTATGTTCAACAGTGAGGAGCAGTGGCAGTAAAGGCAGAGTTGTGGTACCTTAGGCTGCTAGATTTGCCAGCAGTCAAAGGGAATATTGAACAAGATCAATGCAAAATGGGATGGGAAAAAAGGGTGACTGAGCATTTTTCTTGGTGAGGAAAGATCTCTCATGTTCATATCCATGCATATTTTCCATGTATGCTCTGGGGTACTGTACTCGGTGGAAGAGCGATTCAGTTTCCTGGCGTGCAACATGGGATGCATGCGTCAGACACCCTATTTTTATCTTTTTCTCTGTGTAACACAGTCCAAAGCTCTTAATAACTCAGCGGCTGAGTATGGGTGACAAAGGTGCTCTCAGCTACGGCATTTGTAATAAAGGATGTGTCTTTCCTACCAAGCATGCTTTGCTTGGCAATACATAGATCCAAGTGGAAAGAGGTGTACTTTCCCCTGCTGTGAAAACTGTAAAAGGAATTAGCTGCAGAAGACGACCAGGAGCACAATGTTTCTGAATGAGTTTCCCTTCCCAAATAAAGGCAGTGATACAGCAGTCACCTGGTTTGGTACAAAGGAAAGATGCAGGAAAAACTTAAGTATGCAGACAAGAACTGTGTGGCCATGTGTGTTTGGTTTTGAAAAGAAAGTAGGTCATATTCTCGTGTTCTGACCGACCACTGACTACTCTGTTCTTTTCCTCTTTGAGCAACACTGTTAAAAATACTTGATCTCATATGATATTTTCATTTTTATTGTCTGAAGCTGCTAAGATCAAAATCAGACTTAATTGCAGGCCTATTACACACTCCTCTAATTCTATCAAAAGCGATGCAGTCACTGGCAATTAACACCAGAAAAGGCCCGATCACAGCTAAGCTCTTCATCACCTTACGTCGTCTTATGCAAGAGTGAGGGAAAAGGCTGCACCGGCTGAGCCACCGCATCCAGCCTTCCCTGGGATTCCTACACCTCTCCGTCATCGCTTTCCCAGCACCATCTCCCGCCAACACATCTTGATTCTCACCAGTAGGCTGCTGCTCATCTCAGTGCAGGGTGCCAAAGCAAACCCCAGCCTTTCCCTGGGAGAGGGAAAGAGGAGATGCACTTGTGTGCTGGGGCTGGATGTTTTCACGTGTCCAGGTGCCACAGCACTGAACACCAGGAATCTTCCTGCAGTGGCCAGCAAAGTGTGAGGCAAATAGGGCTGTCACCCCTCACAGCCATGAGCCGACTGCAAAATACTATCTGATTCAGTCCTACAGCTATGATGACCTCAGGTTTATCACAGACGTGAGCGTACTGAGGCTGCCTGGATTCCAAAGGTGTGCCTGGGACACATCTATTAAATCTGCCAATTGGAATTGAACAGATTTGGAAAATGATGAGCAGAGGGAGATGAGGTGTTTCGAATATAAGCACTAGGAAAAAAAAAGCAAAACCTCACCAAGCCTTGCTACAGTTACTAAATTTTGAGGAAATTTTGCAAACGTCACATCCAATAACTCAAACGCTATTTCAGCTTCAGTGGTTATTCTACAGTCTGTGAGGAAAACTTCTATTATTTAAGCCACGGCATTTATTTTAAGAAACGCAGTTGAAATATTCTGCATGTTCCCCTTCCAAGTGCTTTATGCTTTTGGCATGCCCAAGCATCTGTTGAAATGCTCAGAAAGCTACCTGTCATAACAAGGAGCCCTCTGTCTGGAGAGGCTCCTGGAGGCCACTGAAAGAATGGTCCTGTTCTCACGGGACACACCAGCTGGGTACACCCCGTGCACCACCCATGACATCAGTCAGGAAGAAAGGGAGCTACACTGTGTAATAGCTTTCAAGTGTACTTGCTGGAAGTTTGGGGAAAGGACTGCAAGAACCCCACAGTGGTGCATTCCTCCAGACCCAGACTCTTTTGCAAATATATTAAATGAACACTGGGGTATAATTTAGGGCTTAGCCTGTCCCAATGCATTAAAGGCTGAGCTCCCACTAATAACAAAGCAGGACATGACCAGGGACTTAGTATTCACTCTCAAAACTAGTCAGCAGCTTGTGCTTGAGACTCTTGAGGCCCGTAGGGGCTGCCTCCTTAATGATAATGATGTGCCAAAAAATGCCACTGGGAACATCCATATCAGCAATACCTCTTGCGTATGTGCCTGTTTCTGTATGTTTGGTATGTAATGAAGACAGTAAGTAAATACATCCATTTATGCCTCTAAAAATATTCAGAACAATAACTACGTTTTCTTACCTGACCATGTAACTGATGACCACACTGCTTGCAGCAGGTACCACAGTGCTTATGCTCAACAGTGCCTTACACATCCATCTGCCCCATTTGCATTCCCAGAGCTGTTCAAGGAATACCCGAGTCAGTCTGGTCAGAATCATTGGGGAGACTAACAATCTACTCTGGTATAAGGGGTCTTCTTTCCCGTTTATTCCCATCAATGTTTTGGAAAGTAATTGAAATGCTTTCCAAAGAGGCTAAACAGAATAAAATCTATAAAATAGTGACATTTTAAAGTTAAGACAAGTGCTGCTTGTCTCTTTAAGCTAGAGCTTCGGGGCTACACACCAAATAGCTTTATTGCTAACTTTCTCAAGCAGGTTTTTTTTGTTGTTTTTTTTTTTTTTTTTTTTTTTTTTTGCAGGAACTGCACATGATGGACAATAAAATGAAACGAATTGTCACATTTTAAAAGTGTACCTAATATACAGCCTCAATAAAATACCATCAGTGGGTGCTCAGTGTCCTGATTTTTTAAAACCAAATCAAAGACCAAGCTGTTTAAACTACAAAGAAAGTGCACAAACATTTTGGGTATTGATTTCAGCTGTTAGCACTGAGCATGCATTAAAATAGTGTCATCAATCCGATTTTCAAGCAAAAGAATTTACTTTCAGCTCCCACGTAGAAGCAGTGGAAGACGTAAGCCGCTGCATCATGGGTTTGAACGGCAGGAGGGAAAAGCTGATCTTGCGGGCAGTGACTGTCATGTGAAGCGCAGGCACCGAGGCTGAGGTCAGGAGATCAGGGCATCTATTCTGGTGTGCGCTGCAGAGATCCTGCCCGACCTTCGCCTGGGCAGCCACCGAGCCGCCCTGCCCCATGCCCCCGGCTGAAAATGCCCGGGGACCTGCTGCTGAAGGCTCAGGGAGCCAGCAACCTGCGCCTCTGGGAAAAAGTCAGGAAAAGACTGCCCCTTTCATTGCAAAATTCCCTATACTTAGTCTGACCTGGTTTGGCCCTGAACTCTTTTGCTGGGGGAGGTCTGAGAAAAAAAACACACCTCAGACGCCCTGAGGCAGGGGAACTGTAGCATCTCTCCTCTCAATCTCCTCTCCCAAACCCCAGGTGCCATGGGAACTGGTTTATGGAACTCCCCTCGACTCCTCTGCTCCAGAGGGAAGCTGGGCAGTCCTCCTGGAGATCAGAGGTGTACTGCATGCTGAAGGGCAGCAGCAGGGCACGAGCAGGCAGCTGTTCCCTGAGCTACAAAGCATGAGCCAGGCAGGGGCTGGCAGCCCCCACTCTGGGGATTCAGGTCCCCACAGCACAAGGAGCAAGCAGCCCTGGCAGTGCCAACGAGGCAGACAGGCAGCATCAACAGAGCACTGACAAACCACTGAGGCACGTGTCTTGCTCCGTGTGCTGCAGAATCCCTGTCTCTTTCCAGCTGTTTCTCTCCACCTTCAAGATCACACTCTGCAGGTATACACGTTTCAGTCACTGCCGTACCACCCACGTGCCCCTTGTTCTCTTTCCAGATCTCTAGACACAGGCTTCCATGTACCTAGGACTGAGCAAGGCACACCATCCCGACCAGGATGACCAGGAAAATCTTCCCTTTGCCAGCAACCAGGCAAGCAATACCTGGTGCTGGTTTTTGGATGAGGTGCACAGCCCAGCTCCAGACTCTTTGTCAATGAGTATTCAGGTGCTAAATTTGGTCCGCTTGGACACTACTGTGAGAGCACAAGCCAAAAAAAGAGGAGCATCTTATTCAAAACAGCAGAGCCAGACAGACTTCAGAATGTAAAAATAAAACACAGCAAAACAGAACAGCCCCTCAAAAAACTAGCCAAACAGAAAATAAACCACTTCCTTAGGAGCTGAGGTGACCCTCTGGCTGTGACAAATTTTGCTGTACTTCATCTGATGCAGTTAAGCAAAAAAAGTGAATAAATTATGCTCTGCGCAATGAAACACGTTACTACCTCATAGGCCTTCACTTACTTAAAATAAAATTGTAACAGGAATTCCTACAGATTTTTGTGCTACTTTCAGGATTTATTTTTTCTTTCTGAAAGTGATTTTCCTTGGATTCACTCAAACTGTTTTAAGATCCAAATGTAGTCAGAGCTGGTCCACAAATAAAAATAAGATGGCTTGCTCCTGCAAAGGGCCAACCCTGGGCCAAGGACTAGAGCTGGATGGGAGAACAGTGAATGGAAACAGCAGGAGTGTGTTTTATGTGGCACTTTCTAGTGCTGCCACTTGGACCTTAACTCAACAGAGCAGCAAAAGAGCAGCTGTTCACATCATGATGAATAAAGATCTATATAAAACTTCCAGCTGCAAATACGCTGAGGAATTATTAATCTTAATGTAATAGAGATGCTGTACACTCAGTCACTGGCTCACAAGTAATTTCAGACTTTATCCAGGGAAAAACAGCCTTCGTGGCTGCTGGCTCTCAGCACAGCCATGAAATCTCCTTGTCTAAACAGCCGCAAGACAGTGCTCCCTACTTCTAGGAAGGATTTTCCTCCTCAAAAATACACATACCTAAAAACCAACCCATGTCACACTTCTCCTAAAACTATTAGGCTCATAAAAGGGATGCCCATCAGGAGTTACTAACAATGAATTTGTAAGTCCTGGGCACCTTATTCACTGGGACACTGAGAAATCATTACTGCTCTCATGACATCTTCTACCACAAGAACAAAGAAATGTTCTTCCCGTAATCCTTGCTGCCTCATCATGCTCCAAGGATTATAAATCCAGGTCTGAGGGCAAGTCCAACACAACAGTGCCCTCCCTGAAACTACCCAACCCCTCACTCTACTGAGTTTCTACTCAAAACATTTGCCCTCAGCATCCATCATGGCTTTCAGTTTGGACAGTCATACGCATGGCCACGCACGAGTTAAAAATAAATTGTCACAGGAGCCCTGTAGAAGGAATTTATTACATGTTCTTAGGCAGATACCCTGGACAAGCTCCTGCTTGTGAGCCTGCCTGTCGCCGTGCTGCTGACGCACCGCTCGCTCCCAGCACGCTCCCGTTTGTGGTGAGCACAGGCTGGCCGGGATCCTGGGGCGTGTGTCAGGTGCCGTCAGAGCGATGCCCTTCACCAGTGCCCGTCCCAGCCAGGCTGCAGCCGCACTGCCAGCATCCCTCGGTGACTCCGCCGATCCGAGACACACCCTCAGTGCCAGATTTTAACTCGGTGGCTCACGAGTGCTTCAGCACCCGCATGACTTTGAATTCTCACCCTTGCGAGCTTGAGGACAATGGGGCACCCGTCTTCCCACAGGAGTTACCTGACTAAGGGCCAACACTTTTGAGGTGCACGATGAACACTGGCTCCTATGGGACAGGGACAACACAGTTTCAGGCATAAAACTTCTGGAGTTCCGAGACACCAGTGAGACAGTATTAGACTAAAAATGGCTGCCTTTCTCCTCAATCTTCACTTCTATCCAAATGACATTTATTTAAACTGCTACTGAAGACAGAAAGCTGGGGCTATGTTTAAAGGCTTTATCTCTGTAAATATTTGGAGAGCTATAAATACTGAGCCATATTCATAATACGAATATTGCACTTACTGTTCTGTTGCCATGAAAATTACTACAGATATACTTCCAATTCTTAATTTCTCTGATTTGCCAAGTAGTCGTTTGAAAAGACCACAAGAAATCTTATGTGAGACATTTTGCTATTTAATTAGCCACTGGAGTCAACAGCCACAGCACAGAGCAGGAACTGAAAACCCAGTGGTGGAGGCAGACAAAGCATGTAGTGCACTAACATGGTATACAGCTGTATGCCCCAAGTGAGACTTATTATAATCAGACAGTCCATGAATCAAGCCCTGACTGCTTTCTGTGTTTGGGGAAAGGAGGGAGCGGGAAGGGAGGCTGGCTGAAGGTCTGAAATAAACCTTGCTTCTTCTGAAAGTCACATGAATACTGATGGCTTCCAAATTTCACAGTACTTCTGTCCATTTTTGGCTGGGTTTTTTTTTTTTAATGTAGGAATGAATTAAAAGAAGGAAAGCATTTCAAGGCATTTTAGGAAAGTACAGAGCAAGGATGTCTTAGTAGATGAAGGAGCAGTGAGCTGGACATGGAGCAACTGAGTTCCTATCTCCACCACTGCCAGAGAGTTTTCGCTTTATCAGAGATCATGACTTGATTAGAGCAGAAAAAAAAATTCGTAACAACTTTTTACCTATTTCCAGACTTCTTTGTTTAATCACTCTGTGCTTCAGCCTCCTCACAAAAAAAAAGCCAGTAGCCATGGTGCCAGGAGGCCAGATAACCCTTTCTTCACTATGAAAATGCAGCACTAACAACCCCCTGGTTCCAATCCTTGCACAATTTACAGCCATGTTCCTTGGGGAATAAAGCAGATTAAGGCAACCCCACTGCTCTTTGGAGTCAGAGAAGTGCCATCTGCATGTGTATGTTCCTTAAGACAGGCTCTGCTTCTGTTGCTTCAAACCTAAAGAAGTGTTGTTGTCACATGCACAAGATTAATAAAAATTCTCTTTGTGACTCCTGTCTCAGAGCAGAAAGGGGCAGTGGCTCTGTCAGGTCACTTTACACTTCTGGTCCTACTCTACTTCCCCAAACCACCTTTGATCCACCGGGTGCTACAGCTCTGATTATGCAGCAGTTTTATCTGAGGGCATGTCTTCCATGGAAAGCATCCAAATGCAGCAATAAAAATAGGTCAGGTATATCTTATAGTTCAGATTCAAGGTTTTGACCTCCAGAACAGTCTGATTAAACTATGAGAAATCTAGAGAGATTGGATTCCACACTATAAGTTTGCTTGAGGGTGATGCCATTGGTTGATGTCACTTCTTTTTTTAACAAAAAACCCTCCAAAACCCAAAAGGATGGAACAGACAAGACTCAGACCAATGAGCATAACATGAGGTGCTCTGCCACAAGGGCTACAAGGAACTGAAAGGTTTGAGATATCCAACTGCAAGAAAATAAAATAAGCATGAAAGACTCCTAACTAAACTTTCTCAACATACAGGGACTATTTTCAATCAATCATTCTAAATATTGTCACGTTGAGTAACATTATTTAGCAACAGCTGTTGCACTAGAATTTCTGACTTGAATACTGACAAGCTAACACCACAACCCTGCTTAAAGCCAGTAAGACAGCCAAGTAAAATGTTGCAAATATTAATAGCAAAACTTGCCAATAAACGCCTCATAGAGTAGCTTATCTGCTGCTGCCAATGGATGACACCCTGCTGCAGTCAGTGGAGCAGGATGACAGCACATGATTGGGAACTGAGGAGGATGCTGAGGGTAACAATTTCTCCTTTGAAGGGAGGTATGACGAGGAGGTGATGGTGACCAGAACCTGTGTTTTTACACCCAAGACTGTGTCTCTATCAACCTGATGACTTCAAATATGAGGCTCTAGTATGGGTCAAATTCCAAACCAGAGATAGAAATGCCAAGGTCTTAAAAGGCACTGCTCCTCCCAGCCATACTTAAGCCTTACCTGGGTATCCAACCTAAGAAGTACATCTCAGTCTTGGCAAACTGGTAAGACCTTAAAGCTTGCTGAGCACAGTTAGAAACAATTGTACACAACACATCCAGTCAAAAGAAAAAGGGAAAAGCCTGGTGATTCATGCCATCTAACTTTTAACACATACAGGCTGGACAACAACAGGGTCTAGTCACCTTGGCTGCCATCACAGCCAGCAAAACGAGACAGGCACTCTGAAGGTATGACTTACCCAAGCAGCCTCAGATGTTCACATCAGAATAAAATTAATAGCTCACTAAACTCTACACTGACGAGCCTTCCCCTGATTACAGAGAGAAACCAAGGCAATTAGCTCAGCAGCAGACATGTAATGAAACCTAAAATGTGGGCTTGCCCCTGCCACCTGCCCAGGCCACAGCTCAAAGCATGAGTGTCCCACAGGCCCGGGGCAGTGCTGTGAGGCACACGCTGCACTCCACCTGGAGAGACACGGAGCAGAGCTCTTGGGAGAAGGCCCCTGCAGAGGCAGAGCCCACTACAGACACAGTGCTCTGCACTTCACCATCAGGTGTTTCATTTGGGGCAGCCGCCCACAGCTTTCCATAGCAGGGGTACAAGACCATTGCCTTGGACAGTGGTGCTTTGCAGCCCTTTCCTCTCCCAGAGGAAAAGATCAAAGTCAGCTCCACCACAGCTGAAATTCAGCGCTTTGGCTTCTCCACCCTGACTTTGGGGGCCTGCTTTACCCTGGTCCTGGAGTCAGCCTCACCACAGGCTGGGCTCAAGGTGGTCCTGGCTGAAAGACAGACACTTGACCATCTCCCTCCGCAGCCTCCCTCCCTGTGCCTGTGATGGGACTGCTCACCCCTCCCGCCCTTCCTCGGCAGGGCATCACAAAGGAGCAGCTCATTTTCCTGCAAAGGCTGCAGCAAGCCCCCTAGTCCCAGCAGTGCTCCTCACCTCTGCTGTGGAGCACACAGGAAATTCTGGAGCACCATCACATGCAGTTTCAATGGCCTTGCTGTTGACATTGTTTCAAAACTGGATGGCATGCTAAAATAATAATAAAAATAGAATCCTGAGCACAGTTCCTGCTAATGACCACTTTTTACGTTCAATTCAAACATCTATTACACACTTTTTCCTACTACAAAAAGGGAAAAGAGAATAATAATTGGAGAATATAATAATAATTGGAGAACCCAAGGGCCAAATTTCATCATATTTTTCTTTATTTTTACTCAAACTGGAGGAAGAAGAATGCTTTTACTCACCAGACCATATTCCTACAAACATCTACTACTATAGATAGGCTTCCAGGTTAATGCTGCCCTGTGATTAGAGCAACTACCCCTGTCAAATCTATCTGAACTAATAGCTTCAGGGATTTCATATAGGACAGCACAACTGCAGAGCCATAGCCCAGCTCCAGTATTTTCACTACACTGCCTTGCTCTTTGCAAAGCCTCTCCAACCTGCTTCCATCTCAACTGGGGCTCTTGCAGCCAGCAGTGGGGCCATGTCAGTTCACATATTTTAAAGTTTTCCTCACAACCATGAGGGATTAGAAAATAAGGTTTTGATGCATTCAGGACATGTGCTTGAGACTGCTTGTGTAGCTAGATGCTAGCACATGTGCCTGCAAGTTGTGGTCTAAATTTGTTTGTCCCTGGAAGCTCAAGTTTGCAGCTGTGGGTGGAGTTTGTGTACAATTCTATAACTGCATGCCAGTCTGTGGTCAATAACACTCTATAGCCCATATTCAGTAACAATATTTGAGTCTATATTGAAGAACATTATATTATTGCAGAATAAGATCTACAGCACATAAGGCCCACATAATGAAAACAATGTCACTTCAAAAGAGGTGGTTGAAAATTAATTTGAAACCCATTTAGAAAATTATTTCAGGATTATTAAGGATTGATTAAAAAATGCCATCTAGAATTTTTTATTTTTTGCAGCTGTATATTCTGCACAATTTTATGAGTTCTGCACCTATGGGAGATATTTACATATTTTATGTAGCTTTTTTTTATTCTAATATGACAGGACCTATCTAAAAATTCTTATACATATAAACAAGACTGATCCATGCTGTGTTGCAACAAGATTAAATACTCTTCACTGAAGAGGAGGTGCTACAATATCTTAATACAGAGCTCTGCAAGAGAACACAGGATTTTTTGAGGGTTTTGCCTTTTTTTCAACAAGTTGTATCTTCTGTGGACTTGTCCAAAATGAAAAACCAAACTGACCCATACCAGTTACACTTCTTTAGGACTTCACAACTTTCAGACATGCTATTCCTCTTCAAGTCAGTAAGAGTTTTATAGCTAAATCTAACCCTGCATGCTTTGCCAATTTTCTCTGGTGATTTTGTCCTAGAAATGCAGACACTTGGTACATATATACCAGTGAGACTGTATTAAAAGCCACAGCAGGTAGAAAATAACACAGCCCAGGGAAGTTTTGTTTTTGACTCTCCTCATACTCAAAGCTATGCACAAAGCACAATGAGGCACAGTAAATAAAGACATTTCACACAGACAAGCACGAAAATCTTCCAAAACAAAGAAAATTAAATTATCTTTCAACTAAAGAACACACTGCCATGAAAGACTAAATGAGCAGTTCTAATTAAAACCATGCTGTGAATCTCCTACTTTCCACCACAAAAAAAAATCAGCTAGTATTTGTGCATGTACAGCCACCCTCCAAAACCAGTCAAGCAGCTTTCCAGCCAAACAATGCAAGACACAGCATCTCATAGCTGCGAAACATATTGAAATTATTTCCATAGCAATCATAACAACAACATGTCAGGCCAGGATATGCAGGGAAGCGGGGGCAGCAGGAGCTCAGCCCCTCACCAGCCCCGGTGCTGCCTGCTGTCCCCGGGACGCTGCTGGGACCACCCGCGCAGCATCCACCCCGTGCCTCACATCCATCCCCTTGCCCCATGGCTGCATCCAGTGCCCTGCTGCCCTGTGCGCTGGTGCTCGCCTTGGCAATGGTCGGTCTCATCCGAAAGAGGCACTCGCATCCCTTCTCTGCCCGTGCTCAGCGCAAAGCGTTACATCCCAGGACGCGCATGCAGCAGAGCCAAGGCGCTGCTAGTCCTGGCCGCTGGCGAGCACAGGCAGCACCGTGCAAGCCCTGCTCAAGCTTCTTCATCCGGACATGTCCCAACCATCTCAGGCTCAGGTGTCTCTGCTTGCAGTGCTAAACCAAGCAGCTGCCTCAGGTGAGAATGCTAAGAGGGGGATGAACGCCCGGGACTAACCCTGTATGCGTGAGCTGCACCCGGGCTTCATGCACAGCGCATCTCTGAACAGCTCTCCAGAAACAAAACACGATCTCCCTCCCACCCCGCTCCCTTCTAGCTATTTATCTGTTTGTGCAGTCCCAATGTGCTGCGGGCTTCCTGAAGGCGAGCCACTGTCCTTCCATGGGCAGAGAGCCGAGGGGACAGGAATGTGAGGCTTATTAAGCACAGCAAGTATGGGCATCCATGTGCTGCGCGGAACATGCATGACATGCTGGTACTGCTGTTTTCATGCCGGCACAGGGACAGCAAACAGCTAAATACAATAGACTTCACTGAACAGTCTAAATTACAGACTTAGATGACATGAAGAAAGGTACAGTTTGCCCAAAGACAGAGGGAAGTAATGGGAGGATTTTGGACAGTGATGGAAAGCTTGCTCCAGTATAATCACGCCTGACTTGCTATCAAGACATCCAGTAAAAGCTTCAGAAACTTCATGGCCATTAGATGTGGACAGGCACAATGGTGGCAGAACAAAAACAAGATGCAGTCATCCTAAGGGATCACAAAATCAAAGGGACTGGAGATAGAGGGAAACAAGGATCCAGTTAGCAGCATTCACCAGAAAACCATCAGAAGGAAGCAGCAATATACAGGGAACCTGCAACTGATGCCCAAAAAGCATCAGATTTTTAAGAGGGAAAACTTAGTAGGTCTCCTGAAAAGCCGCAAAGAGGCCTGCAAGAACAGAATGCAGCTACTGCAACTTGCTCCCCTTTATCATGCTATTTTTGGGCAGCTGGCAGCCCCACACACTCACACCTGACACCTAATCTCTTTTAACACCCGTGGCAAGGCAGCAAAAAATGTCTTACACCACATTTTGCAGCCAAGTAACCTGAGTGACAATACATTGCACAATTAATTGCCAGTTATCAATGTATTCTTGCTTGGTAGAAAACTTAAGCACATATTCAACATTTAATCCCACTTTATGAAAGTTTAAGGATGTATTTAAGTGCTCGGTTTCAGTGTAACAGATCACTTTGCTCCATCTCTTTTACAGCTCTTCCCCCTCTCATTACACAGAACTGGACCAGCAGTATTTCTACGTGAGTGGGATTGCAAGTGGTGAGGGAGCAGTTCTCTTTCTCGTGAGGACTATGGGTTTTCACCAGGATTCACATTTGGCTGTAACACCAGGTTATCAGTGTCCCAAAGAGCAAAATTCATTGAGGGAGACTCCAGAGTCTGTAACTCCCCAAAATGTACCCACACTGTGCCTGCAAGTGCTGTTTACTGCATTTGAAACCTAGGCAGCAGACTTTTAAATCCCAGTGTGCATAACGTCTGCATGCAAACCAAAAGCAGGAGTTCCTCTGCTTTATTGGGTATTGAAACATTGAAAACAGGTGTTTAAAAACTGCATTACAAATCTGTCTGCAACCTATATTATTTTTACCATGTGTAAGTAAATTGATCACTAGCATGTTTCAACTGTTTCAGTGAAAATATGCAACTCCTGCTAAATTATTTCTTAAACATGTGGAGGGAGGAGAAAGTTTATTTGATTTCACTGCACTGACATGCAACAAATTTTACTTCTGTGTATGTATACAGCAGATGCTGTAATGGATCATTCCCTTTCATGGCACGTATCAAAGAAGATCTTGAGCTATTCTTCACAAGGGAAGAAATTATAAACCCCTGCTCATAATGGAAGATGCAATGTACTTTGAGAGAGCAACTGAGTAATTTGACACCATATTTTCCACTGATTCAGGCTGTTAGTTGAAATAATGACTAATTAAAATGGAAAATCTGTATTATAACCATATATACTGATATTCCAGATCACAAGGTGTGTTACAGATGTAATTTTTTACTCTTCTTACATATAAAAATTAGAAAGTACAAAATCAGAAATTCCAGTGGAGCTAGGTTGGTGTGAAAAGGACCTGAAAAATGAACTTGCCCCCAGTATATCTTCATACAGAATGCAGGCAATATGATTTTCATGATACATGTTTTATGTAATTTGGAGTACCAAGAAAAAAAAATCATTTGCCCTGAGATATTACTTTTAGGAATAGAGGACAGATGTCTAGTTCCCCAAGCAGACTTGTAAAAAATTAATCGCCTGCCTCATGGAGGTTAGCAGTATTTGGCAGGTAGGTTAGCTCAGCTCATAATGAAGCATCTGGCTTCTGGTAAAGCTGCATTTTAATTTTAACTGTGTTTCATTTCAGATTTCGGGTGCATGTTAACGTGCAATAATCTGGCAAGTCTGGAGCAGATTTGCTGATTGGTAACTTTGGCGTAGGTCTTTTAAAATGCAACCAAAACTAAGTCAAGTGACAACTGTGGTTCATGCCCAGACCACAGCCTCACATATCACCTGAACCTCCCTGAAAGCTATTTTAAATCCAGTTGTCAACACCTCACCCATCCAGTCTTATTTTCTCAAAAATGGCTAAACTAAGAATCAGCAAACCCCTACGCATGTGCTTGAACTAAGCAGGCTAAGATGTCTGACTTCAGGAGTGCCCCAATACTGCTTTGAATGTAATTTGGTTTGAGTCTGGGGTTTTGTTGGGTTTTTTAATTGAGGCCTGGTAATTTCAGACAAGCAAAAGATCTACCCATGTTGTATTTTTCCTTAGAAAAGTGGGTAACCATTTCTAGCACTACTGGTAGCTTCTTCTGGCTAACCAGAAGTATCTGCAACTTTGTCTCTTCCTTCTGATTCTGTGACAGAGCAAGGGCCATGGAGTGATGCAATATTAAGCACAGGACAAAAAGGATTGAAAGGGCAAGAAGAACTATCACACTAACAGTCAAGGATGAGTCCTGATTCCTCCCTGAAAAGTAGTAGTACACATTTTAGAGGTATGCCTCCAAAATTATGATGAATCACCCTTTTAGAAAACATGCAGAAAAAACCCTTTGTCCACAATGAAAGCAGTTCGCCAAGTTAAAAGGATGCAGCACAAGGCCTGAGGAAAAGTAAATGAGGAATCAGAGAGGACTACTACATTTATTGTCTGCCTTTCTTGACCTTGCAGAGACTTCTATCACACTGGTTGTAGACACTCGGTGCATGTGCCACTGGTCACCAAAACCAGCCTGACAAGGGAAGCAGAAAGGATGGCTCTGTGAGCAGTGCTGGAGATAAACACGACTGCTCTGCTTCCTCCCTAATCTAGAAGGTCTTTGCCTTATCAGCTGACACCAGAGGACAGCTAGAAGATACCCCACACAGTGACAGCAATGCCACTGACTCCCTTGTTGCAAAGAAGAAGGCAGAAGGGAAACCAGAAGAGGCCAGTGAAAAGGAAAATCAGGAGCTGATACCATCACCGCCTTTCCCAAGGGAATTGAGACAGCACCAGTGGAGGAGGGGGTTTGCTTTCCATCCTCTCCTCCCTCAAGGCCACAACCAACTTCTGCTTTGCTGCAGCCACTGAGTCCAAACTGAAGGCAAACCTAGGGCTAAAGCCTTCGGGCTGGAAGGCCAGATTGAATATCTCAGCGTCCTAACAGCCGGAATATGTACGGCGGTGTCCATCATGCTGAGCGTGGGCGAGGTATCATTTTTAACAGAGAGCAGAGTGCATCCCCCAAGCACTGGCTGATGGAAGCTTCGTTTTTCATTTGGAAAGGGCCGTTGCACCAAGCAGCAGAGGCCTGGCCCCAGGATGGCTCATAAATCAGAAGTGAAGTTGCATTTTCAGGGTCATGGAATCTCTGGCTGACAGCAGCACACTTTCCAGGATGGCTCCCTTCTGGACTTACCCCTCCTCAGGGAGGCCACAAGCTAATGATACAGCTGTGCTTGTGGAGCTACTCTGTGGGACCAACTTCATGTGAAACCCAAAAATGAGAAACTCCCTCCTTCCCAAAATACACTCTCCTAACAAAAAAAAACCCCAAAAACAACAAAACAAACAAAAAAAAGGTGATGAAAAGCTTTCAATGGGCTTTCTTCCATTTGCTGGATTTATAGAAGCAATAGCAGCCTTAAAACATCTGCCAAATCATTCTGCTTTTCAGTTTTGATTATCTGTCTGCTAGTTTGAGGTTTAGCTTTAACTATACAGATGCAAGAAGTGAGAAAGCCATTCAGCTCAGATTTATTCTTAAGAAGTACCGGCTGTCTAAAGCAAGGCTATAAAGTGTAGGCTCCCTGTCTGGTTAGTTGTGTGATTGCACGGCTTTGTGCTATTAATTGCAACCTGGCTAACAGGTGCTTGCCAATGTCTTTATATGCCCACCATAAGGAAGGATTATATTTCCATCTGAACAAAAGGGTGATGCTGCCTTCTAAAAAGAAGCTAAGAGCAGCACAGAGAGGAAGTCCACTGTGGCATGATGAGTTGAATCACTGCTTACTAATAAGAATATGCCCTCTGCTCTGCTCTGATAGACCCAGAGAGGGAAGGGGAAAGCGGCTAACACTGTTTTTTCCACATCCTCTCCTCTTGGTCAGGTGTCAGATGGCCATGAGCTGGACCCACCAGGGACTGTTTTTTCTTTCTAATCCCCTTGACTCTCTCAGCAATGGTGGCAGCTCTGTTGTTTAAAACAAACTTGCAGCAGTGGGGGACTCCTACCAAGAAAAGCACTTATGAACACACTGCAGGTCCCATACAATGGGACTTGCCATGGGTTCACTCTTGCTGTGCAGCACCAGAACATTGCTGTGAAAGACTTGGCCTGCTCTGTCTGGAAGAGCCTTCCTTTTGGCTTCCTTATACCTTCATCTTCTTCCTGTCATCAGTGGTGAACACCTCTTTCCAGTCTTTTTCTTTTCCTTTAGCTTTTCATGTCTCTCTTCTTCCCATCTAGCCTTCTGGCTACCACAGGACTGTCTGACCTCACGCTGTTGGCTGTGTGTGAAGAGAGGTGCTGAGCAGAGTGCGATGCCCCCTGAAGTTACAGCGCTTTGTCAGCGAGGCTTTCTCTTCCCCGAGGGGTTTGTAAAAGGTATTCATTGCTTACGGGTCTGAAGATGAAAGGGCTCTGGCAGATACCTGTGGTGGCCAGCACCTGCACTGGGACTTTGTGCTTGTTATCTGAAAGCAACAAAACCAACTGATCCATGGGAAGCAAACAATAACACGCTCCATGTGTTACTGAGGCGCACAAATAACTCAGGGGCATGTTGGAGCCTAATTATGGTGGTGTGGAGATGTACAAAAAATACCGAGGCAGTGATTGCCACAGAGGAGAGTCTGACACTTGTTAGTCATAAGGGGATTTAAAAATCCCAACATATGCCTCAAGGCCTTTGAAAATCAGACCCGAAATGCCTACTTGAGATCTTGTCAAGAAAGGACACAGACGTCTCTTGTGAGCAAATCTCCTGGCACAGACAACATTTTGACTATGTAAATCAGCAGACAAATCATTGTGTTTTGCCTGTAAAATGAGGGAGTTCAGACTATTCAGCTGTTCACAGGCTCAGATCAAATTCTGTATGGGAGCACAGGAGCCATACACAACCTCTACCACCTCACTGAAAAGAGGTACAGTAAAAGGCAAGGCACCATTCACTGTATATTCCATATTAACTTAATTTTTCAAGAGGAAAACAAATTCTGGATAGTACTGGTTACTTAGATAAAAAAGGAAAACCCTTACAACTCCTTTTCTTTCCTTTTTCTAACCAATTTATCTACTCATGCTAGGAGTGATCTTGAAGAGAATTCCTGGCATATTTTGTGTCAAAAAACTTAATAATCATCATGGCTTTTGAAAGTGCTTACTAGTGCTACTCTGTGCATTTGAATACTTTCTTTCACCATTGAGTACAATCTTCTATGGGAGTACATCATGCCCTTTAATTAAACATTCTTGAGTATTTGGATTTTATCTCACAGATACACCACACCCTGCTTGTAAAAATTCCATCTCAGGCAGTCAAAGTGCTTGACTTATTTCAAAGATGAGTTATTAATTAGAATATCTACAGACCATACATTTATAATCTGGTGCCATTCCTCCCTGGGGAGCCCAAACTTTTATCTGCTGGATTATTTACCTGCAGCTGAAACAGCCATCACTGCCTGGAATGCAAACCCCATCTTGTGTAACTCCTCACCACTAGTCTCAAAATGAAAAATGGGAGATAGGTCCAAATGGAGAACATTTTTGAGATGTTCTGGATGTAAAACCCTTGAATTAAATTCACCTCACTTTAAATGTGTCTGTAGCTATGTAACGCTGTGGGTTTCCTAAATACCCTGTTCACTTCATCTTGCTTTGTTCGAAAAATCCTCGCCCCAGCCATGAACTCTTGAGAAGGAGTAGGTGCCAGCAGGATGCTAACAGACAGGATTTCGCTCCTCAGAGTGGTCCCAGGTTTAACCCTCACCTGACACAACATGCAGCTTCACAATGCCTGATGCCAGCCAGGGCATCGTCCCTGTTCTGACTCAGAGGTGGGAGTACTCCAGTCTGAATTCACCAAAGGCAACAGCAACTCGCAAAATACTTCCCCAAGCCAAGGGCTGAAAGGCAGTGCCAGCCGTGAGCTCACCAGCACCGCTCCCCAGCACCGCTCGCTTGCCAATCCTCTGCGGCACTTTTAGCTCGCTAGGCGCGCCGGCTCATCCCACTCTCCAAACGTTTGGCAATCGGGAACAGCGATAGCTTGGAGCTGCCATGGCAGCCAAACACCCAAACAGGCAAAAGCGAAATCTGAGAGAGAGGAATATTGTGCTACCAGGCTCATGAGCCTTCACAGGCAACTTGAAGTGCTCCAAACCATATCGTTCCAAAGTGCAGCGGGGAAGATGCTGCCATTCCACAGAAGGAAATCCACGGGAAATCCTACTGGCATGAAATATGCTTGGGAGATGGCCCACAGGATCTTCCAGTGAGCAAGTCCTGTACATGATACAGAGATGATAAGGAGCAAGTGGTGGACACGACTGCTGCCACAGGCAGCCCCCAGCACCCACCAGGCTTGCCTTTTGCATGGGCCAGTACAAACTCCTCTGGCAGCCTGCCGTGCTCAGCTCTGCCTGCCCCTTCCCATGCTCAGGTTTGGGAGAGAAAAGCAATCTCATACAGTGGTGGCATTGCACACAGTGCCAGGTCCTCAGCTTTACATGTGGCCCTCTCCAGCTCCACAGGAAAGTCACCAGCCTGGAGGAGCCAAGGAAAAATTGGTCTCCAACCTTGGGCTTCATGTCATACCCAAGAGAGACTCCTGGCCTCCTAACCACTGCTGCCCTCATCCAGCATGCTTGCCTCAGAAACCTTTGATTCTCAGACAGCCCAGCTCCTAAAAGAAGAGATGGATCAGCAGCAAGGAAGCTAATGTTGCCTGGAAAAAATAGATAAACCTGCTCTGGCTGCAGAGAAAGCAACCTCCTGGCAATTTTGCTTGGGAACCATGCCATGAACAGCGGATGCTTTTTGGATTTACTTCTCCTCTGCCTTAGCATGCCCAACTGATTTGTGGAGGTATTAATGTGAGAACATCTCCTAGTTTGGGAAGCAAGATGCAAACAAGAGGGGGTTTGAAACAAAGAGAGAGAAACAGAAAAACAGAGAGAGAAGAGAGACCTCATCCATATTCTTTTCTCATTGAAGATAAAGGGAAGAGCTTTAACAACAGCAGAATTAAAGCAAGTTTCCCTAAAGTACCGACATAAGAAAGACCTGACTGTCAAGATGGAAAAAAATGTAACACAAAAGGGTAGTACAAGAGGTCAGAGCAATTTTATGAGAGTTTTCCCTAAGTCAACAGAATAGAAAACACCAGGAATATTAAAGAGCGAAAAGCTTGATCCAAAATCTCTCACCTCAAGACATTCAGATTCTGTTTGAGCTTACATCTGGGTTTGAACTTCAAAACTTAGGCTCCTTTCTGTATAACCCAGTGGGATGAATCAAACCTGACTGAAACAGCTGCAACATCTGGAAATACATTGACTCAGAGATGCATTTTTCAGGTTTTGTCTGTCACCAGTTTATCAGAAATTACTCCCTAGATTTCCTCCTCCTCTGTTTATTAATACGTACTTCTGTTTTTCAGGTACTTCTTTATTTGTAACTACTTACTATTTCTCTTAAAAAATAATTAATAAATACTTTCTTTCTTTTTGGAAGTACTTTCCATCCAGCCATCTATTCACCTCTGGTCTAAGTCAGAACTTTTATGCATTTCTTCAAATAGATAACTGGCCATGATGGCAATGTCAGCACAGAGAAGCTTTTTCTGCACCTCTTTATGTTTCTGTTCTTTTTGGAGAAAAGGATGTTCGGGTTGTAATAAAAGGACTGAAAAATACATTAATCCTTATTAAGCCAGTAGAGACAATTGACAGGGCTGGGACTGTCTGCTTCCTCCCCTCTCCCTTCATGCCCTTCCGTAATTTCCTCTCTTCTTTTCTGACACTTGTTTGTGTTTGGAAGCAGCACTCCTGACAGACTGGGACAGGGTATGAGAGGGGAAATGTCTGGACACATTTACTCCAATTAAATGTTGGCATCACATTCAGTCTTTCCAAAAGGCATGTAAGAAACTTTAAGTGCCAAGCTGGCCATTGCAAATTGATGCCTCCCCATTTGCATTTCCTTGCATCAAGCCACAAACAGAGCAGGCATTAATTGTCAACAAGCATGTCTGCCACAAGCCCCTCTCTAATATCATCCACAAATGTTCTGCTAAAACCTTTCAACTTCCAGCAGACAACTTTCATAATCCCATGTCACTGACGAGTTCTGGCAGAGCTGAAGTGTGTTTGCTGCCGACAACTCCCCTCACTTTCCTTTTCCAGCTGTGGCAGCAGCACACATTTACACAGCAGCATTCTCTGCCCGGTGTCATCCCAGCCTCCCACCGTTCCTTCCAACGACGTGTTTGCTAACAGGGGTTTACAACAAATAAACAAACATACACAGCCCTGCACGTGTGGTCCGTACATCATCTCGAGCCATCTGGGCTTTCAGCAAGCTACTGCTCCCGCAGCATGGCTTGTGGCACGAGCCCAAGCAGTGCGAGCGTGGCAGCAGTGCCCTGGCATGCACAGGTCCTGTGGCATCTGGGTAGCAATAAAACCTGGGCTCTGCTGCACAGAGGGTCACAACTGTGATGGGTGGCACTGGGTGAGAAAGCAGCAGCTGAGGAGGGACAGGCACTGTCTCCCACTCTCTCCCACTACTTTTTCTTTTTTTTGTTTTAAACAACCAAATCTTGTTCTTCCTACTCCTGAGCAAAGGCCTTTAAAAATGAATGAGACTACTCATATAAATGAATTAAGGGTCAGTTTGGAGTGGTATTAAATTAAATGCTTTATACAGAGTAACTAAAGAGCTCGGTAGAATTCATGAAACTAGACTCAGACCTCAGATGCTTTCCAGAGCAGCTGGAAGGGTTTTGGGAACTGAACAGAAGAAACTCTAAAAGCACAGAACTGCTCAGAACTCACTGCAACATCCAAAGCAGCAACATACTTCTACATCGCTGCTACAGCTCTGCACTCCAACGTGCATTCACAGTTCTGATTAGATCCAACTGCAAGTTAAGGACTAAATGTACTGAGGCACGTCCCCAGCTGATTTCAGTATAAACCACATGTCTGGAGTCTGACTGCACAAATAGGTCCATGGTCACCACTTGCCAAGCTGAACACTTGCTGAGTCCTACACGGACAGAGCAGCAATCCACTCGCCCTGTATTCACACTGCTCTTGCATTGTTTTCACCAAAGGCTTGGTCCACCCAGTTTAAAATATGCTCTAAGGTGTGCTCACATGCAGGAATCTCTGAGGACAGGGAAAAACCTCCCGTTACTTTTTGGTTTTAGAGAAGAAATGGTGCTCACCACAGAGCACTGAGATAAACGACCTGCCCTGCTCGTGACACGGTTTGGTACCTGCACAATGGGGTGGCCCCCCGCAGATGCCTTCACAGCCCCTCGACTGCCTTCTGTCTCGTAATGAGCTCGGTGGTGGGATTTCGGCTGCACTTCGATACGTAATTCATAAGGTCCTGAGTGAGATGGCAGCTGCCAATCAAGAGCAGGCAGGGATGGGCTGCAATGGAAAGGAAAACGGATTAAAAATTAACATCAAGTACACTGTCATAAACCACAAGCAGCCATCACTGTTACTTTAGACACCGTGTCTGGCAGTTCATCCTTCACCATCTTACAGTTAAAATTTCATCAATAAGGATAATGCCCTGACCTAAGTAATTTAGAAGCTAATGGCTATTTTAGGAAGATTTGTGGGTTGAGCTTATCTGTTGGCCCAGATGCTATCTGATTTGTATCCAAAATTGATAATTTTTAAGAAATAGATTACAAATATCTTAACTCTTGAAGCAAAAGAAAAATGGTAGGCAGAAAGACACAGGGGGACTTTTAGGAAGAAGATCTCTGCAGTGAAAGTGAATGCCAAACTAGTTTGTCATTTAATGAGTCTAATGGGTTTCAACAAATCTGCTCTGTTTACAGGGGGTGGAAAGAAGAAAAAAAGCCATTTCCCTGCTTCATTCCTAACACAAAGCATGTCTGACAGCCTTGTGAAGCAAAGCTGATCTCTTTTGGGTTAATGCACTGCAAAGAAGCAAGCTCTGAAGTCAGAACTTGCATATGAATCCTATCCATGGTGATGAGCAAGCCTGCAGAAAACGCAGCTCACTCTTCTGGCTCAGTACTGATTCTGCAATTAACTAAAATACTAAGGACTCATTACCATCAAGCAGCCCGACAGCATGCAATGGTGGGGAAGTGGCATTCTTAGAAACTCTTATAAAAGCACACTTGAAAATAGCTGGGAGACCTCTAAGAAATGCCAAGTTGATGCTTTGAAAGAAAAGAAACAAGGACTGTAGAAACAGCAGACCTGAGACAGACTTATTAATCTTAAAATTGAAGCAGTAAGCTTCGCAATTAAAACACTGATTTCATGCCCACTCTATATTCTTTTCTTTGGTGAATTCTCTTCACTGAGTGTCCTTCAAAAGTCTTTACAAGTAGTTAAACAGCACAGCTGCAACGCACTCCCCTGCCCTTTTATGTAAAACGTTATTACTTCTCCCATCAGCCTGGAGAAGATGATGAGCGAGCAGAAAGTCGTGTCCCTCAACCCTCTGTAGGTGCCATGGGCCAGGGCTCCCTGGCGCTGTGAGAGGACTTGTGCCACCACAGCCTGCAGGTGAGGATGCTGAGGGCTCATCAGCTCTCCCCAGCCTGCGAGGAGGCTGGGCACTGGGGATTTATTGGATCCTTGCCTCACTGCTACAGCCTGGGAGCAAGGACAGTCTGAGCAGCAGGGATCACGGCTGAAATGAGCTGCCTGAGGGAAAGGATGCGCAAGAGCTTCCACACTGGATGCGTATACTACAGATGTTCACCTGGAGGCTGGATACTCCATGTTACCATCCCAGTGATCCACACTTGGTGTGCTTGTGGCTTCTCAGGCATTACAGCTTTCACATTCCCCAGGGCAGCCCTGCTGGCTCCACTGCAGAACAGGACTTCTACCACTAGCACAGGCAGGCTTTTTGCTTTGCCTTTTGGGGTTTTTTGAGTGCTTACCCAGCCCTGTATCATGAGCATATTGAACTCACATCTGCTGCTGCCTGCGTGCACATGCACTGCTGAGACTTCAGGTGGTGCTAAGTTTTCCTACATTATCTTTCTTCCTTGTTTACGAGTCCGAGCCATGTATTTGCATGCCTATGGACACACACCATACACATTACAGGGGTCAGCTGGAGCCACTAAGTCCCATCCTGGGTAAGGACCAGGATCACCTTTGCTCCCTGGGCACCTCCTGCTACCCCAGGACAGTTCACTGGCAAGTTGCAGGCTCCAAACTTCCAGCTATTCTGTTCTCCAGCCCTCCAGACATGGAGCACCATAACAGAGAAGAAGTATCCATCCCAGCTCACCTTAAGTGGAAGCTCATCTAAAAGAAACTCATTGCCTCTGTGCAGGTTTCGAGCTTCCATGAACATCTGGAATCTGGAGAAGCCAGGGGGGCACTCTCTCCACTGGCAAGATCCTGCCAGGGACAAACCCTGAATTTGCCTTCTGCCCCTCCACACATGGAAGCCCCTGCCTCGGCTACAGGCAGGATATTGCACCTTCTGAGCTCCTGTGCAAGCCTTTCCCCCAAAACGCCCAGGGCCCACCCTGGAGGTGAAGGGAAGCTCTTCTATACTACACACTCATACAAGGAATGAAGAGACAGCAGAAAATTACAGACAAATGGCCATTGTATGTAGCCCCTGTTCTTTGCCTAGCACTTGAGGTACACATATTTTAGTCTGAAAAAAAAAAAAAATTCTGGATGAAGCATATTTGACTAATGATAAATGACAGAGTAGAGCAAAACAGCTGTGCCTCTCCCAGTGATGATCAGCACACATTTTTAAACAGATGTTTCTGGTTTTAAGTAAATTCTCACTTGATGGATTTTTTTTTTTCTGAGGACACAACATCTATCAGATTAGAAATTTTTAACACTTAATTAAAAAGGACAACTCTGACCTACAGCATGGAGCCCTCAAGTGAAGAGGGTTGGGTTTTTTTAAAGATACATAGAAGTGATAGTTTTGTAATTAATGACATCTCTTTAAAAGAAAAGAACCAAAGAAACAACACACAAACTCCCCCTTTCAAATCAGCATGTGAAAATGTTAGTATAATTAAGTTGTAAAATTCATGTTCTCAAATAAAGTGTGCAAATAAAAATACAGTTTGCTGTTAGCCTGAAATCTACAATCAAAATTCCAAAGCACCACCTGCCCAATTATAAATTGACAATTAATGGGAGTTTTCCTGATAAAGGAAGCAAAGTGATGCATTTAGCAGTGTCATGGACTGGGGCTGTCAGAGCTATTTCCTATGCTAGGTTATCTTCATCATGCACTTAATTTCCTGTGGCTAAACGTGGTTAAAGGAAAAAGCCACCAAGCAAATGGTGTAGTGGTAAAATCAAATCTGGTTGCTGCAAATATCAATTTGAAAAGGCCCAAACTACCTCATCAAACCAGCATCACGTGGAGGGGAGAAAAGCCCCACCACAGCAGTCAAGAAGAGGAATAAAATGTCTTCATGCAGTCTTACTATCAAATACACATCAGTGTTTTTCCCTCAGATTGCATTTTCCACCAGCTGAAAACCTGTCCTGTTCCTTTCTGTGCCCTAATAAATCTCACCGTAGTCCTCCTAAATACTATAATGAGGTATGGTTGCTTCAAGGCAGGTTCACAAAACCTGGTGCTAGGCTGTAGAAAACTGGCTCAATATAACTCCGTCCTACATAAATCAGATTAAAAACCAGATGAATAGTGATTTATTTTGCATACACCAGATACACAATATGATTAAATCAAAAACAGATTATCCAGTCTGGCTGACTTCTGCCTTTAGCAGAAAGATTTATCAAGTTACAAAAAATAAAAAAAAAAGAAAGATACTAAGCAGCCCACTGGAATATAGACAGGGAGGAAACAAAGCCAAAAACTTCTGCTAAACTTTGTAAAGGTATTTAAATTCGATTTTCACATGACTGCTATCCATTTGGGAATTAAATTACCATTATGCTTTCGAAGCTACTAGGTGCTCCAGGCCACTTGAAAAAGAGAGTCACAACCATTTTTTGTCCCAAACTGCAGAAGGTGTAAGAACAACTGCCAGTCACACTCTGGGACTAACCCTGCTCTTGGCCAAGTACCACAGCACAGTCATCTACCCCAGACAGCTGCCTAGGAGAAGATGCTCAATGTCTTTCAGCACCTGAAGTAAAGCAAGTGACCTACAGCTGAGACGGGGTGCCCTGTGCTAAACTTTTTTTTATGACAAGGAGTTTTCCTATAGAAACAAAACTACAAACTAGAGAAACCACAGGGCTGCTGAAGCTTCTACCAGGCTGCTAGCTTGAACCTGCTCCAACTCTGCACCAAATGCAAATATGGTTATGATTTATTATTTATTACTTGTCTCACATCGAAGTGGATGCCTGTGAAAGATCCCTGTGTGTGATTTTGAAAGAGTAAGAAAACAATGGCGATGGGCTTCGTGTCCACCAACTTGATTGTGGTCAGAAAAATACACCTGCTTTATATTTCACCTATGACTTAACGTGGGCAGATTTTACTCTCTCTTATTTTGAATTTCCTGTCTGACAATTGAGCAATCTGGCTGCAAGCTGTTAAGATAGATGCTGTGTCCCACCCCAGACTTGGCTGTATTTTGCTGGCATGTGGAGCAAGTAGCTCCTCCGTGAAGTGCATGAGGCGCACTGGAATTCCTCAGGCTGAAGTCTGAAAATACGAGTCGTCGTCATTCTCCCACATAATACTTCAGACTACTGTCCTAAACTCACACTCAGAGATTGGTTTGCATGGGAAGTTTCACATTTGATGGCTTAGAGAAAGGACAAGAAGCTATTGCTGCAGGAATGGAGATAACAAGTGGCTGGCATCGCATTTCTGCTTGTTCTGAATTTAGAACCCTGGGGTGTTAAAATCAGCTGATGAAGGAAGGCCATTAATAAGATGCTCACAGGGTTGTTAGAATGAACTGAAAAACAGTCGGGAGAAAGCGTGGGGAGGATTAAATCAAACAAACAAAAATGTATCAGTTTACTGAGACAGCCTTCCAAGTAGTCTTCAGCCTTACGGTACAGCAACCAAATGTAATCAAAATCACTGCTACGTGATGGCAAACCAAATGTGTTGAAAGCATCCAAATACCCCTATCCAGCAGGAATATAGCAGAAAAGAGAAAACGGTTAGCAGCATTTCGGGCTCTTCCCCCTCCACTTCCCAGCGCCGGCCCCTCAATTAATGCTAACGAGTCCCAGGAGATGGTCACTGCCACACAACCACGAGTCCCCACTTCACCGAGCCTTGCCCAGACAGCCCTGCCTTTGCTTTGTCTGAGGAACTTCCTCTCACCCTCCATAAACACACAAGTTCGCCATGGATGCACAGGTCAGCAAATCCGGTGCTGCTGCACCACCGACTATCTCATCTCATCTCATCTCATCTCATCTCATCTCATCTCATCTCATCTCATCTCATCTCATCTCATCTCATCTCATCTCATCTTAAGATTGCTGGTGCCTTTTTCCACTTTCAGAAAACCCCAATTTCTCGAGAAACTCAACTTTTCTCAAGTAGAGTTGCCCTCTATCTCATGATTTGGAACAAAACACCTCTTTAAAAAAAATAAAAAAAAAAACAAAAAACCAAAAATTAAAAAACTAAATCAAAAGCATCTGAAAGGTCCACAAATCAAAAGAAGGAAGAATGATGTCCACACTTTTTTAAAATCATAATTTTTAAGGAAATCATAAGGTTTGGGGCCTCAATTTTTGCATGCTTGAGTCTGCTACTGTCAGAGTCCCAAAAGTAGACTCCAAAACTCCACAAAAAAATCCAGAAAAGCTCACTGATGCAGACAAAAGTCAAATGTGCTTTTGCAACTTGCAGACAGGTATCCAACCATACATTCTCTAGGTAAAAACTTCAGTCTCCATATGTAAAACTACATGACCATGTGTCTGTGAGGTCAAAAACATACATGCATATTTTTGAGGTTGAAAAAGAGAATGCAGCTAAATAAAATGTGTCTTTTGATGGTTTAAAAAAATTAACTGTAGAAGAAAACACTGTAGGGAGCTTTTAAAAGTCACCTATCTATTCCTGGAAACTCCTTTTGGTGTGGTAGACCTCATATATGCCATATACCCAACCAACAAACTGAACCATTTCTCTTCCTTCTGAAAAACACTGTTTTCATTGCAAACTCAAGTGTTAAAGGCCAACACACTCCTTGGATTAAATCGGTAACACTTGATATAACTACAATGCATTACTTTTCAAAGAGTAAGAAACTGCCTCCAGGAAATTTCAGGTTGTGTTTAGTCAAATACAGCAGGTGAAGAGGAAGTCATATAAAATGTGCAAGATACTCGGAAGCATGGCGCTTTGGTGAGTATCAATACTTTTTGTCGTGATACAGGGTGATTTAGGACCTGCTTATGAGCAGGTACAAAATACAAAAAATGGGATTTTAGTTTGGAAATAGTCACTAACAGTGCCCCCATAGCCGAGGGCAGAAGTCCAGTCCTGTACTTCCATTTTGACATTTTTGCACACAAGACATTCTGCATTACACAGCACTCAGGAGTGATGGAGAAATGGCACAAAAGGAACACCACTGACACAGCAAGGGCTTGAGAAACACAGAGCATCACCTGCTTGTACAGTAACTACCCAGTGGAGTGCTTGTCTTAAAATTATTTGCTGCATTAACTCTAAGAGAGAGACTACAGACAGAAACTTGTTCATTTTGAGTGAGACAGCACAGTGCATAAATACCGAAATAAGAAAAGATCTTTGATATAAAAGCTGAAAGAGAGCTTCACAAAGACCATGTCTTGACTCTCTGCATCATGATTTACCTCCAGGACTTTTTGAGGCAGATTGGTTATTTAGATAACTCATTTCGGTCTAGAAAAGGTATGATTCCCATTGTTACCTTGGGGTTTGTTCCAATACTTCCCCTGAAACCTGTGCTTGGTCTCTAAGTATTTTCTACATCCAAAGATTTGGTGCAAGGCCCTGGGCTGCAACCAAAGGAGTGCAGACAAATCCCCACCAGCCCTGGGTTAGCCTGCACAGGTCCAGCCTCAGCTGTGAGGTCAGGCTCTACCCTCCCACCCCGTCCTGTGATCCTCTGCACCCGTGTGCTGAGTCCCATGCAGGAACAGTCACAGGTTCGTAGTCTGGAGGGAGAAGTGTGAGCCCAGGTCTGCAGCAAAGAGCCCACAGCCTGGGGACCGGGCTGAGCATCCAAGCTCACAAAACAAATAAAGATTCTATTTCTGTTAAGGCAGGCTTTATTATACTCTCATTGTATACTCTTATTATTTCCCTGCTCCAGGATTTGAAAAGCCTAAAGCGGACTGAACTTTAATTATGACAAATTAAAAACATCATCAATTTTAGAAACAATAGCAAAAAGCAGTTTCCTTTTTAGACTGATGCCCACTATAAAACCTTGGGAAAGGAGACAGCATTCAGCTGATGGTCTGCGTGAGCCTGCTCCCTCCTGCTCCCAAAGAGATGGGAATGCAAGAGAGGGAGGGAAAGGCGTCAGTGATTTTCCAAGGCATGCTGGCTTTTGATGAAAACTGTACCGCATATTCAGGAAGAGACAGAGGAGGTAATCAAATCTGGTTATCTCAAAATCATTATGACCGGGTAGATTTTGGAGCCCGAGTTGTTTGTTGGAATCCACCCCTCCAGCCCTCGCGTTTGAAATAGAACAGATGTGTAACATAACAGGAAAAAAATCCAGCTCTGTTGTGACAAATTCTTAACCAATTTTTTTGGAAAGATTTAAAATAACAGTTTCTGTTGCGTAGGCTGTGATCCTGTTGACGTCCATGCTCAGTTGCCCAGCACTTTTATATACATAAAACAAGAGGTATTTTTGGTGGAAGGAAGCACTGTCAGTGTATCTGATTGGTAAAATAACTTAAAAATCACATTTCAACAGTAACTTCCAACTGCCCCAGAGCACGAGTTAATGAGATCACATGGAAACATACTGCAAACCAGGAAACATATTTTATACAAGACCAAAACAGTGGAAAAAAATGTTAAATACACAACATAGTGGGGCTTCGTTCTGTGCACTTCACCTTTCTTGTTTGTGTTAGCGCGCAGGCACGCCGGGTGCCTCCTGACGGAGCGCGGCACAGCGCCTACGGCCGCTTGCTGCAACGGAAAGATAAAAGCCTGTTTGGTCAAACTGTCCTGTTCCTGCCCTTGAAGTCGTCGGCAAAAAGCTGCCCCCGACACAACAGCCAAGGGCCGGCCTCTCTGATGAACGTGGGCTACTTGGCACTGCAGTGGGTGAATGTAAAAGGCTTTTTCTAACTAAGTGGAAAGGCTCTGAAGGATTTGCCTGGTGTTAGAAGTCTCCACCCCAGCTCTGACAGACAGTGAGTGCTTAACTCTGGGTGGCCAGACCCAAAGGGCTTGTTGTGTTTCCCAGCGCTGAATTGAGCCAGGGTCTTGAAAGGAGCCTGGCAATGTAGAGGAGAAGGAGAATGATGAGGAAGAGGAGTGTGCTGTAACACAAAGAGCCATGCAGCATTCCACCTCAGTTTCGGGAGGCTGCACATGGCAGAGAGGTGCTGGCTCAAGAAAGGTGAGACTGACAAGGTTGAGAACCAGGGAATGCATCGCCAATTGAAACAATTCAGCTACATGCTCACTGCTTTCATTTTGTGAAAGGCAGCTTCACTGTCAAGAGCAAGAAGCCAGGTGTGCTTGGGGAAGAGGAGAAAAAGGGGTGACCATCACAACCAGGAACTGGGAACAGCCTACTAACCCTTGGAAAGCTGAACTATTTTCCTGCACCACATGCTTCTACATATTAAAGCTTCCAGAAGACTCCAAAATAAAGTCTATAACTGAGACAGAAAGAGAATGCAATGAATGTAACTCAGATTTCAGCTATTCTGTGCTGCTTCCTACCCAGAGCCCTTTTGTGATAAATAAATTTGATGAACAGATTGAACCACTACCAGCTGAAAAATTAGGTTTTCTTTAAACAGAAGTAGTGGGGAAGATGGAAAAAAACAGAGAATCACTGTCCAGTAGAGACAGAAAAAGATTGATAGACAGCTTCCATATGAGCTGAAATAATTTCAGATAAACTGAAATAATTCATAAAAGGATCATATTCTTACTTAACTTGTATTCACTGTGTATAAAGCATAAATGTAAAAGGCCCTGCAACAGTCACCATAATGAGACCATATCCTTGTCCTACCACATAAAAATACTGAGACATAATAAACTTTAGGTAAAGTCACAGGTTTCACAGCACCAAATTGTCCTGCTGCCTGAGCTTCTGAATGCCCCATTTCCAGACTGCCCAGCCTGGGGCTCATCCCCTGGAAACTGGATAACTGGTTACAAGCTATGCACAGCCAGTTCCTAGAACAGTCTCTTTTACCCTTCAAGGTTTTACTCGTGGTCACACCACACCAACAACAGAGGCAGTGTCACAGGACACAGTTAAGTGGAGTGTGTGGATGGGCAGATTTGGCAGGAAGCAGAGACAGGAAGGGGAAGGAGGAAACAAAAGCATACAAGAAAAACACTATCGGGATTGCCCTCTGAGTCGGGGTTCCTTACCTCATGTAGGATGTCGGAGACAGAGGCTTTGGTTTGGCCCACTGGTAGGGATGCTGTGGCACAGACAGGTACTGCTCGCAGAAGTTTCCTTTCCTGATGTGCTGAAAGCTGGAGAAGTCTTCTGGTGACAAATCAGCAGTCGGCGATATGGTCCCATGATCCTCGCCAGCCGGTTCCGTTTTGAGAGTCATGGATGGGGTGTGATCAATGGCGGTCTTCCTCGACTTGATGGGAATCCCATCATTCATATCGATGGTGCTGTCGGTGGTGAGGGCGTTGATGGCAGCCACGATGGCGGAGCTGGTGTACTGGTTTGTGTTCCCCAGCCACGTGTCATCCGTGACACTCACCCGCGGCGAGTTCTGCGGAGAAGGAGTGGGGGAGTGGTGTGGGGAATAGGAGGTCTGCCGGCCATTGAGGCTGTACTTCCTCTTGTTGCAGGGAGACGGAGGCCTGGAGTTGCGAGCCCCCAGCCAGTTCTCCTCTGTGATGCTCGTTCTGGGAGATGTTGATGGAGAGTGCCTTGGGGAACTGAGCAAAGTACAGGCCACCATGCTGCGCTGGTAGCCCTCCTCTGTGTCGGTGGTCTTTGGAGAGACACACGGGGACTGCCATGGAGAGGTCTGAGGTGAAGTGTATGGATACGAGTAGTTGGACTCGTAGGAAGACGCTTCAGAGTTGCAGCTTCTGGAAGACAAGCTACTCGCTGGACTGAGGCAGGACGGATCTCTGTACGCCTCGATGTTCGGCAAGTTCAAAGTGGCAGTGGAAGGCGAGCGCTTGGCGTTTGGGATGGCCTCCTCCACCTCATCGTGGAAAAACTGGTTGTTGTTATGATGCAATCCCATGTAAGACGTGATCTCAATTCTGGGGCTCTCCAGCGCTGGAGCTCCATTAGGTCTCATGTTTGGTGGCAGGTAGTACTCGGAGGCCCCGCTGTCAATGTGTCCTCCGTATCCAGAGGGATGGTTTGTCGATGGGACAACTGAAATGACGGGATTTGATGTCTGGAGGCCATGACATGGAGTTGACAATGAGGAATGTGCCACATTTAGAGGCAAGCCAGCATTTACATTTGAAGATGCATAATTATAGTGTTCTGGAAGAAACAAACAAACAACAAAGAATGACATGAGGTGCTGCACAAATATGCTCATTTAGTAACATACCCAGCTGAAATGGAGGGACACAGCACAACACACAAAAGCACAGCTCTCCGTAACAACCCAGCCCACAGGTGTGCCATGCTGGGGGAGAGGCTGCAGACTAGCATCCTTGAGAATGCCACTAACTGAAAAGCACAAGACAAGATATCCCAGGATGGAGGATGTACACAGACAGGTTGGTCTTGAGGACATGCTTCTTAGGTGAACCTTCAGAGCAAAAAATTGAGTCTTCAAACAACATTGTTTCAGGATTCTGGGAGACTGCAGCACTCAGAGATGCAACTGAAGAGGTGTGTTTCTACGTAAGTGAGCCTAACTCCCTCCCTGAAAAGTTGGAATACACAAAAAACACTGGACAAAAACCCAAAAGTGGAGGCAGACTAACGCAAAGAACAAGATCAACTGCATTCTGTTAAAAAAATTATACACAACCGAAATTTCCATTACAGCAAGTTTCCAACTGGTTCCAGTTAACTAGGATTTTGGAAAAAGATGGATCTATTGACCTGCTCTGGTTTCTGGGACCACTTATCCTCCAGCCCAACTGGCAGAGGCCAGGTGAAGGATAAACATGGATGTCTCACTACTCAGCAACAGCTGAAATTCCACTGAAATTGCTGGTTATTGCGCACGCCACATCAAGCACTGCCAGCAGCGCGCTCTGGGCCAGCTCTCCAACCATTTAACAGTGCTGGATGTATAAGAGCAAGAGCAGAGTTGCACAGCCACTGTGGAAAACCTGGAAGGTGAGAGATCACATCACAGCCTTGTGCCAATGGGCTCCCTGACTGAGCACAGGGAACAATGTGCCCTTGGCATGCCTCCATGCCTGCTGCACTACAGGGGTCAGCGTCTCAAAGCCGGTCCACATGGGATCATCTCTGCCTCGCCTCAATGTCTGCCTGCTGAAAGGACTCCTTCAGCTCTGCTCCCCTGTCCCAGGGATGCAAATGTGACTCTTTCTGCCACCCAGAGATATTGGCGGGCTGCCCATGGGGGAGATGGGCAGCACTCAACCACAGACAACATGCCCCTGGTGCTCTGAGCTGTGGTGGGATGAGGAATCATCATCTCTGTTCTTTCTGATATAGGGAGGCTCTGTGCCACCAGGACACAGCCAGACATGCAAGCCCTAATGCCACTATCTCTTACTTTACTGGGAAAAGAGAGCAAAACCTTTTTATCAGGGACAATGACCGCTGAACTCTGAGTCTGGGTAACACTGGTGTACAGGTTCCTCTTAGCAGTCTGGAAATGCATCCAGCTCCAGCTCCAGCTTGCAGTGCATTAGCCTTCCCCGAAGTTTATTATGGCAACAGCGTCACTTTCCTGCAGGACAGAGGGAAACTCTACATCCCCTGTGGCCACAGCCAGTCCACATGGGAAACCTGTCCCTTTCCATCCCAGGAGGCAAGGTCCCTCGGCAGTTAACTTGTGCACCTTCCCTCGGAAGATATGGAAAAGCTGTGTTAATTACTGCCGCTGCTATTCCCGAGGCGACCAGGAAGCTCTGCAAATGCAAACGAGTCTCCGAGCTGGTAACCAGCACAGCCAGCTATTCTCTTTCTCTTGTTTATCAGCTCAGCCCTCTCTGGTGTCATCCACCTGTGATCCCACGCTCACCTTTCTCGCTGGCAACGACTCCAAGGCAAACGGTACTTAGGAAAAATTAATGTGCTGTGGCAGCTTCACAGCGACTCCGGCTGATGTATGTCATGGCAGGTAACAGTCGGGAATGATGAGCAACAACACCTTTTGAACTCACTCTGTAGTCTGCCCTCAGATACTGGCCATTTGCTGGGAAGGGTCATTAAATTACACTGCAGTGTGCCACAAATAACACTGGATTATTCAAAACATGCTGCAGCTTCACACTCTATTCAAAAAACCAGGCAGGCAGGAAATACAGCAAAAGAGATGCTACTTGACAAAATCCAACTGCATTGGTCACATCAAGGTGCAGATCCACCCGGGGGATCAGAATCCCCTCCTTGCAAAATCAGTTCCCTTTTGTTGCTGCCCTGCCACCTGGCCGCACCACCCAGTGTCACAACAACCACCACCACTCCCCTCCTGCCCTTCATGGAAAAAAACCCTGACATGGTACAAAAGTGGTAAGACCTTATCTGTTTCACAAATTAGCTCACAGAAAGGGTCTAGAGTAGTGCCTTCAGGGCAGCTTCAGCCCCTTCACTGCGTCCTCCAGCTCCAGAGCAAGGTGATGTCCATGGCACCACACTGCTGCTGGGACACTGGCTATGCTCTTCTTCCACATACCCTTCCACAGCCTCCTGGTCTGGCATACAGCTGGAAGGCACTGGTGACATGGTACAGCTGGGAACTGCTTCCAGCCCGTCCCCACCATGCAGCCAGACAGCCCAGGCAGGAGACCGAGGGCTCAGCAGGCTGCCCCAGCTCTGCACCCACCAGGTGGGCTTTGCCTCTGCTGACTGCAAAATCAGTGCTTTTAGATCTTGAATTAAAAATTAATAGGTAAAAAAATAACAGGGGTACGTACTGGGAGCCCAGCAGTTCACTTAAATTCTAATGCATGACTAGGGTGAAATTCAAACACTGCAGTCCGCTGGAGATCTGCAGCCCAGGCTGAATAGGCGATATAGAGCTCAGATGAGCCTTTGGAATCCAGTTTTTAAAAAACTTATTAAAAGACAGGCTCAAGTGCTATGAGCAACAGGTTCCCTAATTCACATGGCAAGGAATAGCCACTTTCAGAACTATTATGCATTTTTTTAAAGCCAACTTTTAAAGGGCCAAGAAAAATAACATCATACAACTAATACAATAGTACTCAAAATAGAAAGATGCAAGATCCAAAGCCTTCCAAACATATTTAGGTATCCTAAAATTACAGGCAGCATGTGGAAAACATGTCCACCAAATATAAAAGCCCCAAAGCCAGAACTAGGAACAGGACAGAGCCCTTGGTTTGTGAACTAAAAACCACCAGTTACAATTTCTGAAAAAGCTCATTCTCCAAAACTTTCATATTTACAAAATTCATCAAACACACATCCATAGTTGGCATTTATAACATGCTGACGTTTTCCTCACCAGGGTGAATGAGACAGGAAGAAATAAAATGTTGCATCATATAATGTATCTGCGTAGGATATTTTGACCGTCGTGATGGGAATGAAAGACAGGTAATGCTTTGCCATGGCATCACTGTTATGACTCTGATTCACAGAGGCACCCAGGACCAGTGTACTGACTAGCAAGACATTTTTAATAGTGTATTCTAATATCCTGAGCCAAACCCCAGTATCAGATAGACCAGTGCAGGTTTGTAACAGTTCTGTTCCAGCAAATCCACACTTAGGTATAACTGGGACAAGAAATTGGACCCTTTTGAGTTGTGAGCACACCTCCACATATTACATTTCCTTTTGTAGCAGTTAAAAAACTCCTTTTTTTCCTCCAGTTAATTTCACAGCAAGCAAGTTTTATTCCTTTCATTAATGGCCTGATCCTGCAAGGCACTGGGCACCACCACTTTATATTTAAATACTTTAAATTGGAATGCTGAACACCCGCAGTCTGTAGGGTCTTCAGAGAAGAGGGCTGTCTTACATTGCAAGATGAACCCACATCTATGTCTGTATTTAAATTCATGCTTTCAAAATTGACTAATGGAGTTAGGTACTTTTCTTGGACTAGGACTTTGAAACTTAATTTGCTTAGGCCCTCCACTTTAGACACTTAGGTGTCTAATCACTAGAATGCTCATCTGAAAAGCATGGTGTGAAACTCTTAAAACTGCCTTTTTCTAAAAACTAGAAGCTCATAACAACTATTTGGACACTGACATTGTGCCAGAGAGGTGGGCAACTGGGGAGAACTGGGAAGGTGCAAACACCTTCACTCTTATCCTGGCAGATTGCGTTAGGCAGGCAAGGATTTGGAAACCTGCTAGAATTTACAGGCAAAAAGATAAGGCACAGAGCAAACACAGCCCGACTCCGAGGCAGCGTTAAATCATCCACTTGTACAAAAGCTCTTTACGGTGACCCGCTATCACCGACACCGCAGCGAGTTAACCACGCACCAGGAAGCGGCAACCTCCTCTCTCTGCCAGCTCCAGGCTTGTTCGCCTCATTTCCACCTCAAGTATTGCTAAAAGCCATAAAAACAGACAGCCGGACCGAGTCACCACAGTCGGGAACAGTTGCGACCCGTGACAAATTCACGCCCGTTATTTTTATTTGCGGATGACCTTCAAGCTAAACCCTGAGCCTAAGTCCGGCTCACGGGGGGATGGGGAAAGGGGGCTGAAGTGCGTTTTCAACGGGGCAATCTCTGTCACGGGCAAGACCGAAAGACAGCGGGGGAAGCCGTGCGAGCGGCCAACGCGGGGGTCCGCACATCTCCACCAACTCCAAACTTCTAAAAACTCTGCACCGGTGGTCCCCCGGGTCGCCTCCCCTTGCCCCTCGCTCGGCTGCTGCCTAACCACTGCCAGAGGAGCGCCGGCCGCCCGGGCAGGACTCCATCCCGGTCGCCGCGGCCCCGCTCGCCACTTCCCGGCGCGGCTGAGGAGACAAGCGCCGCCCGGGGCCGGGCCGACCTGTCCGGCCGGGACTGCCGGCTGCCCCGCTCCGCTCCCCGCGAGGGGAGCTAGCCTTTCCCCCTCCCGAACGGGGCAGCGCAAGGAGGGCTCCCCGCAGCATCCCGCCGCCAGCACCCCCGGAGGTGCCCCGGCCGCCCCTCCGCGACCCACCTCCACCCTCATCGCTGTGCTTGAACTCGAAGAGGAAATCGAAATCAAACTCCTGCTCGGCCTCCACGCCCGTCATGGCTCCCGCCGCGACCCCCGCCAGGCTCCGGCACCCCGGCAGCGGTGNTCCGATCCGCCCTCCCGCCTGCTGTTGATGTTTCCGGGTCGATGCAAACAACCGCGGTGCCCGGCCCCCCCGCGCCCCCCGCCGGGGCTCTGCCCCTGCAGCGCAGCCCGCGCACCGCGGGCGGCCCTCGCCCCACCCGGGGGACCCGGCACGGGGGGAGACCCCAGACCGCCGAGGGCTCGCCGTGGGCGGGATGGGGAGCCCGGGGACGGGCGGGGAGCGGGACTTCACCTGCTCCCGACCGGCGGTAACTGCGGGGGGCCGGAGCGGCTCCTTCCGCGCCTCGGCGGGAGGGAAGTGGAGAGGGAGGGCTGCTCAGCCCACTCAGGGGGGACACCGGCGTGTCCTCTCCTCCCTGAGGGTTGGTAAGGTTTCTTCCGTGGGTGCCCACCACTCCGCGTCTGTGAGCCAGGAGGCTCCGCTTTCATTTATTTATTATTTATTTCACTTAGTCGCAGCACCCACTAGTGCCAGCTGCTATAAAAAGCGCAGTAAAGCGGGGCTCGGAACGCTGCCGGCCGCCTCCGTGCGCCGGGGAGGGAAAGGTCCTCTCCGGGCCGCCGCCGCACACCGGGAGGGCGCCTGCGAAGGGCTCCGGTGGCGGTGCGGGCACGGCTCTGCCCGACCTGTCCCTCTTCCCGGTCGTACGGGATAAAAGTTAGCAAAAAAGTAAATTAAGCCTCTCTTTATGTTTTGAGGTGCTTTTCTGTCACGTTACACCGGCCGGTCTAAAGGTCCCCGCCAGGCAAAGGAGCGCCCGCCCCAGCAGCTCGGCTCGGCTCCTCAATTGCCGAAGCTTCAGGCCGGATTTCAAAAGGAACAGTTTTTTTAAGCAGTTATGGAAATAACATTCTCTTATAAACTCAGGGAATACCATTTTCCAGGCTTGAGACTGAAATCTCCGCCACAAAGTGCCAGGAAAACACCATTTTTTTCCATCTGAGCCCGTTTTACTTTTCCCCCTCCTCGTCGG